>JAKXYG010000480.1:267500-354606 GCA_025895645.1 Cardicola forsteri | reverse complement strand
AACTATTAATTTTATTATTACCATTATTGTTATTGTTATTATTGCTTATTAATTTTGTTTTAATGTAACAAGTTTCCTAAAACTTTCCTTTAGTTTCATTTTTGATTTGTGTACGTGACCGTGAGTTTCAACTAACAATCGTTCCTCTGTTGTTTGTCCTTTTTCTATTTAGTGAAGGTGCACGTATTATATGTTCAAGAGTTTAAAGCGGTTGGCTGTTTTATATTCGTACAAGGAAAACAATTCAAAATGGTTGGTCGGTACCGGGGCTAATTTTAGCGTTTACGCGTGGAAATAAGATTAGTCGTTTTTAAAAGTGCTAGTGTTGACAAGGACAAAGGGCGTTTCAACTGGATTTTTATTTTGGCCAATTTTCCTCATGGTTTGATTGAAATTGACTTTCTCCAATTTTACGAATTATTGGTCGATCCAAAGAAAAAGCGGTTATTGGATTCAAGGTTAAATGACGTTTTTATGGGTTGTCAAATTAAGCGCCAGAAAATTTATGTTAAGGATTAAATGTGCAACAGGATGAACAAGAACAATATACTTGCATCATTTTGTAAGTTAACGCAACCACTGGTTGTAGATAAAAGACAACAATTTAAAACAAACCATTACATCAAAATAACCGGGCCTCCAGTAACTAGTCAACCGCGCCGTCTATCAGAAAACAAATTGGCATTTGCGAAAAAAGGTTTCAATAACCTATTGAAGAAAGGTATTATTAGACCTTTTAATAGCATGGGCATCACCACTTTACATGATAAAGAAATCCGATGTGTCATGGAGACCCTGTGAAGATTACCGGCCGTTAAATGCCGCTATTAGTTTTAATAGCTATCCAATTCCCGTTGATTCATGATGTGACTTCAAATTTGGTAGAGTCAAAGATTTTTTCAAAAATTGATTTAGCTCGAGCATATCACCGAGTACCTGTAGCTGAGGTAGATATTTGCAAAACAGCCGTTACAAATCCGTTTGGGTTATTTAACTTTTGCGCATGCCATTTGGTTTTCGTAATGCAGCTCAGACATTTTAACACGTTATGGATGATATCACAAGAGATTTAGATTTTGTATATGTTAACTTAGACATTGTGTTCATTGCCTCAAAATCTGTCAAGAATCACCGCAAACATTTGTATGTGTTGTTAAAAAGATTAACTAAACACAATATTACAATTAATCAAGGAAAGTACATTTTAGGAGTAAAATACTTTAAATTTTTGGGACATGTAATTTCCCCTAAAGGCGTATATCCCGTAAGAAAAACAACTTAGGCAATCAAAAACTTTCTAGAGCCAAAATCGGTCAAAGAATTACGTTCTTATTTAAGATTTTTAAATTTCTATCCCCAGTTTATTCCAAAGTGTACTGAACATACTCAACCACTCTCAAAGCATTTATTTACAACAGTATCAAGATACAGCACGTTTGAGCAAAAACTGTTGGCTACTTATGCAGTTTTTAAACATTTTTGGCATGCTATAGAAGGTCGTAGTACTGACGGATCATAAACCCTTAACGTACACCATTTATACAAAAACTTTCCTCAAAAAATCCGACATTGAGACTAGATTTTGCAATTTTCTACCAATATTCGCCATATGCAAAGAAAAGCAAATGTAGTAACAGATGCCTTGTCAAGAGTGGAGATAAATACCGTAAAAATAAACAAAATTAAATTTTATGAATTGACAAAGACGCAACAAAAGTATACTCCATTACTAGACAAACTACATCAAACGAGTTTGATTGCAAAAGAAATCAAAACTTTATCTGGAGAAGCAAAAATGATATGCGACATTTTTCGGGGATGTCCTCGTCCGTTAGACCCCCCCGAGTTTTCGACGCAAAGTTTTTGATATCTTACATAATTTTTTCCACCCCGGAGTAGGAGCGTCGCAAAAATTAATTAGTAAAGGTTATGTTTGGCCAAACATACATAAGGATATTAAAATCTGGACACGGCAATGTATCCCATGTCAGAAATCAAAGGTTTATCGGTATGTAGTTTCACTTATTGGTACTTTTGCTAAGCCGGACGCACGTTTTGACCATTTATATATAACCTTGGTAGGACCATTACCCTATTCAAAAGGTAATAGTTATATTTTAACGTGCATCAACCGTTTCACACAATAGCCAGTAGCAGATCCTATAAAAGAGATTACAACGGAAACACTAGCAAAAGCATTTGTGGAAAGGTGGGTTGCAAATTTCGGTTGCTCTTCGACAAATACTACAGATAGGAGGGCGCAATTGAAATCACCATTTTTTAAAAGTCTAACTTTTTTGTTAGAAACCGAAAGTATCCGTACTACAGCTTACCATCCAGTCGCAAATGGTTTGGTTAAACGTTTCCACCGTCAACTAAAATCTTTGTTAAAAGAGGTTGGAATCTTGTCATTACCAAAGGAATTTCTCCCAAGATTGTCAACATTATTAAATCGTTATACACGTTGTCAAACGCAGTAATACAAAATGGAGATTTTTTAACAAATGAAATTTACATAAATTCAGGTGTCCGCCAAAGATGTGTTTTAGCACCCACACTCTTCAATTTTGTAGTTGATGACATCTTTGATGAAGTGTCCCAGACATTTGAGGGCTGTATAATGGTCGCAAGATAGCAAATCCTCAACATGCAAACGATGCGGTTTTTATGGCAAAAACCGAAAAAGATTTGCAAAATGCTGTTGAACTTATTCAAAAAGCCTCAGAGAAATACGGTTTATATCTTAATACTAAAAAACAGTGGTCTTAGCAAACGTCCCTTTTAAAAATCCAATTACTGTCAATGGTAGCCCACTCCCTGTAATTGATGAATTTACGTACTTAGATTTGGTCATAGATAATAAAAGATCCAGCTTTTCAGAGATTCGGTGTCGTATTCACCTCTCTGCTGCAGTTTTTTAGGCGATTAAATAAATTTTTATGGAACAAAAGTAATATTTTTATTAAAACCAAGATTAGAAAATATAATAGTTTAGTGCGTTTCATTCTACCGTATGCATGCAAAACTTGGACTCTCACTCAAGTGGATACACAAAAGCTTGTTCATTTTGAGCAAAGCTGTTTAAGATTCATATGGCTTCGCTCGTTGTCTTCTATTGAACGCACTCGTTTAATAACTAGTAAAATATTTTGACCATTTTCAGATACGTGTAAGTCACCTAACATTTATTAGCCATGTATCTCTAGCATAATAAAAGAAAGACGATTAAAATGGATTGATCATTTTTTACGTAGATCGCCCACTCATCCAGCCAGAATAGCTATAAAAACCCATCCATTACCCGGATAGAAAAGAAGGCCAGGCAACCAACGAAAAATTTGGACGGACATTGTAGCATGTGAACTCAGTCCTTTTATTTATGCTAAGCCCCCTCGTCCAAATAAATTATTTAAATGGGCGTCCGTTTGTTTACCCTTGCAGCCAACAGAGATCATTGAAGGGGTTTAACTCGGGATGTAATTAACATTTAATATTAGCACACTTCAAGTGTCGTTCTTTAAGTACATATTACAAAGATGGACGTTTTTGCAAACGTTTTGGTAATTGGACTACCCTAGGTAATAATAACCGGTGGGGGGTTGTTTATCCCCGATGATGATGATGATGATGATGATGATGATGATGATGATGATTATGGTTGATAATTCATCATGATCAAAAGCATTATCTCTTGTTCTTTTGGGAATTTGTAATTCCATTACATCGGAAATAGACTGTACAGCTGCAGAGCTACTTTATGGGACAACGCTACGATTACTAGGATAATGTTTTCAAGGTAGTGAATTAGCAACTAAAAATCTAGAATCATACGCCGTTCGTCTATCATCATTCATAAAAATACTCCGTCCTATAAACATTCGAGCACAGGAAAGAAAAGTTTACCCTCCTCAAGTTTTACAAACGTACACGCATGTGTTTGTTTGCGTCGAAGGTGTTAAGAAACCACTGCAACTTGTATACGATGGCCTTTTCAAAATAATCTCAAGAAGAAATAAGATTTTCACAATTCTACGAAATTACAAGAGAGAAAACATGAGCGTTGATCGACTCAAGGTTGCATATATTAATAAAACAGTTTCAAGTCAAGCTAAGCCTTCAATACCTAAGAATGAACGAAGTTACAGTCACACTGCTCCCGAAGGTTTAAGAAAAGTTAAACCAACTCTCAAACAGAGCAAATCAAAGCAAACCTCGAGTAACAAGTTTGGAAGCGCACGAAAACTAAACGTTTGGTTTTCTATTTATGTGCTATATTACCTAATTTTTTTGTCTAGCTGATTCAGAAATTCGAAATTGATACCGGTGACCTATTTTCTATGAGGGGACGAAAAATATCGTAAATATCAACACATATTATTTTGAAATTTATGTCAAATTGTATTTATATCCGAAATCAGTAGTAGCTATTACTAGTAGTAGATGTTGTTGCTGTTTTCTTAATATTAATATTTTTTGGTTATTGGGATGAATAGGAAAATGAAATAATTAAATATATTGAATGATAAAGCATAAGGAAAAATGTAAAAAATTGTAAAAAAAATAAAAAAAGATAAAATAAATAAATACATAAATAGGATAATTTATAGGAGAAAGAAATAAATAAAATCAAAGGGATTGAGTTAAAAGGAAAAATGTGTTATAATCATTTTTTGAAAGAAGAAAGATTGGTAGAGTTGACAATATGGTTGTGAAAACGATTCCATGTATTAATGACCCTATGTAAAAAATGGCGTAGCTTAAGTCTAGAATTTGTTCTTGCTTTAAAATGTTTGAATCTATGTCTACAAAAAGGGTTAGCTTTCGTAGGTACGAATTAACTATTGTGTTAATGTTTGTTACGTCCAAGCTTTTTAAGCTGTTGTTCACATTGGTGAGGTGGTTGAGCTACGGTAGTTTTTATAAATAATTGCAAAAATTATTAATTTTGGTTTTTAAATCCAATAAATTACTGTTTTTTGTGCTGTTTGCCTTTGCTTGGTTATCACTGATATTCACAAGGTTTATAGCTTCAGGATTTCAGGATTTCAGAATTTTTCACGAGTTGAGTAGGCCAAAACGCCTTTTAGTACTCGGTTCTCAAATTGTCTCAAATTTTCAGGGGGAAAAATAAAATGGATGGTGAGGTAAAGGGAGATTAGTGACAGAAAAAATATTTGAAATCAAGATAAAATCAAGGTAGATAGTGGAAGTTAACAATTATAGAAAACGAGCAAAAAATATAAATATGCAAAAATAATAATAAAACAAGTTACGTATTACAATGCAAAAACACTGCAATAATCATCAAAAAAAGAAGAAAAGAGAAAAGAATGAATAACGCTCCAATGGACGTGTAGCGTGACGCGCGCCTCACCTCGGGAGTTCCGATTTCAAACCTTCTTTTATAAATGTTAACTTTCACTACCTATCAAATTTTTTTCTGTAGCTAATCCCCCTCTCCTGTACCATCCATTTCATATTTCTTCCTAAAAATTTAAAACAATTAAAGAACCGAGTACTAAAAGGCATTTTGGCCTACTGAACACGTATACAATCCTAAATCTACAAAATATTTATATTAATTTTTAAACTAGCAAATTTACAAAATAATTTTTTTTTATATTTAACAAACATAATATTTAAAAATTATTTTATTTTAATAATTTTATTATAAAAATAAAAGTTTTAAAATTGTTTATCTAACAAAAAGTATTAAATATTAAGGTTATCTTGCAAGGTAACTCAGTTGAAAATGCTGAAACTTTTTAATTTTCAATTGTTTAGAAACATTTCGCAAAAAAGATTTAACAGTAGCTTAGTGTTAATAGAACATAATGAAAATAAGCTTGAAAAGCTTAATTACAATGTAATTAATGCTGCATTGAAGATAGGAAAAGTTTCGTGTTTGGTTTCTGGATCTCAATGTAGATCTGTAGCTGAAGAAGTTGCTAATATTGACGGTGTATCAAAAGTTATTTTAGCTGACAAAAAGTGTTATATGGTAATTTTAAGATAAATTATGTTACTTAATACATTTATATAAAAGAATGTTACGTTTAATAATTGAGTTATTATTTACGGTTTTGATATGCTTTATTTATATATATTTTTATTAAGTTTATTTATTAAAAATGATTTTTTGTTTTTAATTGTTTGGTTATTTAATAGATTACTGTATTTAAAAGTTATATATTGGATATATAGTGCATGTTGTATGCAAGATTAAAAATGTGGTAAATTATCAAACGAAATTGGACAGTGCTTGATGGTTTTTATTAATAAGTTGAATGTAGTGATTTTATTTAATGTATAATTTGCGTTATGTTGGACGTCAATTGTAGCATCTAATATTTTTATTCTGTTTTTGATGATTACATCATAACAACAACAGTAGTGTTAAAACATCTTGATTAGTTCAAATTTCACATAGCATTTTGAATAATCTCTTTTTATTGTTCACAGTTTTTGGAGACGTATAGGGATATGTCAGTCTATTGATTTAGCTATTGTTTTCAAGATAAAGTTGTGGCCAAGATAGTATGAAGATCGTCCCTAACAACATCCGTCCAAGCATATTTCTGATTACCTTTTCTCTTTTTCCAATCGGCATTTAGACAAGCCAAGGTTACGTAAGATTACATTAGGATTTTTACAAAGAACTTGTCTAAATCAGCACAATTTTCATTGTCACGACACCAATGATAGAATATAGTGAAATTGAAGGTCATCTCGAATTTGACAGTTGCTGATCTCGTTCGTCCAACCCTTTGATATGGAGGATGCAAAATGAGTGTTGTGCCAAATATACCTGAGTCATCTTGCTTTAGATTTGTTAAGATTTATGGTCTCTGACTCTGCAATAGTCCAGGTTTCAGCTGCATACAGAAGCATTGTGCAAACCGATAAAGAACAATTTCATCTGTGTTTGGATTGATGTTTATCGTCTTCAAACTGGATTAAGAAGTTTTCCAAACGCATTAGCAGTTAAACAAATTCTACGGTTTACTTTGTTAGATGAAGTACCATCAAAAGTAATCGAAGAGCCCAGGTACGCATTAGGGAGCACAACATCATTTTATACGATTCTCGCATTAAGAGATTGAGACGATATGATGACTGATTTTTTGGGTTGATTTCTAGACTATATTCACCGGAAACTTTTACAAGGAGATCCAATGCATATTACAGCTGAGTTTTATTCTCAGCCAAAAGGACAGCATCGTCAGCTTATTCCAAATCGGTAATGAGCATTGTACCAACATATACACCTTTTTATGTGTCCAGATATCTTGGCGAATATAGCATCAATTGCATAGTTGAACAAAAATGGAATTACCACGCAACCTTGACAGGCACTACTGCAAAAATTAGTCATTATGATATCACAGGCTCCTGATACGAGGATTACATTAAATGGTGCTGTGCTTCCCAATGTAAAGCAATTTACGTATCTGGGCTCTTTGACTACTTCTGACGGAGGTTCATCTAACGGAGTAAATCGTCGAATTTGTTTTGCTGTTGCTGCGTTTGGAAAACTTACTAATCTCTTATGGAGACGAAAAAACATTAATCCAAAGACAAAGATAAACATTTTCTGTTGATTGGCTCGCACAGTACTTCTCATTCATTTCATTTTGGTTGGTGACGTGGCGTTACCTCTTCATTATTTCCCATATTTATACGACATAGCAAACGATTATTGATTTCGATGGCTTGATAAGCGCAACACAAACGTAAAAGAATAATAAAGTTTCTTGGCTGGTAGACATCATCCTTGTGACGTCGCCACTGTTTGTAAAGATTGACAAGGCCGCCTGATTTTTTATCAGGGTTATCTCCCTTAGCCCAAGAGCTACATATGGTATACGTATATCTTTAGATACCTTTTAAGTATCCTGGGTGTATGTTTGCACCCACCCGCCGTAGCGGAAGCCCAGTTATACCGCTGTGCACTCGGACCCTGCTGTTATTAGTCTAGATGCCTAGGAGCATCTAGTCCAGGATGCACCACGTGGAGGACTAACAGTCAGGAATATTATCATTATTGGAAATTGACACTTTATAAGCATTACTTAAATCCTCACGATCATTAGCATCCTCTGTACGCAGATGAAAGCTGAACTCTTACAGGGTCATAAATGATGAAGCTTAACAAATTCGAGGCAAGATGTCTCAAATACATTTGGCACAACACTCATTTTGCATCATCCGTGTCAAGGGACTGGACAAAAAGATCAGTAACCGCCAAATTCGAGATGACCTCCAAGTCCATGAACTTCCTTCCTTAGTATCGCGACAACGTAGATTGCGTTGGTTTGGTCACATTTTTAAAAATCATGATGCAATCTCACGTTTAGTAACTGGCTTGTCCAAATGCCGATTGGAAGTAAAGGAAAGGTGGCCAGAAATGTACTTAGATGGGCGATGTTTGGGACGATCTTTATCCTATTTTGGCCGGGACTTTATCTTGGAAACAATGGTAAGGTCGCTGGACAGACATATCTGTGCTCGTCTCCGAAAACCGTGAACAATGGAGAGGAATTATTTGTGATGCTTTGAGAACTTGGAACTAATAAAGAGGTGGCTTTGCTACCAACTTTATTGTTTATTATTACTTTTTATTTTTTTACTTTTTGTTATTTTTAATTTAACGTTTTTCACTACTATTTGTTTTTATCTTAATTTCCAAATTTGTTCTGTTATAAATTCACTCTTTTACCCCACCCTCCATATCCTATTTCCCTCCGATAACTGAGATACACCAGAACTGAGTATTAAAAGGTTTCCACTCCATTCAACCTGCAAACGAAATTGTCAATTTGTTAGAAGACATAAAGATTTTAATTACATCACTTTTGTTTAAATTTAAAATGTTTATTGTAAATATTAGTTTTTATTATTATTTATATATGTTGTGTCATAAAGTATAATCTGGCGGAAACACTCGTACCTTTGGCGTTGAAAACATGTTCGCAAATTCAGGCAACCCATATCTTTGCTCCTTGTTCGGTTTTTGGAAAAAATCTTTTACCTAGAATTTCATGCAAGTTAAATGTATCTCCCATTAATGATGTGATTGAAATATTAAATGAAAATACGTTCAAAAGACCGATTTACGCAGGCAGTGCTATAGTTACATTACAATCTCTGGTAAGTTTTTTGGGTTATTATTTATTTATTTTATGTTTACTACTTTTAATGTTTTACGGGAAATGCATCTTTCAGTAGTGGACATTTTAGCGAAGCCGCATTTTAGTGGGCCGTTGGTGGGATTCGAACCTAGGCCTAAATCGAGCACTGTACCGCTAGACCACCCCGGTAACAATTATTACTACATGTACCCGAGTTTAAGGAAGTATCAATGTTGTTTATTTCATTGTATATTGGCTAAAATTCTAGATAAATTTCTTTGTGACTGAAAAGTTTTCTAATGTTTTGGATCCGGTTATTTGAAGTTCGCCAATTCTAAAAATTTGTAAGCTATAATGTCGAACATTTGATATATTTTTTTGACATTTTAGAATTCAATTTCAATTTTGTTTGCTGTTTTGTTTGAAGGCCTCTATTATTCCACATTGTTGTTTATAATTTTTCAGTTTTTTACATGCATTGTTTGGGTTTGGTGTTTCTGTTATTATTTCTTTAATTAGGCGGAGTTATTGAAGTATCGATCATGAAATCCATTTTCATTCTTCATTTTGGTTGGTGACGTGGTCACCTCTTCATTATTTCCCATATTTATACGACATGGAGAACGATCGATTTCGATGGCTTGACAAACGTGGAAGAATAACAAAGTTTCTTGGCTGGTAGACGGCATCCTTGTGACGTCGCCACTGTTCGCAAAGATTGACGAGGCCGCCTGATTTTTTGTCAGGGTTATCTCCCTTAGCCCAAGGGCTACATATGATATACGTATACCTTTAGATACCTTTTAAGTATCCTGGGTGTATGTTTGCACCCCACCCGCCGTAGCGGAAGCCCAGTTATACTGCTGTGCACTCGACCCTGCTGTTATTAGTCTAGATGCCTATGGGCACCTAGTCCAGGATGCACCACGTGGAGGACTAACAGTCAGGAATATCACCATCATTGGAAATTGAGACTTTATAAGCATTACTCAAATCCATACATTAATAAGGTTTGTCTTTTTATAGCTAGCATATTTTTTGTATAATATTTAGCTTTTTAATTCTCTTTTGTGTGAATTATATTTTATTATTTTCAATTGAAGGATGCAATAAAATGTTTGACTGTTCGTTCAGCATCTTTTACACCAAGTTCTTTATCCTCAACTTTGGCTCCAATCATTGATGCTCCTGATGTTGGTCAGGATACGGAAGGTTTTGAAGCATTTGATTGCAGTGATTTTATTAGTACCGAGCGTTTGAAATCTGATAGGCCCGAGCTTGGAGACGCCGATGTAGTTGTCTCCGGTGGACGTGGTCTTAAAAGCGGCGAACATTTTCAGGTATTTAAAAATTTTTAATGTTTACAATTCGTAGCTAAAATTTAAACAAATTTTACTTGATATATATATATATATGCTGCAAAATTATAAGTTTTTAATTGTATATTTACAAGCCTTATTTATGATTAAAATTGCGTCAGGTTTTTTCAGCCACTCTGGCACAACCACATTAGTACCATAAATGTTTTTTAGCACTTATGTTCAATTTTTCAAAGTACCATGGCAATACATTTTGCAAACAAATATCTACTTGCTGTTTATACCCCCTCCACAGCTTATTTATGAGTTGGCCGATAAATTGAATGGTGCAGTGGGTGCTTCTCGAGCTGCTGTCGATGCCGGATACGTTCCAAATGATTTACAGGTATTTTTGTATTGCTTATCGTCAGTTGCTATTCCGTATGAAATATTAGTGTTTCGTCGACATTCCAGTTATTTATTTTGATTTATGTTTATAAAAAATACGTATTTAATAATATACGTTGAAATCTTAAATGTTTTGACAATTTAGAATTTTGAAAAATTTAATTAGCATTATGTACTATATTTAGGTTTTGTTAAAATAAGCATCAATACAAACCTTATCAGTTTTCTGTTTATGTATATATATATATATATATATATATATATAAGGGGGGAGACAGACCTACTTGCGCGTCCACAGGTGGCGGATAGTGGAATGACCTTCAGCAATAAAGGTTAGCTGTGAATAACGCTGTGCCAAATAAATAGCAGTGGACCAAACGGTTACTCAGGCATTAAGGTCGTTAACGCATTGACAAGAAGGCGACAACGGTTATCGGTGTCACCCTGAGCATTATCACCAAGCAGCCCTATTTAGGGACAGTACTGCTTGCTCCACCCAGCCAGGATGGCAGATGGCTGGCTGCGGCTAACTAGTCTATATACTCGCGGTCGAAACTCTCACAAAATCAATTAAAGGCCGTGGTCAACAGGGCAGATACTGATGACCAAATTCAAAAAACACCATTCTCAGAGCTCAAACAAGGCAGAATGTGACTCACGACGCTACTGCCCGCTCTGTGAATATTACTCACGATAATGCACCGAGTATATATATATATATATATATATATATATATATATGAGATGCTAATGATCCTGATGGTAATATTCCTAACTGTGGTGCATCCTGGACTAGGTGTCTACTGCATCTAGACTAAGAATGCACAGCGGTATAACTGGACTTCCGCTCCGGCGGATACTTAAAAGGTACCTTAAGGCATATGTATACTATATGTAGCCGTTCGGATAAGGGAGGTAACCCTGACAAAATTCAGGCGGCCATGTCAATTTTTGCGAACAGTGGCGCCGTCACAAGAGTACTGTCTACTAGCCAAGATACTTCGTTACTCTTCTACTTTTGTTACACTTATTAAGCCATCGAAATCGATCTTTTAATATGCCGTACAAATATAGAAATAATGAAGAGGTAACTACATGTCACCAACCGCAATGAATATATATATATATATATATATATATACAGGAACAGCGTCTGTGTGTATATTCGACTTAATGTTGATGCTGTATGTGGAAGTCTTGTTTGAAGAATAACTAATTTGATTGGTTTGATTTTTTTTGTCAAAATTGGTGATAAATTGCTTTATTTTGGAAAACTAGTGATACAGGCGTTTAAGCCCCCCCCCTATACTGAATTTATGATAGTTTTTATCCCATATAAGTTCTAATTAAATTTATTTCAAATAAAGACTATGTTTTATACAAACAATTCAATTTACAATTGACGTGCTTTTTTTCAGAAATATATTGTGCTACTTTCTAAAGTTCGTTGCTTTATTAATTTTTTTTAAAATTACCGTTTTTGTAGTGTTTCTATCGATAAGATTGATAATGCTTTATAGGTTGGACAAACGGGTAAAGTTGTAGCTCCCAAACTGTATATCGCTGTTGGAATTAGTGGTGCCATTCAACATTTAGCTGGAATGAAGGATAGCAAAGTGATTGTGGCCATTAACAAAGATGCAGATGCTCCAATTTTTCAGGTACGTGGTGATGTTATGTCAAATGCTGTTTGATGGTTTGATAAAAAAACCCACAATCGATCTTTCAGTTCAGAATATGTCGGTCCTGGTTAGAGTGGTGCCACTTTTACGTGTACCACCACTAGTCGATTCTGAAAAAGTAGGATGGCAGTTGAAGTAGAGCCACGCCTTCATTAGTTCCAAGTTCGCATAGCATCCCGAAACCCTATGCGCAGAGGTCAGATGCGAATAAATTTGGAAGGGGGGTTCAATGAACTTTCTTGGCTAGGAACCGTTTTTTTGTGACGACGCCAGTGTTTACAGGAATTGACGAGACGACCTTCTTGGGGGGGGGCGAATGGGGGATCCACAAGCCTAATCGACTGCATATGGTAAATTGATACGTCGAGATATCTTTGAGGCATCTTGGGTGTATGATAATACCCAAGTGCTGATTGGGGGTCTAGTGAAATCCCAGTTATACCGCTGTGCACTTGATCCTTGCTGTTATTAGTCTAGATGTTTGTAGGTACCTAGTCCAGGATGCACTCCACGTGGAGGAGGAACAGTGAGGAATATTAACATCATCGGAAATTGAGACTTTGTATAAGCATTATTCATGAGCATTTCAGGTTATTTACCGGATCTTTGCAAAATAATAGTACTTCTAAAGGATTAGCTAGAACAAATTACAAAATGCTAACAATTTTTAGAAGGAATAGGGTAACACTTAAATTTCCAACGACAATTGATAATCGTGTTTTCATATTTCTTTGTGATGCATCCTCAATACAGATTAGAACGGTTCGGGGATTAAGTTTACAGTAGTATAACCTTGACAAATAATTAGATCGCCTTGTTACTGCATTTATTACAACATTATATTATTATTATTATTATTATTATTATACAAAACCCTTTTGCTTTAAAAATAAGCATGGGACAATAAGAGAACAATTGCAGCAAAAAAACAACAAAGTCTCATTGGCATTGAAAATTCTACAATGCGAAGATTGAGCTTCCTTTCGGCTTTTACTCAACCCGATCATCTGTGTAACTTTGTCATCCAGATACGTGCGATCACTTCTTTGCCGTTGGCTGCTAGAATTGCGTCCTCTTGTATTGTTTTCGGTAGCAGTATAAATTTTTTACACTAGGCCAGGTTGCTAATCTTGCGCGTTCAAACCCTCCTTCTTTATCCAACCTTGGGACTGGCAAGATTGAATCATTTCTGATCAAAAGAATGTTGCTTACTAGCCAGGAAATTTTATTAATTTGTTACATTTGTTAAGTATACCATGTTTTCTTTGTATAATGATTTTGACGATTTGAGTTATACTTAGAAAGTTTCAAATTCCAATGATGATGATATTCCTGACTGTTCCTCTTTGACGTGGTTCAGGTGCCTATATGCATCTAGACTCAACAGCAGAGATCGAGTGTAGAACGGTATAATTGAGCTTTTATTGGACTCCTGTTTAGTAAATGGGTGCTAGCATACAATCAGGGTAACTATTTACCACAAGTAACCGGTTAGATTTATGGAAGAAGATTGCCTTGTCAATTCCTGTGAGCACTGGTGTAGTCGTAAGGAAGCGTTTTTCTAGTCAAGTTCCATTCGCATACGATTTCGGGATGCTTTGCAAACTTGAAACTAATGGAAAAAATGACTCTACCACTAATGTTTGTTGCTGTGTTGAGAAATTAATTGTTTGTCTTTTTTTCTTTATCCAACAGATTGCCGATTACGGTCTTGTTGATGACTTGTTCAAGGTCGTTCCCGAACTTATTTCAAAATTGTGATCATTATTTTTATGATTATGAATGATTTTTACAAATTCTGTTTTTATTGATTTTTTTCCTGTATAAAATGCATATTTTTGATTATAAATGCAATTTTCTTAAAAACATGAATTATCAATATTTATGTGCGTATGGATGTGTGAATGAGGTTTATTTGTTGGAATTTTATTTATGTGTTTTCATTATTGAATAATCGCTAAGATTTTGTTTTTTTCCATTTTCGGTAGAGTAATTTGCTTCATTCTACCCAACCAGTAAGATTTTTTTAATAGTAAAAGTTAATCACTGTGAAAAATGGCCATAGTTCTCTGATGCTTATGCGGACTAATACTGAAACGCCTTGTGGTAAATATTGCTTTCCTACGTGCCACCTGTCATCTTGATATAACTGAAAGATATTTTGGTGTGTACCAATACCACATCTAGCTATTTGCAATCTAGGGTCATTTTTCTTTATCAGTTTTCTTCCTTTGGAAGCATTTGTGACGATGAAACAGTTTCACCAACTAAGGGAAAAAGTTGCAAAAGAAGGAGCCAATAAGAGTCAGATAACCTTTTGTGTGAGTGGGTGTAATTACTCGGCAGTTGGAGATGGACAGGTTTCAAAAAGTGTGACCAAATTTGCACGATGACGCAATACAAATCGGTATAGTGCTATGTAAATATTGATTTTTCCACCTTATATACATTTTCAAGGTCAAACAATCCCCTTTTGATAGAAGAATGCACCAACGCGACTCACATTCACTCACGGAGGTTGACCAATAGGATTTTTTTCCCTTGGTTGGTTTTATCATTTAAAATAAAAATCGGATAATTTATCCAAAGTTTCTGTCCAACCCCCCCCCCACCTACCCACTTCACAGTGTACCATCGTGTCATGTTCTGTTGACATCCAATTGCCAACATGTCGCACCACTTGTTCAACTTGATTCCAGACGACTTTGTCGAACGTCTTCTCAACATTCCTGGATCGGCCCTAGTCATCTCGATCGTCTATTGGTTCTACCAGCCCGTCCTGTTTTTTTTCATCCTTCCCTTCATCCTAGTCTTTTCCCTCTATCTTACCGTTGTCGGTGTTCATGTCTACCGTTTGCGATCGTGGCTGACGAGTCGAATTCGACGCCTGTGGTTGTCGAATGAACCGGTCCATTTGGATTTGGTCGACATGTTGAAGCGCTTGATTGCCGCATTTTGGGATGCACACGGCCGTGTATTCAACGGCTACGAAATTGTTGGCATGGACAAATTGCCCAATCACGGACCGGCTATTATTGTCTACTATCATGGAACTTGTCCGTTGGATGCCTATTATTTTATGGCTAGGCATTGTATTGAACGCAACAGGTGAGATTGGCATGCGATAATTACGTTTTATTATCATTATTGGTTTAGATACTTTACTAAACATAACATCCCAAATTGCTATGCTAATTAAACTTGGAGGGAGGAGGGAGATAAATGAAAGTTTTTAGCTTCCTTGCGACAACGCCATTGGTTGCACGAATTGATGGGGAATTGGGAGCCCAACTGGTAAATTGACACCTTGAGACACTTTTCAAGCATTTTGGCTGTATGTCAACATCCATTCACTGAGTGGAAGTCCAATGAAAGCCCAGTTATGCTGCTGTGCACTCGGTCCCTGTTGTTATTAGTCTAGATGCTTGTGGGCACTTAATCCAGGATGAATTACGTAAAGGACGAACAGTTAGAAATATTACTATTATTGGAATTTGAGAATTTATAAGCATTACTCAAATCCTCAGAATCATTAGCATAGCATAGTAGACAAACATTTTTAGCAAAATACAGAGTCAAAATGTTATACAATAACCCCTTACTTCCATGTAGTGTTTCTTGGATTCAAACTAATGCTAATTGGTGGCCAAGTGCACATTAGTGTAGATGGTATACCGACTTTTTGGATGGATGAAAGTATTCAGGTGGGTACTTGGAAAGTATATCAAGGCATATGGGCTAAGGAATATGACTTTGACAAAATCAGGCGGTTTGGATCAGAAATGATTCAATCTAGCCAGTCCCAAGCCTGGATAAAGGAGGAGGGTTTGAGCACAAGGTTAGCAACCTGGTATCTGTAAAAAATTGATACTGCTACCGAAAACAATACAAGAGGACGCAATTCTGGCAAACAACGCACGTATCTGGATGACAGAGTTGAGTGAAAGCCGAAAGAAATCTCAATCTTCGATTTGCAGAATCTTTAATGCCAACGAGACTTTGTTGTTGTTGTTTTGTTGTAATTGTTGTCTTATTGCCCCTTGCTTATGATTTAAAGCAAAAGGATTTTGTATAATATAATAGTAATATAATATGATTTCCACGTTTGTTACTTTTATGAAATCATTAGAGTCTACTGTTTTATATGCCGTACAAATTTAGAAATAATGAACGCGTGATTAGGTCACTGATCACAAAATATAATAACATTCGAAGACAAGTAGCTGAAGGGGTTACGCCTGGACATTTTGAAGAATTAATATTGTTGAAGAAACACCATTGAGGTAAACTACAAATGACTAGTGAAGGCATGATTTCCATGATAGGACTGAGTTAAAGCACACAATCGTTGATATCCCAAACAAAATAATAGAAGACGTAAACTGTGAGATGAATTCATTTCGTATATTCTCTTCAGTCACAAACATAAAGAATCAATATATATATATATACATAAAAATGTATACGATGTAATTAACTTAACATTAATAAGTACACATACATACACATACGCAACATGCATATGTTAAGTCCACGCTAAATTTAATGAAGTTATAAATTGTTTTTGTGCACATACAATGGGTTTTAATGTGTAAATGCAAACAGATTCAAGTGTTTTTAATATATTAGCAGTTTGAGAAGTTATAAACACTTTAAAAAATTTTTGGTTGGTGACGTGGTCACCTCTTTATTATTTCCCATATTTATACGACATGTAGAACGATCGATCTCGATGGCTTGACAAGTGTAGACAAACGTGGAAGAATAACAAAGTTTCGCAAAGATTGACGAGGCCGCCTGATTTTTTGTTAGGGTTATCTCCCTTAGCCCAAGGGCTACATATGGTATACGTATACTTTTAGATACCTTTTAAGTATCCTGGGTGTATGTTCGCACCCACCCGCCGTAGCGGAAGCCCAGTTATACCGCTGTGCACTCGGACCCTGCTGTTATTAGTCTAGATGCCTATGGGCACCTAGTCCAGGATGCACCACGTGGAGGACTAACAGTCAGGAATATTACCATCATTGGAAATTGAGATTTTATAAGCATTACTCAAATCCTCAGGATCATTAGCATCCCAAACACTTTAAAACATTCATTGAAGTTCACTCGGTGTTTTGTTTGAATCAAGTGGCATAATATTGACGAAGTGCACATACGTTCAGTTGAGTTGAACTCTTTTTCAATCCAATTGGGAATGTGCTCTTTGGCCCGTTCAGATAAGCGACGAGTTGTCTGACAAATATATTTGTCACCGCAACTGCAAGTGAACTGGTAGATACAGTGGGAGGTGGAGAACATTGCTTTAGCTGCTTTTACGTTGGGTAAAGGCAGACCTGTTGTGGTACATAACATTCTCAATTGGGCCAATGAGTTTTTCATTGCACTTTTAAGTTTTATTTTTTCTCAAACTGTTAATATGTTAAAAATACTTGAATCTGTTTGCATTTACACATTAAAACCCATTTTGTGTGCACAAAAACAATGTGTAACTTTATTAAATTTAGCGTGGACTTAACATAGGCATGTTACGTATGTGTACTTATTAATGTTAAGTTAATTACATCATATAATTATATATATATATATATATATATATATACTGATTCTTTATATGTTGGTGACTGAGGAGAATATACGAAATGAATTCATCTCACAGTTTACGTCTTCTATTATTTTTGTTTGTTATTATAAAGGGAACCCAAAACTTTAAATCTTTGATATTCCGAATTTTTAATGTCAAAGCTTTTACGTATACAATCTTGTATTGTGCCCATTTATTGTGCCTGTGTGTGTAGGACAGACTAAAAAACACTCAAGGTCAAATGTGCAACGTTTTCGTTTTCAATTTTTTCCTCCAAATTAGATTTCCCGTTCCCGTTGTCGATCGCTTCATGTTTCGAATACCCGGGTTTGGTCGCCTTTTGGATCTTGTTGGAGCAATTGCTGGTACTGTTGATGAATGTGTATTACATCTTACTCCCCGGGTTGGTATGTTTATTAATTTTTGTATTTTACTCGAAATCGTGAAACTTTCCATATTTTTGGGATGCTAATAATCCTGAGGATATGAGTAATCCTTATGAAGTCTCATTTTCCAATAATTGTGATATTCCTGACTGTTCATCCTCTGCGTGGTGAACCACGAAAGTGTGTTATTCTTTTGCAATTGTTACGCTTATCAAGTTATTTAAGTCAATCGTTTATATACCGTATAAATATGTAAAATAATGAAGAGGTGACACCACGTTGCCAACCAAAATTAATAAATAATTTTATTTTGGAATTTTCCTGCTTGAATTCATTTTTTTCAACCATTTATTGTAGCTGTTGACGTAGTATCGAAGTATGCAGTATAATAGACAGCAAATTTCTACTACTTATTGTGACATTATGTAAAACAACAATTATTACTACATCAACCGGTGCATTATAGCGAGTAATAGTCACAAAACAGGCACATTTCGCTTTATTTGATATCTGAGGATGGTGTTTTTGTATTTGGCTATCAGTATCTGCGCTGCTGGCTACGGTATTTAATTGATTTTTGTAAGAGTCTAGACCAGTTAGTTGTTGACACGCGTCCACATGTGCCATAATTGTACGATCACTGTCAAATTGATTATGAGATGCCAATTTTGGTTACATTCTTTCGTTTGACTTTTACTCCAATGAATTGACAATTAATTTATGCAAAATAATTAATTCGCTGTTGTGACACTATTTAATTGAATTAAGCACATCTAACTTGTACGAAAATATTTTTTAAGTATTTATTATACTAGCAGTATGGATAAAATATTTTATAGAAACCCATATTATATATCAATATCATTATAAAATTCTAATTTAAGTCAAAAATAAGAATATTTACATTTTTAAAACGCTGAAAAATAAGCACATTAGATGCTTAAAATAATTTATATTATAAAGTCTGTAGTCATATTTAAAAATAGGTAGTAAAAACTATACATTTTAAATATTTTAGGTAGTATTCATTGATTTCTAGAATTTCCTCAAAGCGTTTAATGTAAGAATCCGTACGTATTTTAACCCAACATTATAGAATTTGATTTTGTATTACACAATTAATTTTTTTATTGTACATTTTAATTTCTCAAACTATTTACTATATATATATATATATATATATATATATATATATATATATATATATATATTTAAAAAAATTCTAATTCTATTAGGATTTTTGTTGTCTGGAAGCAATTGTATAAATGTAACATTTATTTTAGTCAAGGATTTCCTAATTTATAGGATTAAAAATACATCAATTTCAAAAATATAATAACAAATGATATTATCTTCTTAAGAAAAATAGATCAGAGCATTGTGTTTGGTAATTATTTAATAATTCTAGATTATCACATTGAGGTCAAGTATTAAATATAAACTTAAGGATTTTATCCATTTTAATGACACCTTAAACAGTTACAGGTTTTCTTTATTGTAATGAATTTTTGTACTTAATTTTATAATGTTCTTTAATAAATGATAAGTTTTAAATCATTTTGAATGTAATAATATAAAAAAAATTAAAATAGAATCGAAGTATTAGTTGCTTAATGTAAATTATTCAATTTTATATTTAATACTGGACTTCAATATGATAATCTAGAACATTGAACAATTTTTATTATACTTTGAAATTAATGTATTTTAATCCTATAAATTACAAAATCTTTGACTATAATTCATTTTTTTCATTTTGTTGGTGACGTGGTCACCTCTTCATTATTTCCCATATTTATACGACATGTAGAACGATCGATTTCGATGGCTTGACAAGCGTAGACAAACGTGGAAGAATAACAAAGTTTCTTGGCTGGTAGACGGCATCCTTGTGACGTCGCCACTGTTCGCAAAGATTGACGAGGCCGCCTGATTTTTTGTCAGGGTTATCTCCCTTAGCCCAAGGGCTACATATAATATACGTATACATTTAGATACCTTTTAAGTATCCTGGGTGTTTGTTTGCACCCACCCGCCGTAGCGGAAGCCCAGTTATACCGCTGTGCACTCGGACCCTGCTGTTATTAGTCTAGATGCCTATGGGCACCTAGTCCAGGATGCACCACGTGGAGGACTAACAGTCAGGAATATCACCATCATTGGAAATTGAGACTTTATAAGCATTACTCAAATCCTCAGGATCATTAGCATCCTAAAATAAACGTTACATTTATACAATTACTTCCAGACAACAATAATCTACAAACGTAGTGACATACACATTAAATGCTTTGAGAAATATTTGGATAACAATGAATATTATCCAATATATATTAGAAATGTGTAGCTTCTACTATGTATTTCTATATACCTATACACATTTCATAATATAAGTTAATTATAAAAAACTAATTTTCTGTTGTGACTCGTGATGCTATTGCCTGGTCTGTGAATATTACTCGCGATAATGTACCAGTTTTAATATGGTTAAATAGTGTCACAAATACTTGTCGATTATAATACCTTAATTTTAACAGTATGTATAACTTTAGATACCTTTTAAGTATCCTGGTTAAATGTTTGCATCCATCCACACTGCGTTAGTATGCATCTAGTCCGAGATGCACCACATGAAGGAGGAACAGGCAACAGTAAGGAATATCACTATTATTGGAAATTGGGACACAATATATATATATATAGTTATGGTATTACAAGTATTGAGTAATAATAATAATAGTAATTTAAAGCGTTGGGTTTCCTGTGAGATACTAATAATACTGAGAATTGGGGGTAATGTTTGTAACTTCCTCATTTCTACCAGTGGTAATATTTCTGGCTGTCGCCTCCATGTCACGGTTTTGCTCGTGTGATCTATTGCATGCTAAGAGCTGTTGACCAAAAGTCAAATACTTGAACATTTTGCCAGCCTTTGTCACTTGCTCAGGGGCTAATTTGTGCCGGGGTGGTCTAGCGGTGCTGCGCTCGAATTTGGACGTCGGTGGCCATCGGGGTTCGAATCCCACTAAAGCGGGGCCACGCGTTTGGCTTCGCTAAAATGCCCACTGCTGAAATATGTTTCTAGTAAAACATTCGAAGTAGCAAATATAAAATAGATAAAAAATGTGACGTATCTAGACTAACACAGCAGGAAACGAGTGCACAGATATATAGCTGGAATTCCGTTTTGGCGAGTGGGTTTATTTGATAGGCACATGTATAGCATATGCAGATGACTTTGACAAAAAATCAGGCGCTTTTGTCCATCCTGACGAATAGTGGCGCCGCCACAAGGATGCCGTCTATTAACCAACAAATTTCATTTTTCTCTCACATTTTTTATGCTTATAGAGTTATCATTATTATGCTGTACAAATATTGAAATAATGAAGGGTGACCACGTTGCCAACAGAAACAACAAATAAACTTATTGATTAATTTTAAGTCTTTAACCTACAATTTATTTGTATTTTGTTTGGAATGTATATGGACGTTTTAAAAATGTTTTAACTATTTACGTTTAATTTTTTAAGAACTTTACACGTGCGCATATTTTTACATATCAAACCACTTTGGTTGTTTGTTGTAATGATTTTTTAAAAATTTATTATTATTATTATTATTACAAAACCCTTTTGCTTTAAAAAAAGTTACATGAAAAACAACAACATTGTTTCATAATTTAAAACTAACACAGGACAACAATTTTTTCCATGTGTTCGTACATTTTGTCTGATCCCCCATAAAACATTCATTTCAATGAAATTTCCCCCCAAATTGTGTTTAGCCAAGTTTTCTGTGGCCTACCCCCAACCTTTATTTTATCATTTTTAATTGTCCATTCCAAAGCCGTGTTTGCCAGTCATTCGGACCGCAAAAGTAGAATTTGATTAAGTAATTTTCTTTGTCTAATTGTAGTGATGTCATGTAGTAAACATGACAATTTTTTAATTTTATATTTGCTACTTTGAATGTTTGCACGAGAAACACATGTATTTCAGCAGTGGATATTTTAGCGAAGCCGAACGTGGGTCGGTGGTGAGATTCGAACCCCCCGACGGTCACCCAGGTCCAAATCGAGCGCCATACTACTAGACAACCCCGGCACATTTTTGAATGTGAGAAGCATTCACATTTTATACTACAGATAGTGACATAAGTGAATCCAATTTTAACCTACTATGATATTGAAATATATGTAGCACTTGTTACTTATCTTAAACATATCTAACGCTTATTAATAAGTACCTTAGATAATATTTTACTAATATATATATATATTATTCGCAAAAAATTTCTTAATATAATACACTATAACATTCGTTTTAGCAAAAAAGCACAATAACACCATTATGAAAACTTAAAAACAAACACAGATAATTGGTTTTAAAAAATAGTTTTATTTACTAAAATACATAAATATACAAAATAAAGGTAACAAACTTAATAATGTCGGTAGTTTAAGTGATAACCACGCTTTTGTATCGTGGTCCTTCAAAAATTATAGAGTAGCAACCTGTAACCAGTCATTTGTATCCAACCCCATTCTAGTCAATCAAAGCCAATAAGATTTAGCAAGACGATTATGATAGAACGATAGTATTTGCGATTGATTGTGATGCTAATGATCATGAGAACTTGTGTAATGCATAACAAAGTCTCAATTCCCAATGACGGTGATATTCCTAACAGGCCATCCCCCCCATGTGGTGCATCTTGGACTAGGTGTGCCAACAGGCATCGAGACTAACAACAGCAAGGACCGAGTGCACAGCGGTATCGCTGGATTTCCGCTAGGTCGACTGGATGCAAGTATACACGCAGGATACTTAAAAGGTATCTAAAGGTATACATATTCATTCATTTTGGTTGGTGACGTGGTCACCTCTTCATTATTTCCCATATTTATACGACATGTAGAACGATCGATTTCGATGGCTTGACAAGCGTAGAAGAATAACAAAGTTTTTTGGCTGGTAGACGGCATCCTTGTGACGTCGCCACTGTTCGCAAAGATTGACGAGGCCGCCTGATTTTTTGTCAGGGTTATCTCCCTTAGCCCAAGGGCTACATATAATATACGTATACATTTAGATACCTTTTAAGTACCCTGGGTGTATGTTCGCACCCACCCGCCGTAGCGGAAGCCCAGTTATACTGCTGTGCACTCGGACCCTGCTGTTATTAGTTTGGATGTCTAGGGGCACCTAGTCCAGGATGCACCATGTGGAGGACTAACAGTCAGGAATATCACCATCATTGGAAATTGAGACTTTATAAGCATTACTCAAATCCTGAGGATCATTAGCATCCCTTGTACATATCACATATGTATAGCCGTTACGCTAAGGGAGGTAACCCTAACAAAAAATCGGGGGGTTTTGTTATTAGTGGCACCGTCACAAGAACGCCGTCTTTAGCCAAGAAAGTTTGTTTCGTTTGTCGAAATCGATCGTTTGCTATTCCGTATAGAAATAGTGAAGATGTAACTACGCGTCACTAACCAATGCATTGTCGAAACTTTGCTATACTTCAACAATAAGCGTTAGCATTGAATTTTTTGTTAAAGTAGATATAGAATTTTATCGTTGTTGGGGTTTTTTTTGATCAGATGAAGACGGTCGGTTTGAAGAAGGAGACGTTATTTTTATAGCACCAGGTGGTGTTCGTGAAGCTCTTTTTTCTGACGAATATTATCAAATTATGTGGGGCAAGCGTCAGGGATTTGCTAAGATTTCGCTATTGTCCAATCAGGTTTGTTCAATTTTGCTTTTTAATACTTGAATGATTTATTATTACTATTACTATTATTGTTATGATTAATATTATTGTGCTAAATGGGGGACTTGTATCTAATGCCAGTGGTAAAACTAGATCGCATATCCATGTAGTGCTCTCATTCACTTCTGCCACTCCTGCGTTCCAAGTGGTTTAATAGTCAAGATTGTTGGCATTTATCCGGCTAGTTTAATTTCCCACTACGTCGTTTAGTTTTGTTGACATAATTGTCAACAACAAAAGTGTACACTAGATCGAAATTGTAGCATATCTCAATGGCTTCCCTATTTCAGAAACGACAATTTCGTGTTGTCAATTTGGCGAAAACTCTGATATTTACTATCAACTATGAATACTATTATTGAATGCTTTCTGTTGGAGTCTAAGGAATACATGTAGAATGCATTTTGGAATGCTAATGATCCACGAGGATTTGAGTAATGCTTATAAAGTTTCAATTTACAATGATGGCGATATTACTCACTGTTGGTCTTCCACGTGGTGCATTCAGGACTAGGTGCCTATAAGCATCCAGACTACCAACAGCAGGGCTCGAGTGCACAGCGGTATAACTGGGCTTCCGCTACGGCGGGTGGGTGCGAACATACACCCAGGATACCTAAGAGGTATCTTAAGCTATATACATATATCTCATATGTAGCTGTTAGGCTAAGGGAGACAAAAGCTGACCAAAATTCAGGCGACCTTATTAATCC
The DNA here is from genome assembly GCA_025895645.1 of Cardicola forsteri. Classification (NCBI taxonomy): domain Eukaryota; kingdom Metazoa; phylum Platyhelminthes; class Trematoda; order Strigeidida; family Aporocotylidae; genus Cardicola; species Cardicola forsteri. The sequence goes on along the minus strand of JAKXYG010000480.1, from coordinate 329,620 downwards.
TTGCAAAAAGTGGCGCTGTCACAAGGATGCCATCTGCCAATCAATAAACTTCATTAATTTTATTCCTTTGTTACGTTTATCAAGCCATCAAAATCGGTTGTTGACTGTGCCGTACAAATATAGAAACAATGAACAAGTGACCACTTAACGATGAATGAGAATGAATGCATTATGGAAGAAGAACGGAGTAGCAAGCATGCGTGCCAACAATTGTTTATCCAATGCAAAGTCTAAAAGAATATTCACCGTTTTCTTCGACGGAGCTAATCGGGGTGTCCGTGGCGGTGCTCGAACCTATACGAATCCATTGCTGTATTACTGGACTACCCCCGACACAATAGACTCCACCTTAAGGTGAAATGTTGCCAATTTCACTACGTTTTTTGTCCACTTAGTTTTGGAAAAGTAGAAATGTTTTTAAAATATTAAAATTGATTGTCATGTAATACTACTACGACTACTACTAATAATAATAATAATGTAAATATTTCTTTTCAGCCTATTTATCCTATGTTTACTGAAAATGTAAGAGAATCCATTCGTATTGTTCAATTTGGAAAAAGTAAGCTGATTGACAGTGTAAATACCTTTTTTCAACATTCGAATTTATGATAATTAAAATCAAGCAATCACCGAGCGAGCTGTTGAAATCAACCGCTTACGGTAACTATTTGCTCCGCCATTTTGAATCACCATCATCATCGTCACCTGACCATTAGAGGAAGTGTGATAATGTCAACGCAACATCCATAAACTGCACACATCGATTTTTTCTCCATCAAGTTACACTATGATTTTTCATTTGCACACTACAATTCTTACCAGTATTATTGTATAGATTTATGTTATTCAATTGGATGTTAGAATCGTAATTATTGATTAGTGTGTGACAGGTCGGTTGACTATCGAAAGTTCGTCATTTTGTGTGCTGACAAATGTTAAGTAAACTGAAATGTTGTTTCGTTTTTATTTAGATGGTGATGTGATGTCACAAGTTCATTATTTCTATATTTGATTTTGAGATGCTAATAATCCTGAGGATTTGAGTCATGCTTATAAAGTGCCAATTCCCAGTGATCGTAATATTCCTGACTGTTCGTCCTCCACGTGGTGCATCCTAGATTAGGTGTTGATAGGCATGTAGACGAATAACAGCAGGGTCCGAGTGCACAGCTGTATAACTGGGCTTCCGTTACAGCGGGTCGGTGCGAGGATACACCGATAATACTTAAACGGTATTTTAAGGTATACGTATACCATATGTAACCGTTGGGCTAAGGGAGATAATCCTGACAAAAAATCAGGCGGCCTCGTCAACCTTTGCGAACAGTGGCGACGTCACAAGGATGCCCTCTATCAGCCAAGCAAGTTTGTTATTTTTTAACGTTTGTTACGCTTATCAAACCATCGAAGTCGATCGTTTTATATACCGCACAAATATAGAAAATAATGAAGAGGTTATCACGTCACCAACCAAAATGCTTTTGTACGCCATATTAAACGATCGACTTTGAAGACTTGGTATGGGTAACCAATGTAGAAGAATAATAGAAATTTTTGGTTGGCAGACAGTATTCTTGTGACTGCGCCACTGTTCGCAAAGATTAACAAGACCAAATTAAAGTAATTCTATTAAAACCAAGATTAGAATATATAAACGTTTAGTACGTTCTATTCTACGTTATGCTTGAACTCTCATCTAAGTGGATATACAAAAGCTTGTTCATTTTGAGCAAAGCTGTTTAATATTCATATAGTTTCGCTCGCTGTCCTCTATTGAACGCAATCATTTAATTACTAATAAAATATTTCAACCATTTCCAGATATGTATAGAACACTTAACATTTATTGGCCATGTATTTCTAGCACAATAAAAGAAAGACGATTAAAATGGGCCATGTTTTATCGTAGATCGCCCACTCATCCAGCCAAAATAGCTGTAAAAGCTCAATCATTACTCGGATGGAAAACGAAACATTTGGATGGACATTGTAGTACACGAACTCAGTCGCTTTTATTTATGCTAAGCTCCCTCGTCCAAATGAATTACTTAATTGGGCGTCCATTTGCTTGCCGTTCGCAGTTAAAGATCGTGGGGGGCGGGGTATTTGGTGATGTAATTAACATTTAAAGTTACACAAGTGTCGCTTATTAAGTGTAAAAGTTGATGCTTTGTAATTTATTCTACCTTGGACGATAATAACCGGTGGTGAATGCTTATTCCCGATGATGATGATGATGATCAACGTGATTTATTTATTGTTTTTATCTATCTCAGGTTGGTTTCGACGCCTGTATGAATTTACGCGTTTGCCATTGGCTATTTTCTACGGTTTTTTTCCAGTAAAATTAAGGTACCTATTTTTTAAACATTATTTGTGCAACATCAAACAGCCAATTCCACTGGCTTTATTAGTGTAACAAATGCAGCACAATAACGAAATCTTCTTGATTGATTGACAGCGCATCCTTGTGACTGTTTGTAAATCAATTACAAATCCCCTCCTTGCTGTAAAGTACACATGATGATTGTAACTTCATTAAATTTAACGTGGACTTAACATATGCATGTTGCATATATGTATGTATGTATAGTTATAAATGTTAAGTTAATTACATCATATAATTTATATATTTATATATATATATATATATATATATACTGATTCTTTATATGTTTGTGACTGAAGAGAATATACGAAATGAATTCATCTCACAGTTTACGTCTTTTGTTATTTTTGTTTGGGATTGTCAATATATTTCTGCTAAAGTATTAATAATAATAATTCTTCTTTCTTTACAGCTTTTCCCTCTTTTATGAGCGGTTGCTGTTTGTGATCAGCATTCTCCATATCGTTCTGTTCGTAGAGTCCTTCATAACGGCTTTCACACAATCCAACCATCTTCTCTTTGGTCGGCCACGATTTCTTTTACCTTCCACTTCGAATGCCATTATTCGCTTTATAACATAGTTTTCTTCTGTACGTACTACCTTAACCTTTCTTCTTGAATTTTCCTATGAGCTTCGATGACTTTCAGTTTTCTTCCAACAACTTCATTTTCTATTCTGTCCAATCTGAACAACCATGGAGACATTTTTATTTCTACTAGCATTACTAACAATAGAAAATGAAAACCCAATAATGAAGCAATTGTATGTGTGCGTATTTATTAATGGGTTTTTATTGGATAATAATAATAATAATGTGTTTACAATATGCCAAGATTTTAAACTACGTGGAATGTGCGCACACTTTTTAAAAGTGAACAGTTAGAACAAGATGGGATGCTAATAATCCTGAGAATTCGAGTAATGCTTATAAAGTCTCAATTTTCAATTATGGTGATATTCCTGACTGTTCGTGGTGCATCCTGGACTAATAACAGCAGGGTCCGAATGCACAGCGGTATAACTGGGCTTCTGCTACGGCGGGTGGGTGCGAACATACACCCAGGATATTTAAAAGGTATCTAAAGGTATACGTATACCATATGTAGCCGTTGGGCTAAGGGAGATAACCCTTACAAAAAGCAGGCGGCTTCTTCAATCTTTGCAAACAGTGGCGACGTCACAAGGATGCCGTTTACCAGCCAAGAAACATTATTATTCTTCCACGTTTGTTACGCTTAGCAAGCCATCGAAGTCGTTTGTTTGTATGTCGTATAAATATGGGAAATAATGAAGAGGTGACCACGTGATCATCAACCAAAATGAATGAGAACAAGACTTTGGATCTATGCATTCATTTTGGTTGGCGACCCAGTTACTTCATTATTAATTCAATATTTGTACAACATATTTGATGGTTTGCCAATGCAGGATAATATGACGCAGTTTCCAGGCAAATAAGGGACATCTTTTGCGATGGCGCCACTGCTTGGCAAAACCGCTCGATTTTTTGTCATGGTTATTGCCCACTAGCCCAAGGTTGTAAGTATCCTGGGTTTATGCTTGCACTCATCTACTAAACCTGTAGCCCATTAATATTGCTGTTACAATCTAGATGCTGGGTAACATCGACAATTCGGGATGGGTCAGTTAGGAAATTGGCAATTTATTTCTTCATTGCTTCAATCCTCATCATCATTAGCATTCCAAACCTTAACGATAAATGAATCAATTGTTTGAATACGAAAGCGATGTACACATGAATCGACCTTGCTTCCCTATGCTTTCTATAATTAAACGATTTGTTATAATAATAATAATAATACCATCAACTGTTTGTTTTTTAAAGAATGTTGTTTGCTATTTGTCTCCTCACGTAGATCGTATATTGGCAATCCAATTTATCCCAAACCAAATGAAACATCTGCCGAACTAGCCAATCGAGTAAGTGTAAAGATTTATGATTGGCTTGTGTTCTTTTTTCAAGTATCGATTATTCTAGGTGTACACTTTTTCATGCTATGGACCATCAATACAAAACAATGCGATGATATTTTTTGAGAATTTGATTAATACATGTATAAAGTTTCAATTTCCAATAATTGTAGTTATTCTATCTTCCAGTTGGGATGCTAATGATCATGAGGATTTGAGTAATGCATACGAAGTCTCAAGTTCTAATGATGGTGACATTCCTGACGGTTCGTCCTCCATGTGACGCATCCTGGACTAGGTGCCCATCTAAACGAATAACAGTAGGAACAAAATATATAGTAATATAACTGGACTTCCGCTACGGCTTGTGGGTTTAAGCATACACGCAGGCTACTTAAAAAGTATCTTAAGGTATATATATACCATATGTATCCGTTAGGCTGAGGAACATAACACACACAAAATTAGTCGGCCTCGTCAATCTTTGCAGTGATACCGTCATCACCAGTTGAGAAACTTCGTTATTCTTCTACTTGTGTTACGCTTATTGAAGTCGATCGTTTGCTATGCCATACAAATGTAGAGATAATGAAAAAGTAACTACGCGTCACCAACTACTCAATGAATGAATGAATGAATGATATTCCATCTGAGTCTACAGGAAATTTGCATAAAATGTAACTACAGTAGGCAACGTATTTCATTCCATTAAATTTTTTTTTTTAATATTTTTGTTTGTAAAATAAATTAATGTATATTTTTAAAATAACGATTTTTTTACACATTGTAAATATATTATTGATGCACTACATTTTTTAATAAATATATAACCTTGATACATACGCTGGTAATCCGATGCCTAATTTATTTACAAAAATAATTATTAAAAAATATTTTTTTATTTTATATTCTTTTTATTATTAAAAATGATAATTTTTAAAATAATATATATATATATATGTATATATATATATGTATATATATATATATATATATATATATATATATATTTACAAATTTGCATTGTATTTTTAAATAAAATGTAGTCTACTTAAGTTATCTTCTGATTGTTTTTGAAATAATGTTTATTATATATATTATTATACAAAACCCTTTTGCTTTAAGAATAAGCATGGGGCAATAAGGCAACAATTAGAGAAAAACAACAATAACAAAGTCTCGCTGTCATTAAAGATTCTGCAAAGATTGCGCTTTCTTTCGGCTTTCACTCAACCTTGTCATCTGGTAACTTTGCCATTCAGATACGTCATCTTTCATTGTTTCTGCAGCAGTACAAATTTTTACAGAAGCCAGGTTGCCAACTTTGCGCTCAAACCCTCTACCTTTATCCAGGCTTGGAACTGGCTAGATTGAATCATTTCTAATCCAAACTAGGCGGAGTTAATGTTTAACCAGTTACAAATATTGAGAAATAATCTGAAAATTTAGTTGATTATTAATTAATTAATTGCGATTGTGGTGGGTCAATCTATCCAATCTTGAGTCCGTGTTTAGAAATAAGTATGATTGAAGAGTGGAGTGTCAGAAATAAACAAATATATTAATGTCAAAGGAATCATATATATATATATATATATATATATATATATATATATATATATATATATATATATATATATATAAACTTAGAAGAATATCAAAGTTTCTTGGCTAAGATGGTCGATTCCTGATATTTGTTAGGATTGTCTTCGTTAAACCGACGGCTACATATGGCACACGTATAACTTTTAAATATCATATACGTGCATCCATCCACCAAATCGAAATTCTAGCTATACTGTTGTGTTGGGATGCTAATGATTCTGAGGATTTGAGTAATGCTTATAAAGTCTCAATTTCCAATGATGGTGATATTCCTGACTGTTAGTCCTCCACGTGGTGCATCCTGGACTAGGTGCCCCTAGGCATCTAGACTAATAACAGCAGGGTCCGAGTGCACAGCGGTATAACTGGGCTTCCGCTACGGCGGGTGGGTGCGAACATACACCCAGGATACTTAAAAGGTATCTAAAGGTATACGTATACCATATGTAGCCCTTGGGCTAAGGGAGATAACCCTGACAAAAAATCAGGCGGCCTCGTCAATCTTTGCGAACAGTGGCGACGTCACAAGGATGCCGTCTAGCAGCGAAGAAACTTTGTTATTCTTCCACGTTTTTCTACGCTTGTCAAGTCATCGAAATCGATCGTTCTACATGTATAAATATGGGAAATAATGAAGAGGTGACCACGTCACCAACCAAAATGAAGAAAATGTTGTGTTAGTCCACTTATTTCGGTGCGCCACGTGGGGAATGAACAGTCAGAAATATCACAATTATTGGAAATTTTGAAACTTTATAAGCACTAGTCGGATTATCAGAATTATTAGCATCCATACATTCCTACGTACCGCAGCGTTGAGAAGCGAACACAAGTTGTTGTTGAACCAAATGTGTGTGTGTGTGTGTGTCTATTGACAAAAACCGCCATTTTTGAAACAATTTAACCCACTCAATTTTGAATAGGTTCGATTGGCAATGAAAACGTTAATCAACGAACACCAACTGCTGCCATCGAATTTATTTTGTGCTTTGTTGCAACGCTTACCTCCATTCGACAGGTGGCTCACCAAGTACAAACGACCGTGTCAATTTTGAACACCTAGCTACTTCTATGTAGTTTTTTTTGCACATTTTGTATTTTTCTAACGCTTTTTTTACTATACAATATATTACTATAAAGTTTCATTTTTCATTCATTTTAGCTGCTGACTTGATTACCTCTTCATTATTTTCCATATATAGACGCTATATTAGACGATCAACTTTGAGGGCGTGATAGACGAATAACGAAGCTTCCTGGCTATCTGTTGGAAAAGATTGACGAGGGCGCCTGATTTTTTGTCAGTTATCTCCCTTAGCCCAACAGCTACATATGATATCATGTACCTTGATATATCTTTTAAGTCATGCTTGCATCCACCCTCCAAAGCAGAAGCCTAGTTATACCGCTGTGCACTCGGATCTTTAATAAACCTTTTAAGTACCTTGAGTGTACACCAAAGCTTGATTCGCATCTTGATAGGGATAGGTTCAATCAAATGATGCTAATGATCCTGAGGATTTGAGTGGGATGCTAATGATTCTGAGGATTTGAGTCAATGCTTATAAAGTCTCAATTTCCAATGATGGTGATATTCCTGACTGTTAGTCCTCCACGTGGTGCATCCTGGACTAGGTGCCCATAGCCATCTAGACTAATAACAGCAGGGTCCGAGTGCACAGCGGTATAACTGGGCTTCCGCTACGGCGGGTGGGTGCGAACATACACCCAGGATACTTAAAAGGTATCTAAAGGTATACGTATACCATATGTAGCCCTTGGGTTAAGGGAGATAACCCTGACAAAAAATCAGGCGGCCTCGTCAATCTTTGCGAACAGTGGCGACGTCACAAGGATGCCGTCTAGCAGCGAAGAAACTTTGTTATTCTTCCACGTTTGTCTACGCTTGTCAAGTCATCGAAATCGATCGTTCTACATGTCGTATAAATATGGGAAATAATGAAGAGGTGACCACGTTACCAACCAAAATGAATGAATCAAATGAGGATGATCTATGTTCAGTTTGGTTAAATTGTCAACTACTGAAAGTTTTTTCCCATAATACATTTAAATTAGCAAAAATAAAATTAAAATAAATGTAAACACCAGATAGCTGCGGTCAGTAGTCATACTGGATACCATCTATGTTTAGACCAAATAGGGAGATAAAAAATCAATCTTTCCCAAAACAGCGGCACCGTCTATTAGTCGAGAAACTTCATTATTGTCTTACATTCGTAATGATTCGATCGTTTAATATGTTATAGACATATGAAAAATAATAGATAGATGACTACATCACTCCATACTCGCACAGTATTCCAAATGATTGCCTCCAATTTTTCATTATGCGTAACAAACAGAAAAGTGATCGTTTAACTAATAAACGGCATCCCTATATCGGTACCACTGTTAATAAAGATTGATGACCAGATTTCTTTTAAGTATCCATGCACCATGATGGGAGCCCACTTATACCAGCTGTAAACTGCCCCTAATCCATATAGCAGCACATAAGAATAAGCGAAATCAGAAATGTCACCATAATTATAAATTGAAGCTTTATAAGCGTTACTCAATTGAAACCACAACATTGAAATTAATGAAATAAAAATCAATATTTAACTAAAGGCACTATTACGTGTAAAATAATCAATCATAATCATGAGCACTATTCAGCATTCAATCACAAACCATTTCACAATTACAGCAGTTCGCAAATCGAATCTGTTCATATTTATACATTGAAACCTGCTTTGTGTGCACAAAAACAGTTCGTCACTACATTGAACTTAGCTTGGTCATAATTTTTTGTGTATGTTTGTAAGTTGTACTAACTTAAACGTCATCTGTACTCCCTTTTTTCTATATATATATATTATATATATATACTAAAATGTTATATATTTGTGACTGACAAGAATATACGAAATGAATTCATCTAACAGCTTACGTCTTCTCATATTTTTATTTAGAATTACTCAGTTCGTTAGCATCCCGCCAATAACATAATGTCGGTTTGACTTTCAATCAACAAAAATGCGAAAAAATAAATTAAATTTCTCAATCACGACCTACACCCATTGGCTACAACTGAATCACTTGGAATACTAGTGATAGTCCTAAAGTACCAATTTGGAATTAAGACTTTGATACTGTTGGATTGTCCAAATTGATACAGCATATGAGCGCCCTCTGGGTTCTAGAAATGGAACGAGTGATCTACTGTCATAGAGTAAAATGTTCAAATAAATAAACATATATTGATCAAGTATGTACAACCATCAATTATATAATTATTTGCGGATTCGACGCATCGCCTTTTCGTTTTTCTTCGCTTGAATTTGTAAAACTTGTTTCCGCTTTTCTTCTTCCATAAGATACCACATAAAATTGTCCTCATCAGGCTTCATGTTGGCCTGAACTTTGCGTTCTTTAACCACGGAGTCAAACAAATCGCGTATTAATTTTTGCGACTCCTTGTCTGCATCATCTGCTCTTTCCAATACAGATTTCAAGTTTTCCAACAGACCAGCCAACCGAAGACGTTTTTGTTTGACAAAATCGTGTTTAGAAAGCGCATAATCGGTTTTTAAATCAGTAATCTTTGTAATTCGCATCTAAAAATCAAAAGTCACAGTTGTTTCAGAAATTGTTTTAAATATTCAAATCTGTCCTTTTTCATGTTAATTATGTGTGTAGATACGTGTAAACTATTGTTTTCTAAAAATTTGCACTTAATTATTTTATTAATTTCCAATGACAAAAATATTTAACTTTTAGAAATACTGATAATCTTAAAAATTTAAGCAATGTCTGTGCCTTAGCGGATTCATTCATTGTTTCTATATTTATATATATTAAAACGATCGTTTTCGATGACTTGATAAGCGTAATAACAAAGTTTCTTGGCTAGTAAACAGCATCTTTGTAACGGTACCACTGTTCGCAAAGATTGACGAATCCGTCCGATTTTTGCCAGGGTTATTTCCCTTAGCCCAAGGACTGCATATGGTATACATGTACCTTACGATAAGTTACATAGGTGCATGTTTGTATCCACCCACCAAAGCGGAAGCCCAGTTACACCGCTGTGTACTCGGACTCTGCTATTATTTGTCTAGAAGCATCTAGTCCAAGATACACTACTTGGAAGACGAACAGTTAGGAATATCACCATCATTGGAAAATGAAACTTTGTAAGCATTATTCAAATCCTCAGGATCATTAACATCATTTTTCGATAAATAATCCCTACAGAATGTAAAACAACTGCATTTGTTTAAGAAACATTAGTGAATAAGTCGCTAGACTTGCATCCTAGTAAGGTGTTTTAAATCCGTCTAAATTAAGCTAAAACATGTTTATTGACACTAAAAATACAAAGGTAAAATTTTTTATACTGACTTAAAAGTAACGTAAGCATAAATGTTTCAAAACCCAAAGTTTATCACTCATTAAAATTTAAAAACTAGTTTACCTATATACCCGTAACTTTAATTAAAAATTTAAACTGTTATAAATATGCAGCACCAGCATTTACAAACTATTTCTGCACTAATTATAATAATCAAGTTCTAAGAAAACACGAGCAAACCGATATATTTTATTTAAAACGTAAATTATATACTCAAAAAACTTACTGCATAACATTCCTCACGAACAGATTTCTTTTTCGAAATATTGGATCTTTTAAATCCGAAATAAAATGGATCAGGAAATACAAAATCGGTTATATTTAGTTCATGCCTAAGACGTTCAAATTCGGATAAATCAGTAAGTCGTAATTGGCGTAATGCCCGCCACCTTGCTCTTATTAAAGCCAAAGTCGAGCGTTTCAAATAAACATCCTGAAATACGAATAAAAAGTACAATTCCAACACTAACCCAGTTTTGATCATAAAGCCACTTTTTGTATCTCAGTCTTACAGTCATTCGGATAACTAAACCGATATATTAAAACATTTTTATACCTTTTGCTCCAATTGAATCGTCTGTTGGATGATAATTCAGTTTTCGTAAAAAATCATTTACTTGATTATTATATTCAGTTTCCTACAAAAATAAAAAACCACACTAAATGTACCCTATCAACAAATGCGTAAGTAAACATCTCCTTAGATCGCTCGTCTAATCTGAAAAACAGTAATGTCAAAAAACAGTTACTTTTCAAATCCTTTTAACGTTTCTATAGATTTTATATAAGTTGATGGTGATGTAAGTGTGTATTTTTCATTTTCCCCTAGACTCCATAAAATTTTAATTAAACATACAATCGTTAGCAGTAACAAGTATATCTTTTGGAGGATCTCGTGTTCTTTTAGCACTAAGTAGTGACTTATACCACCGATTACACGGAATATTTACATCTATTTATTATAATAAAAATTAAGTATTTCTAACTCACGAAAATTACACCGTAATATAAAACTAAAATTTTGATTATAACGGAAATAGTTGCACAACAATGAATTTATCATTTTTAAACAATTCGGCATAAATAACAAATAAAAATCATGTGCAAACAATCAAAAAGCAAAAGCTGACAAACGGGTTAAGACGACCTTCAGTTAAGGTTTACAGGTTTGAAAAACGGTTTAATTAGGTCAAGGACCTTTTGGCAACATGTTTCTTGGCCTCAATTTTATCGGTAGTAGGGAATAAATATAAAAAAAATAAAAAAATATATTAAAAATAAAAAAACAATAATTAAAGTAATAGTGTTAATAATAAAAGAGATAAAAGATAAGTTTCAGGTTTCAGGGTTTTTCTCGAGTTGAATAGGCCAAAACACCTTTTAGTACTCGGTTCTCAAATTGTCACAAGTTTTCAGAAAAAAAAATAAAATAAATAACAAGGTAAAGGGTTTCAGGATTTTAGGATTTCAGGATTTTTTACGAGTTGAGTAGGCCAAAACGCCTTTTAGTACTCGGTTCTTAAATTCAGGTTCAGGTTGAATACACGAGTTAAGTAGGAGTAAACTCCTTTTGATCCTCGGTTCTGTTTATCAAGTTTATCAGAAGATTAATAATAATAAAAATAAAATTAACATGGTTGAATATTAGGATACCAGAAGTTGGTCAGAGGTAAAAGGATACATCAAATGAAATTGGCAAGCTGATAATTGTCATATGCCTTTTTGAAAGCTGAAAGTGAGGACGCAGAGATGACGCTACCAGGCAGATTGTTCCATGAAGTGATCACTATGTGTGAAAAATGATGACTTCTCAATCTGGAAAAAGATCTAGGTTTAGATAATTTTAGGCTATGTCCCTGAGTGAATTTTGGGCTAAAGTAAAAAAGGGTAGATGAGAGCCGGAATTGAAAAGTTGATAAGTCAGGATAATATCACCCCGGAGACACCTATCCCGTAGAGAAAATAATTTTAGGGATTTGAGCCTTTGGGGATAAAAAGGTTCTTAAACCCATGAGGCTTTTTAGTGACCGCCCTCTGTACCTTGTCTAATCTAAGTGCGTCGGATTTTAGAATGGGAGATGTAACCTGAGCACAGTATTCAAGGTGAGGCCTGAAGTATAGCATGTAAAAAAGGCGTAGACATTTAGGTGGGATTTTACCAAGATTTTTTGTAAAAAACTTAATGAGCCTGAAACATTTTGAAGTAGCCAAAGAGTGGTGTTCAGTAAAGTTAAGCGAAGAATCAAATATAACTCCTAAATCCTTAATAAAATTAGTCGATTTTATCGGCTGTGAGTTAGAGGAAAATAAAAAATTGTGCCAGACGGTCGACCGAAAGTAATGTGTTGACATTTATCCTTATTGAGTGGGAGCTGATTCTTTAAAGATCAATTGAAGATATCAAGAATGTCAGCTTGAAGTAATTCTGGGTTGGTCCCAGATCTTAACGTCATCTGCATAAAGCAGAATATTAAAGTGAACGGCAGAAGGCAGATCATTTATAAAGAGGATAAATAATAGGGGGCCCTAAGACAGACCCTTGAGGAACCCCAGAGGAGATAGGACAGGAGGAGGAGGTATCCGCCCCTACCCGAACCTTAAAAGTACGGTCGGAGAGAAAATCTTTAATCCAGGCTAGGATGGACCCTACTATCCCTACTGACTTGAGCTTTGCGATAAGAAGATTGTGTGGAACTTTATCGAAAGCCTTTGCAAAGTCAAAATAGATAGCATCGACAGACTGATGCCTCTGAAGCATGTCTGTGACGCTGTTTGAGTAAGTAATAAGATTTGTAAGACACGACCTCTTTGGCATAAAGCCATGTTGAGCGGGACTAATAATATTAAGCTTAAAGAGATGGTCCAGTAAATGGGATCTAATGAGCCTTTCCATTATCTTACTAGGAGTAGAGAGAATGCTTATGGGCCTATAGCTGTTTGGTAGAGATTTACTCCCAGACTTATGGATAGGCCTAATAAAAGCGAGTTTCCATATGGAAGGTACTTGCCCAGTCTGAACTGAAAGATTAAAAATATAGGTTAGGGGAGGGGAAAGAATATCCGCATATTCTTTCAGAATCCTAGGGTATATTCCATCAGCACCACAAGACATAGACTTAAGGTGCCTAAGGCAGTCTGAGACTGAGAGCTTAGAGATTGTTAGAGGTGTTATAGGTGGACACTCAAATGTAGGGAGAGACTGAGTAACTCCAGAAGTTTGGAAAACCGAGTTTAAGAATTCTTTAAACAAGTTACAACTAGAAGGACCTGATACTTCTTTACCTTGTTGATCTTTAAGACGAGGGAAGGAAAAAGTGTCCGCCCGCTTATTCCTGATAAATTTGAATAGGAGTGCTTTATTAAACTTAGCTTTATTTAAAAGTTTGTGTAATGTGTTCCCTCTGTGCGTTTTAATAAGTCTAGTACATTCATTACGAGTATCTAGGTATCTATAGTGGAAACAAGGTAGCTTTGTAGCTTTCCACAGGTAGAAGGCTTTATTCCGCTTATGAATCATTCTGGATATGGCTTTAGGAAGCCTAGGCTTAGTATGTGTAGGAATTCTGAAAGGAACAAACCTATTTAACCCTTCACTTATTACCTTGTTGAAGAAGGCATAAGCACCTTTCAGATCATAAATATATAAGTTTTCCCAATTTGTATTTGTTAGGAAGACTCTAAGTCCCCTGCTATCAGTTTTCGTGAAATCTGGTATAGGATTCAATTTAAGTTCGCAAGTATTTGAGATAGGGATCGGATAATGTACTACAAAGCTCACTACAAGATGGTCATTTTTTCCAAGAGGGGGAAGGAAGGACATAGAATCAATATCTACAGTGTCATTCGAGAGTACTAGGTCAAGACAAGAGGGGTTAGTTCCGATTCTATAACGAGTAGGGGAGAATACATGCTGCTTGAGGGCATGCACAGCACAAATTTCCAGTAGATTAGAATCAAAGACATTAACTGGTATTGAAGGAGTGGCCCAATTTATAAAGGGACAATTAAAGTCTCCCATAACTACGAAGTGATTAAACGGTAGAGAGAGGATATGTCGTAATTCCTTTACCAGTTCAGTATTTGAATGATGTTTAAGATTAGGGGGCGGTACAACAGAGAGAATAGAGTTTTTGTGTTTAAACCCCCACAACCAAGTAAAGAAAGTCATATTCAGCTGAGTGGGTAGAAGGAACTGTGATAGTCGAGTAGGTTAACCCATCCTTGACGTAAAATAGACACCCTCCATATTTACCTCTATGGGAATCTCGTCTCACTACACTATACCCTTCCATATGGAGTTCAGAGTCAAGTACATCATCTGATAACCATGACTCCGTAATGCCGAACAAGTGTGGGGGCGAGGGGAAAGATAGGAGGAGATGAACTTCCTCTAGTTTATTGTTAAGGCTTAAGGCATTTGTGAAATACACCTTCAAAGCCAAGGGAGAGGTAATAGTGGGCATAATTGCCTTAACCTGTGGAGGATTGGGGGCCGGTGAAAACTCCGGGGTGAAATCCGAAAATCCTGATTATCAATGTCAATATCCGGTCTAAGAGGCGTGAGTTTCACTATAGGACAGGCGTGGATTTGGGGAATAGGGGCAAGGAGAGTCTAGTTAAGCGCTCGGACAAAGGTAAATCTTTCGTAACTTTGATCCCTTTAAAATGTGCCCTCACCGTGGTCCAATTTCGAAGTACGGTTTCACTGTCTTCAGATGATGCACAAGTGACCAGGATGGGTGGGGCAGTATGTTGGCGCTTACAAGAAAGTCTGCCAATTTGGAAATTACCCGCTTCAGGATGACATTTCTTGACTATGTCAGAAACAAGTTCTTTGAAGTTGGTGATATCAAGGCTAATAGCCCTGACAACTAGATTACGATCACGTTTTATGCTATCAACATAGCTTTTCGTCCCTTCTAAGATTTCTTCTTGGGAAAGTTTGAGAACATTATTTGATACTGTAGATAAGGGGTTAAGACTAGAAACTTGGGATTTGAGAGATGTGATATCTTGGGATAGGGAGACAGACAGTTTGGATAAGGAGGAATTTACAGAATCAAACTTGGAAGAAGAATCAGACATCTTATCGACTAGATTAGATAAAAATTCAGTAACAGAGGTAATCTTAGTGTCTAGTTCATTAATTCTAGAGGACAGGATATTATTATCCCTGACTAGATGTAGTATTTCGTCTAATTTTCCATAGCTATGAACGGTGTCAGAAGGTAGTGCCTGCAACTCCGTTTTACATCTGCAATCCATGCATTTATAGTCCAGAGGACTATCTGCAAGTTGCGAGTAGTGCACCGAGGACAGCCCGGAACACGCCTCGTGAAACCAATTTTCGCAGGTGGCGCAGAAAATGCCAACCTTTACGGACTTTTTGCACCGTTGAAGACCACAGCTGGACGAATGAGAGGAAACAATATCTAAAGAACTATGTAAAAATACAAAAACAAAAATAGAAGTTTAAAAACAGGTACTATTACTGGGGAAAGACCAGCAATATTCTTTTGGTGGAGAATTAAAATAAAAATAGTGTTAAAGCACGATGCCAAGCAAAACGCACAATAACACAACAAAAACGCGACACTTAACAATGCACAGTTATACACCAAAAACCACGTACACAAAAAGGTAAAAAATTAACCCAAAAATGCAAAAATAAAAACAAAAACAAACGCGAGCACGTAACAATTAGCAACAATAAAAGCGGCTACTTTTGATCTGAACGTCACGCAAGCGTATCGTACAGATTCAAATTTTCAGAGGGGAAATGAAATGGATGGTGAGGTTACAGGTTACAGGTTGGTACACGAGTTGAGTAGAAGACAATTTCCTTTTGATTCTCGGTTCTGATGTATCGACAATATCGTATTCAGAAAGGAAATAAAAAATAAAACAAAGGTTAAAAATAAAAACCGTCAACCGCTGGGGGAACAGGTGAAATTGGATAGGGCATAACGATCATAGCAGTCTTAAATGATGGGACCGAGTTGGCATTAACTCCTGAGAAGGAAGACTGTTCCAAGCATTAATAACCCTCTGTAAGAAGTGGTGGAGCCTCAACCTGGATTGCACTCTGGATTTAGTCAGTTTTCAGGTTGTGTCCCCTACAAGAATTATTTGATAGTGTGAAGAAAGAAGGGGAGGAGCCAGATGTTAAGTATTGATATACCAAAATAAGATCCCCACAAAACCTCCTATTCCTTAGAGAAAATAACTTTAAAGAGAGGAGCTTGTCCTGATAAGGAAGATGTCTTAGAGACCTAGGTATCTTAGATATCACCTATTGTACTTTTTGAAGATTGAAGGAGTCGGATTTTAGTATAGGAGCAGTGACCTGTGCGCAATACTCTAAATGCGGTTTGATATAAAGCATATAAAACAGACGCACACATTTAGGGAAAAGACTACCTATATTTCTTTTAAAGAACTTAATTAGTTGATGGCAAGTTTGAGTGGCTTTAGTGTGGTGCCCTGTAAACTTCAAAACAGAGTCCATAGTCACACCCAGATCTTTTAGAGATATAACCGTTTCTATCCTATGGGTGTCCTGATAAGGCGTAAAGAATACATTCTCTGATGGCTTACCGAACGATATATGCTTACATTTCAATAGATTTAGAGAAAGAGAATTATCTACAGACCATTGACAAATGTTGTTAATGTCAACCTGAAGCTGGCTAGGATTAGACCCCCAGATCTTGACATCATCTGCACAAAACAAAATATTGGACAAGACCACTTGAGGTAGGTCATTAATAAATATAATAAACAAAAGAGGCCCTAACACTGACCCTTGAGGAGGGGATAGATCAGTGCCTAGTCGTACACTAAAAAAACGGTTTGCGAGGAAATTGGTGATCCAAGCTTGGATATGCCCAGAGATCCCAATTAATCTTAGCTTTGACAAAAGTAGGTTATGGGGCACTTTGTCAACGCCTTAGCGAAGTCAAAATAGATGGCATCTACTGACAACCTAGAGTCCAATAAACTTGTGATGCTATCTGTATAAGTTATTAAATTGGTGAGGCAAGACTTATGGGGAAGAAAACCATGTTGTGCAAGGTTAATTAGCTTATGTTTAATAACAAAGTCAAGTAAATAAGTCCTTATTAGTTTTTCCATAATTTTACTAGGTGTAGATAGAATACTAATAGGTCTGTAATTTTCTGGAATAAACCTAGAGCCTGATTTGAATATTGGCCTAATAAATGCAGACTTCCAGATGAGTGGAAGCTGACCAGCTAGAAGGGAGAGGTTAAAGATATGGGCTAGATGAGGAGCCAGTAATCCTGCACATCCTTTTAGAACTCTAGGATAGATACCATTGGCGCCACAGGAAGATGATTTAAGACTTTCAAGTTGTTTGCGAACTAATTGAACATCAGGAGTAAAAGAACCTATTAATAGAGCCGAGTCTAGATTGTGAAATGGAAGAGGATCAGCATGTTGAAACACCAAGTTAAAGTAATCACTAAGACTTATACAAGCTTTACCCCTAATTAAAAATGTACCATTGACCTTTTTCAGGCAAGGTAGGGAGTATTTAAAAGTACGCTTATCCTTAATAAACTTGAACAGGGTGCATTTGTTCTCCTTAGCTTTTAGTAAAAGTTTGTGAACCTTAAGGTCCCTATGTGTCTTAATTAGTCTGGAGCATTGGTTCTTAATTAAAATATAATTATAATAGAAACAAGAGAACTTAGAAGATTTCCAAAGATAGAAAAACCTATTCCGCCTCTGGATTAAACAAACGATTTTCCTAGGGAGCCTGAGACTAGTGTGAAAAGGAATTCGATGGGGAACGAAACTGTTGATACCTGTTTTAATAAGACTTACAAAGTGGGAATACGCCTGTTCTAGATTATTAGCGTATACAGGACTCCAATCCGCCGAGGCGAGGAATTGACGAAAGTTTACAAAGTCAGCTTTCCTAAAGTCAAGGATCGGTGATGGGTTCTCACGCTTAATCGTAGATGGTGAGGTAAAGGGGGATTAGTCACAAAAAAAAATATTTAAAATCAAGATAAAATTAAGGTAGATAGTGGAAGTTAACAATTATAGAAAACGAGAAAAAATTACAAATATACAAAAATAATAATAAAACAAGTTACGGATTACAATACAAAAACACTGCAATAATTTTTAAAAAAGAAGAAAAGAGAAAAATATAAATAACGCTCCAGTAGACGTGTAGCGTGAAGCGCGCCTCACCTTGCTGTTTGCAAAAAGAGGGAAATGAGATAGGAAGAAATTGGATATAGTACATGTTACAGGTTATTTTACGAGTTGATTAGGAATCAGACTCCTTTTGATCCTCGGTTTAAATGGTATCAACAATATTGTTATAAGGAAAAAAAATATAAATAAATAATGAATAAAATATATAAAAAACAAATGTGTTACCGGAATTTAGTTAAAACATGACTATCGTATAAACGCTTAAAAGACTGAGTAGATTGTGCATTAACAATCAGCAGGGAGTCTGTTCCAATGATTAATAACTCTGTGGGAAAAATGATGTAACTTTGTCCTAGTGGAAGCCCTGGGTTTACTTAATTTTAGATTATGTCCTTTAAGTGAATTATGGGCAAGGTTAAAGAAGGGACTAAGGGTTCCAGAAGAGATGAATTGATGCAATAAGATGAGGTCACCCAGGAGCGGCCTATCTACTAATGGGAACAACTTAAGTAAATGCTGTCTATGTTAATAATCTATGTTTCTAAAGGATTTAGGCAATCTGAAAACAGTCCTTTAAACTTTTTGTAAATTATTGATGTCGGATGTGAGGACGGGGGCAGTTACCTGAACACAGTATTTCAGATGGGGCCTTATGTAAAGCATGTAAAATAACAGAGGAAAAATAAGACAGAAGGAAAATAGTGAACTAATGTGTATGAGTTAAAAGAAAAAAAGGTTAAGGGAGTTAACAATATGGCTAGAAAGACGATTCCAGGCATTGATAACTTTATGCAAAAAATGATGTAGTTTGAGTCAAGATTTTGTTCTGGTTTAAAAAGCTTAAATCTGTGTCCCCATAAAAAATTAGCTCTGGTAGGTATAAATAGCTCTTTTTGGTTTAAGTGAAGTAACTGATAAACTAAAATAAGATTACCTCAAAGTCGCCTCTTCTTTAGTGGGAAAAAATTTTAATATTTAAGTCTACAATTATACTCTTCATTTTTAAGGCCTTTAACTATTTTAGTGGCTCTCCGTTGGACTTTATCAAGAAGGACCTTATCTTTAGTTAAAATCGGGGATGTAATTTGAGAGCAGTATTCTAAGTGTGGTCGAATATAATTGGAATAAAAAATTTAAAAACAATTAGGGGTTAAATAGAAGAAAGTTTGTTTAAAAAATTTAATAAGATTGAAGCCTTTTTTTGCGGCTCGGGAATAATATTTACTAAATAACAGAGAGGAGGAAAAAGTAACTCCAAGATCCTTAAAAAAGGTAACTTGTGTTATGGAAATATTTTTGTTTGTAAGATAATATTTATTTGTTAAAGCTTTACCAAAGGATAGGTAACAGCATTTATCGGGATTAATAGGAAGTGCATTTTGCACTGATCAAGTAAGAATGCCATCAATATCCGACTGTAGTATAGAAGGATTGATATACCAAATTTTTAGGTCATCTGCATGTAGTAGAAGATTAGACTTGATATATAAAGAGATATCACTAACAAAGATAAGGAAAAGTAGGGGACCAAGTACAGAGCCTTGAGGGACCCCAGAGGAAATAATTGAAGGTTTTGAGAGAGTGTCAGCAATTTTCACTTTGAAAGGGCAATTGTTAACCGTCATACAAAAAAAAATTAAAAAATTTTATAATCATAATTTGGACTAATAAAAATGGTTTCAGTGTGAATGTGTCCATGTCAAAAATAAAATCACAACAGCCAATAGAAAATAAGCTTTTTATTATCTACTGTTGGTAAAAAAGTAGTCAGTATATTGGGATAAAATTGTTAATTTGGAAAAAAATGCAGTTTATTTATTTATTAAAGTTGTTAAATTATTAATTCTAAAAATTATTACAGTAACACTAAAATGTTTTATTAAGTGTTAATTTTCTATTTTGTAGAAACACTATTAGTATTGGGCCGTACTATTATTAGTTAATTTAAAACATTGTTGTGCATAATTTTTGGTTCTAATTTGTTTTTACACATTTCATTTATTTAATTTAAAGAAATAATTGACAATATTCCGATTATTCACATGTCATATTAGCAACAAAAAGAAATTACATTATAACTATAGCATAGAATGAACAATATGTACGTAAACTAAAATCAATAACGGATCACTACTGTAATGAATTTTTACTATTGACTAACGTTTCGCTGTAGTAAAATAAATGCAGTTCATCGTAATTATATAGGTCTTTTGTAGATAATAATAAATACAGTATAAAAGGCTCCTTATAAACTGACATAATTTGTAGTAAAATCAATAATTTATTTGCATTTGTTAAAAAAATGGCACATACGCAGTTCTTAATTACAAGTTTTTTTTTACATAAGGAACACAGAATAACGTGAAATCATATTTTTCATGATGTACTACATTATTACAAATAACTAAATTCTACAATTTAATCTTTACAAGAAATAAAAAGGTTATGAAAATTTTTTAGTTACCTATGCTAATTATTAACTGAGGGGTTGGGTTTATATATTATATTGTTTTCTATTCGGTGCAATTTCTCTATAGTATAACTTTACTATTTTTAACAATTATTATTTATATTTTAAAAGAGTTTTCTATTTGGCTTTTGTTAATAATACTTGTAAATTCTTATTTATTGTTAAATCGAAATTCATTACTAAATTTTAACCAGAATTTCATAATCGTTGTTATTTTGTACTTTAAACTCATAAAATCAACCCTTGTTTTATGGTTAAATAAAACAACTCTGTTATCAAAACTTCTTTGACTCATTGTATATGCATTCAATAGCATTACAATAAAATGGGATGCAAATCGATAAATGAATAGAGAGAATAGTTTATACTTTACATATATTGCATTAAGCAATGTTTTGCTAGCACAGTGAGTTGATGTCACAAAACGACAATTGCTAAGTGTATTATTAATGTTGTATGGTTTAATACAAACAGCATGATATTTTGACTACAGTGATTTTATCTCATATAAAAATAAAGGTCGTTTGTCTAAACCTAAAATACATACTGCCCTGGAATGACTGCATTCGGACAGCACAATGTGAGAATAAAAAATTTAAAAAGTGGTTTATGATGAATGAATAATATTACATAGAAAAAATATGCACCTGCATTACTGATTATTTGTACTAATTTTTCTTAAACCATTTTAAATAATTTTTATTTCAGCTTAATGGTATAGAAATGTAGTTATTCTAGAGGTTTCAGGTTTTCCAGGTTTCAGGTTTGTACAAAGAGTTAAATAGAAGAAAACTCTCTTTCAATACTCCTGTTCAAGGTATCAAGCATTAATGAAAAATAAATGAATAAAAGATAGAAGTAAATTACAAAGAAAAATCAATAAGTAAACTTGAGAGGTAAAATTTGTCATATGCAGATTTAAACGCCTGAAGGGAAGGGGCTAGAACACGACATGCGGGGCAGGTTATTCCATGCGGTGATAACTCTAAACGAGAAATGATGAAGTCCTAATCGGGATTGAGCTCGCGGCTTGGAGAGAGCTTGAGAGGTGTCTTCTGCGGGAATCATGGAGAAGGTAAACATGTGCTTAAGATGGAAGAATTTAAGAGTTTGAAAACTAGAACCAAAGGTCGCCCCGGAGTCTCCTATCTTTTAGTGGGAAGAGACAAAGCGCTTCCAATCGCTTGGGAGTAAGGAAGACTCTTTAGGGTGCGTGGGAGTCTAATTGAAGCTTCTTGAACTTTGTCAAGTTTAACTATGTCTGCCCTTAGGATAGGCGACGTTACTTGAATACAGTATTCGAGGTGAGGCCTAATGTATAATTGATAAAAAAGTCGGGTACAGTTAGCTGGAATATTTCCTAAATTGTGCCTGAAAAATTTCATAAGACGATAGCAGGTTAACGATGCTCTATTGTGGTGTGACGAGAAGCTAAGGGATGGATTGAAAGTCACACCAAGATTTTTCACCGTGTCAATCGTAGAGATAGTCTGAGAACTAGGGACAGTATATCGGTTTCCTGAAGGTTTTCCAAATGAGAAATGATTACATTTAGAAATATTCAGGGGGAGTGCATTATCCTTAGACCATTGGTAAATGTTAATAACATCCTGTTGTAGTTGTTCGGGGTTTAGAGCCCCAGATTTTAACATCGTCAGCATAAAGCAGGATGTTGGATTGAACAACTGTGGGCAGATCATTGATATAAATATTAAAAGAAGGGGAGGGACCCAGGACAGATCCCTGAGGGACCCTCGAAAGGGTGGGGAGGGGAGGAGGCTACACTACTTAGTTTGACACAGAACTTACAATTAGTGAAAGTCACGTATCCAGTCAAGGAGCAAAGGACTTATCCCAAAAGTTTTTAGCTTACCGAGTAGAGCTGAATGCGGAGACTTTATCGAAAGCTTTACCAAAAGTCGAAGTAAATTACATCGACTGATGATGATCGATCCCAGCATGCCGGTAATGCTCTTTGTGAACGTCAGGAGGATTGGAAAGACAGGATCTCCCAGAAAGCATAAACTTATGTTGACGTGGAATTTATTAGGTTATTCGTAGAGATAAAGTTAACCAGATGTGATTTAATGATTTTCTCCCAAGATTTTGCTAGAGCCGGATAAAATACTGATCGGCCTGAAACTTTCCAGCTTGAACTTAGAACCGGACTTGTAAATAGGCCGAATAAAGGCGAGTTTCCAAATGGCAGGTAGTTAACCGGACTGGATAGAGCAATTAAAGATATGAGTAAGGGGAGGGGCCAGTTTAGAGGCACATTCTTTAAGAACTCTTGGGAAAAGCTTATCTGCACCTAGGGAGGAAGATTTAAGATGAGATAAATGTTTAAAGACTAAAAATGGCGTAATAGTGGGATATCCTGAATCAAGGATGGGTTCAGGGAGAGAACTAATAGTAAAGTCCTGATTAAAAAATAGTCACCAAAAGTGGCGCACATTTCTGGTAAAGATAAAAAGAACCCAGAATCACTTTTAAGTTTAAGAAGGGAGAGATCATATCCTCTCTTATTCTTGATGAATGCATTGTTCAGGAGTGAATGGAGTCTGTAGCTTTTAAGCCGCATGAGACATGCTACGGATTTACTACGGAGATCTAAATAGCGGTAGAGGAAAATGGAGAGACCTGTCGACTTCCACTTATTAAAGGCAATATTGCGAGATTTAATTATGCAAATAATAAAACGGGGAATTCTGGGTTTTGAAGGGTTTGGGGTATAAAATGGGATAAAACGCTCAATACCTATTTGGATGAGATGAGAGAAGTGGTCATAAAGACTGTCTATGTTCTTAGTGGAGAGATCCCAGGTAACACTCCTGATATAGTTCCTAAAACTTACAAAATCAGCACGGCGGAAGTTGGGGGCGTGCGAAAACGTATGCTTCAGACCTGTTGCGGATAAGGGGAAGTGAGCTGTAAAAAAAAGAAGAGCATGATTACTCTTACCTAGGGGTGGTAAGTGATGGATGCCGTCGATCAAAGAGGCTTTGTTTGTAAGAACTAGATCTAGGCAAGAAGAGGAGCTACCAATCCTAAACCTGGTGAGGGGAGCGAACATGCTGGGTGAGAGCATGTTCTATACAAAAATGAAGAAGAGTAGAATCGAAGGACTTAGAAGAGCAGCTAAGCGAGTTCCAATTAATAGAAGGGGCGTTGAAGTCCCCATTAGAAGATGGAAGTCATGTTTGGAAGCTAAAGTAGAGTGGAGTTCCAGAAATAAGAAGCGGTTGGAGGCTTCAGAAAGCGCCGGGGGGGCGATAAAGGATTGAGACGAGGATCTCGCCCTAGGAGAGAGCGATAGCAACTGAGAGAAAATCGTACCCTTGATCATGAAGATCAGAAGGGGTTAGGGGGGTGAAACGATGTCCTCTTTAATGTAGAAGAAAGACATCCCCCACCTCTGGAACCCTTTGAGTCAAGCCGAATGATATTATAGCCATGGATTAGCAATTCATTATCATGTATATCATCAAACGTATGTTTCTGTAATACCGATAATATGAGGCCTTGAGACTTCGATTAATAATAATAATAATAATAATAATAATAATAATAATTTATTACTCAAAAAAAGCATTTACAGTATTGCATTTTTGAGGGAGTACAATAATTTAAAGTTGAGTCTCAACTATAATTTTTAATATGTTAATATATATTAAAATAAAATAAATATTGATAATGTTATATACATTTTAAAAATAAACAAATAATAAAATGAACAATTTTATTTTGTTGTTGGTATTTGCCCGCAGAATTTGAACTAAAATAATTTGAAAAATGTTTGGTCATAATTGGATTATTAGTAAACTGGGGGTTATATAAAGAAAAGTGGATAAAAATTATAAACAGTAGTTGGAAAACAATAAACAATGTAAATAAAATATTATTATTTTTTATTTAGATGGGCGAATTGCGACTTTTAAGTAAAACAATATAATGAAACAAAGTTTCTCATAAACCAACAAAATAATCGAACGTTGTATGATTATTGATATTGGGGACAGTGTAAATGTTGATGTATTTTTTAAAATTAGTTTTAAAAGTTTAAAAGTTTTGTATTTTTCTTAAATTGATTGGTAAATTATTCCATAATTTAGAATATTTAGTTAAGAAAAATGTTGCTCTTAGGGATGATTTATGATGCAATTTACGCACTGTATATACTTTATTTTTTGGTTACGTTTAAATTTGTTTGTATCAGGAATTTTATTGAATAGTTCAAATTATTATTGAAAATTGATTTATGGAATAACAATAGATTTATTTGGATCCTTCTTGAGACGAGATGGTCTCGCTGAGGAGAAAGTGATAGCAACTGAGAAGAAAATCATACCCTTGATCATGAAGATCAGAGAGAGGGTTGGAAAATGAAACTGATATCCTCTTTAATGTAGAAAAAGACATCCCCCCGCCTCTGGAGCCCTTTATGAGAGCAAGCAGAATGATATTATAGCTGTGGTTAGCATTCATTATGATGTATATCATCCGACAGCCATGTTTCTGTAATACCGATAATATGAAGTCTTGAGACTTCGATTAGACTGGTTAGCTCAAAAGCTTATTCGAGAGGCTAAACGCATTAGTGTAAAAAACTTAATGGGACGGGGTTGGTGAGGGAAGTAGCGCACCTGTTTCTTTTAGTCAATAAAGGAAAGGGACGCGACTCCGGGGCGGAGGGGAAAAATCCTGAAAGCTTGTGATAGGAATTGAGGTGTCTTTGAGCTTAAGGGGGGTAAGTTTAACAATGGGGATAACCGAAAGTTTCGGGCAACTGTTCTGGGCTAAGGGACGAGGTTTACCCAATTTGTAAGACATAGGATGGTCCTTGTGTAGACAAATCCCGGGAAAATTATTGCGAACAGAGGGCCAGATACTTAAGATATCGCTTACAGCGTTGGGGATGCTACTGATTATGATTGGGGAGAAGGAGTGAGGGCGCTTACACGTCATACGGGAAATTTTAACCCCAGGGGACGATGGTAGACAATAATTAACGATCTCGGAGACGATATCTTTATAATTAGTTGCGGTTTCGGGAATTTCTTTAATTATTAGGTTGTGATCACGTCGTCTGTCAGCTGCGAGTTGTTTAGCAGCACAAAGGATTTCGTCCTGAGAGAGTCGGAGGACGGCTTTAGTGTTGTAAATGGGGGTTCCTTAACTAAATGGGAAAGACTATCTACTGATTCTTTTAGCAGTCTAATTTCTTCTGTTTGATTTGAAATAGAGGTCGAAGAAGGGGGATCCTTGATCAACAGGGAAAGACTCGCTACTGAGTCTTTGAGCAATTTAATTTCTTCTGACTGTTTTGAAGTAGAGGTTGAATAGGACGCGTGAAGAGCCGCGACTTGACCTCATTGACTAGCTTAAGTAAATCCGAAGAAGAATCAACTCTGTGTTCCTTAGATCATAGATAATTTATACAATAGAAGTTTTCGTCACTATTGGATAACTTATATAGGGGTTCCGAAAGACCAGTACAGTTTTCGTGAAACCAGGTGTTACACCCAGAACAAAACATATCAGTCTTTACAGACTTACTACACCCACGTCTTCCACATAGTGCTGGTTGGGAGAAATTCATTGTAGAATCTGAATACTGTTAAAAATATAATAAAAGTAAATATCACAATGCAAATGCAAGGTGATAATCAGTATAGGGATTTTTAAAAATAATTTAAGTACAAATCATACAGATCGTACACAAGCAAGCAAAATGTACAACAAAAGTTGTACACTCACAAAAAAATATAATAAAAACAATATATATATACAAATGTATATATATATATATATATATATATATAGGTTCAGACACGATTCTTGCAAATCGTACTGATTCAAATAATTGAGCAACAGCAGGTTGCAGAATTGAAAAAAAATGGATATTTTCAGTGTAAAAATATCTAGAAAAAAATAATTGTGTATAAATGGTAAATTACAGATTATCATTAAAGTAAATGTTATCAATTTACAATAATAATGTTTTCTTTACAAACGAGGTCAATCCTTATAGAAACTGAGATAGATAAGTATAATACTAGTGTTATTTTGAGGCAACAGTACAGTGAGTTTAGGGTTCTAAAATAATGGTTTGCATAAAATATCCGATTTTGGTTACTTATTCAAGCCTGTTTGCCCAAGTTTTATCACACGCGTTAACTAGGACATCAATTAGACAATCAAACAATTTCCCATTTTACTGTCATTCTAACAATCGCAAATGTTTCTCAATTTTTGTAATAAACAAAAAACAAACACAATATAATAAAATTAATTTGGATTACACTACAAAAAAATACAAAATAATCTCTTGTCTGCATAATTATTCACCAAAACTTAAGCCCACTTATACAAAGTACAGTACCACTAATCCTTCTTCCTTTAAACGGGTCAGCGTTTTTTCAGAGTTTACAATTTCTAAAAATCAGGTTAAATCTCATCGTACTGTGACCCAATTTCTACTGAAGATTATACAAATCCCTCGTTGTGACTTCTTTTTTAAATTTGTCACGGACGTATATCTGAATTTAGGAAATAGGGCATTTTTGCATAAATAATAATTTCAACTCAAATTCTTCCTTCTTGGATAGCCTTCTCCTGTCAGGATCAATTGCAATTTCTTCACTTGAGCATGTGTGTTCGTGCTTCAAATTAGGTTCGGCTATAACATATTTATCGTTCTTCACTTTAACCGTGCTGGACAATTTTAATTTTTAATTCTACAAGAAATTACATAAAAATGAAGTTACTTGGTTTTACAAAGTCCGGTACTTTCAAATACTCGCTTTTGGTAAAAAGTGCATATGTAAAAAACTTTCTTCTATGGAAATCCTTCAACTCCTCCATGGTTTAGTTTAGATACACAGTAATAAAACTCACTATTGGTATTTGTTTTAAAGGCGTGAATAGCATTTTTCACCTCCTTCTAATTGGAATAACTACGTCCAGTCCAGTCCGGTGCACCAACTAACGCCATTGCAAAATGAGGCAAGAGCAAAATAATTTGCATTAAATAGTGCTCAAAATATCCAATTACAGCTTAACTAGAAAATAAACCAATCAGAGAACAAAACCCACATCCAATAAAATTTACTCAGAAATTTTGACTAATTAAAAACAATTAAAAATTGTATGACGTACAACAATTACCTCTGAAAGATCTGCTTGTGAGAAAGTCAGCTATCCAGTCAATTAAAGGAGAGCCAATGCCAATTTTAGCTAATTTATGGAAAAGTAAGGAGTGAGGGATCTTGTCAAAAGCTTTAGAGAAATCAAAGAAGATCGTGTCAATTTGTGTGCTATATTCAAGAAAAGGAGGTTTGTGAGACAAGAGCGTTTTGGGAGGAATCCATGTTAAACTGCAGGTAGTAAATTGTGATTAATGAGGTAGGAGAGAAGATGTTGTTTAATTATTTTTTTCCAGAATTTTACTACAGGCTGCTAAAATACCTATAGGCCTATAACAGGAAGGAATAAAGCTGGAGCTTGATTTATATATAGGTCTGATGTAGGCAATTTTCCAAACTGAAGGTAATTTCCCGGAGTTAATAGATAGATTAAATATATATGTTAAAAATGAGGCCAATGCACATGCATAATCCCTAAGAATCAGGGGGTGAATACCGTCCGGACCTGGACTGGTAGTTTTTAGGCCAGTTAGATACTTTGTCACTAAGCTTTTTGTAATTAAAAGGGGACGGAGAGCCGGAGATGGTGAGTCTGGAACAAAGTTGGGAGAGGATTAGAATACTGACCTAAATTAATTCTTAAAAGAATTACAAGCGTTCTTAGAGGAAAAAATTTTTCCTTCTGCATTTTTTATGAAAATAGTCTCTCTTATTTTAGTTTTATTTCTAATATAGTTGAAGAGAATGTTATGACTAGACGCCGATTTAGTGAGAAGAGCTTTAAGAGATTTTTGTTTGAGTTGTTTTGTTAGGTTTGAACATTCGTTACGAAGTTCAGTATAGCGGTGGCGGAAGATAGGTAGCTCTGATATTCTCCAAAGTTTGAAAGGTTTATTTCTTTTCTGGATAATTCTAGTAAAAGTACGGGGGACCGTTTTATGATTTTTAATAGGTTTTCTTAAAGGAACATAGAATTTTTCTCTTTTGAGAATAGTAGCTAAGAGAATAGAGTATACTTTGTAAATATTCCCTCTTAAACATGCAGTCTAATCAACATTTTCAAAAAATAAACGAAGGTTAGGTAGGTCCGCTTTAGTAAAGTCAAGAGATGGAGTCGTTAGAGTAGGGTTTTTTATCAATTTGCCTTTTATTATAATATTGAACATTAATACTACATAGTCACTTTTCCCTAATGGTGGAAGGATTTGTAAGGAGTCAATATGTGAGTTATTGTTAGTAAAAATAAGCTCAAGAATGGAAGGGAAGATGCCGTGCCGGAAACGGGTAGGTTGCTTAACATGTTGCGTAAGCCCTTCCGAGAGAGAGAATGTGAGAAGATCCTTGTCTGATTTGTTTTTTTGACAAATAAGAGTTTTCCAATTTACCAAAGGCAAGTTAAAATCTCTTAGAATTAGCATATTTCGTTAGATATAGAAATATTACATTGCATATTTTATTTATTTATTTATTGAAATTGTACTATAAAATAAACAATAAAAATATTAATAAATAAAAAACCACATATTAACAAACGTTGCATAAAGTTAAAACAATTTCTATGTTTATTAAAATTTAAATAAAAATAATAATTTAACAAAATTTAAACATAATTCTTTTAAATTATTATTATAAATATAAAAATTGAAAATAATAACTGTAATTAACATTTTTGTCTTCTAACAACAATTTAATTTAATTTTCTATAAAATTGTTGTACTTTTTAATTATAATTTTTAAATAATTAATTTAATGTATTTTTATAATGTAGTAGCCAAACTTAAATTTTTTTAAATAGCATTTAAATTGTAAATGTAAAGTTCCAAATAACAATGTTTTATTAATTTTAGTTATTTTTTATTAAACTTAAAATTAAAATAATAAATTTTTTAATTTATTGCAACAAAGTTTATTATTTAAAAACAAATTATTCGTTTAAATAAATAATTGCAAATTATACTTTTATTTGCACAAGGTTTGGTTTTTTGGTTGGAGGTCACTGATGATGAATGAACCTGTAGTTGAAGATGGATTCTCATATTTAAATGTTCACAGCATAATATCTTTTATAATATTGTTAGTTTTTGTATTATTATACTTTTTGATTAAATTTAATTGTTTTCTTTCGTCGGATTTGAAAATCAATCAGTCTTCTCCTAAACGTGTTAAGCAAAAAAACAAAGCTGGGGTAATTTAACTAACTTGTAAAAATAATTTATGTATTTTTTATTTTAAGTTTAAAATTATGTTTATTTTAGTTGTTTTATTATATATTTAGTAAATATATGTTAATTTGTTTTATATTTACATATTTTTTAATTAATTTTTTTAATTATGTAATTTTTTATCAATTATTTTGAATATTGTAAATGTTTTTTTTTAATTTTTAATTTTTAATTAAGTTATCTTTGGTAGATATTATTAATTACTTGTTCTACATTTTAACGAAATTTGTAATGTATCGTTATAATTATTATTTATTGAAAAGAGATTTTTCAACCGCATTGATATTTGTCTTTTAGTTAATATTAAGTTATATTTGTTGATTGATTGTTGCTACTTAAATGTTACATGGGAAACATCTTTCAGTAGTGGATATTTTAGCGTTGTATTGCTAGATCGGCCCGGCATAATCTAAAATTTAAATTATTATGTTTTACATTGAAACATTTTTGCATTATGTATGGTTGCATTTTTATGCTTTTTCAATGTGTGCATAAACATCGTAAAATAATTTAATTTAATTTCTATGTAATTAGCGATTAGTGTTGTGCTATATTTGGTCTTAAGTTATTTGCTCGCATTCATTACTACATCAGAAAACATACAAAATAAGAATCGTTTATTCAGTTATATGAGTACATAATTATGTTAATTACTTTTTAAACAAAATAGTAAGTACAATACAAATTACAAAAATGCAATGTTTGTTTATTCAATAAAACATTTTTATTGTAAATTATAATAATTTATTAAGTGCCGGGGTGGTCTAGCGGTACAGCGCTCGAATTCGGACTTTGGTGGACATGGGTTTGAATCCCACCACCGGCACTAAAATGCGGGCCCACGTTTGGCTTCGCTAATTGTCCATTGCTGAAAGATGTTTCTCGTGCAAACATTCAAAGTAGCAAACATAAATAAAAATAAAAAATAAAAAAAAAGTAGTCATAATTCTTTTTATTTTTTTAAATCCTTTTGCTTAGAAGAACATAAGGATACAACATTGTTTTTATATGATTGTGCATCACATTTCTGGTTTTGAAATTTTTGTATTTTATTCGAATTTAACTAAACTGTTATTGAAATCAGGATTCTTTTACTTTTTCCATAGTTTGATGAAATTGTTTTTTTAAACAATATTAATTGTTAACAGTAATTATGTTTCTAACTTTGCATTAAAATCTTCCTCCTTTATTAACTGGACCGGCTATGGTAGAATTGGTTATAATTATAAAATGATAATTTTTTTAAGATTTTATATTTTGGATTTACTACATGTACTAGCAATAATTGATCTGTTCAAATTTTGAAAAAGCTTTTTAAAAATATTTTTCGAGCAAGTAATAAGAAGTTAAATGTCAAAAATATCTTTTTTGTGATTTGGGTTATTAAGTCAAAATTATTTATTGAATAACCTGTAAATTTTGACGTGTCAACAAGTAGGAGATTAGTTATTGAAAATTCATTAGTTTATCAGTACTTTAAGGTAATTTTATTTAGTATTAATTGCTTAATTTTGTTGTTTTATTATTTAATTTTAATAATGGAGAAAATTTAATTTGAGGTGTAAAACGATATGCTTTGTTTGTATGTATTGATGACCTTTTCAAAGATAAAAATAAATAAAGTTATTTTTAAAAAGAAAATTTTATTTAACAATTAATTGAAGTGTTGTTTATTGATTGATGTGATAAAATATTATGTATTGCTTTGTTTACAGAAACATATTTTAGTAATTAAGCTATTTATTGTAAAACTTTGATTTTTTTATAGTTTTGTGGGCAAAATGCTTATACTTATCTTTTTAATTTTTAAAAACGTTTATTCAACAATAACTGTGCTGTAATTTTGGAATTTTTGTGTAAAATCATAACTAAGTGAACATAATTGTTGTGCCGTGCCCACGTTCTGCTTCTCCAAAATATCGACTGCTGAAAGATGTTTCTCGTGAAAAACATTCAAACTAGCAAACATAAAATTAAATAAATAATAAATAAAGTGTTTTTCATTTTAAAATAAATTTATTTAATGTTTGTTTTTTTATCTAATATATAGTTGTTTTTAAATTCAGTTTTTATTCATAAAAAAAATTAAGACGTTTTTGAAACAAATTGTTTTTACTAAATTTAGATTAACAAAATAGTTGTTTTCAATTTGTAGGTTTTAAAACTTTTTTGTTGGGGTTTTAAAAGTGTATAGTTTTTCTTACTAATAAAGAAACGATTTTACATTTTATTTAGCTTATTGTTAAAACAGAAGTCGTTAGTATAAGTTAAAATTTAAATGTTCACATAAATTATAGTGTTTAAAAAATACATTTAATGTAAAATATGTTGACTGGTTTGATAATACATATCGGTTTGTTTGCGTGTACTTTTTTATGGATTTTTTATTTTAAAAGATATTATTTTTAAAGGAATTTATAAGTTCATTTTATAATTTTATTGTTCAGTTATGTCATATAACAGCTTACTAGTAGTTAGAAAGCGAAACATTATTTTAATATAAATATTTGGATCAGATTTTTTTATAACAAAATAGTAAGAATTTAAGATATAGTTTAAGTGGAGTAACTGCTTCATTTTCACTAGCAAGTATCAATAACGCATTGTGCTTTTGATTTTAAATTATTGTGCCGGGGGTGATTTAGCGGTACAGCGCTCGATTTGGACCTGGTGAACATGGGTTTGAATCCCACCATCGGTCCACTAAATGCGGGCCCACGTTCGATTATACCAAAATGTCCACTCCCTAAAGATGTTTCCCGTAAAGTAGTACAAATAAAAAAGTAATATTACTGTTAGGGTTATTTTTAAATTATTTTAAAAGGTTTTTTAAAAACTCCTTTTTTACGTGGAAGCACTTATATGATCTTTAAACAAAGTTGTTTTGTCATTAACGAAAAGTATACTGGTTAGAAGCAGGATTGGAATTTTTAAATTTTAGTGTTGTTTAAACCTACTATTTACTGCCGCAGAACGTTTTATATACTGCATTGCTATAAAGAACTTGCTTGAAGTATATATATATATATATATATATATATATATTTAATGTTATAAGTAACGAAAATTAATTGTAAAAAGTTGTTTTAATTTGTCTAATTTTTATTTATAAAGACATTTGAAAAGAAACTTTATTTTATAATTTTTACAGAACTTATTAATATTGTTTCTATTTATTCTTATTATATTGTGTGACTGGATTATTAAGATGACATTTTGTTTTATTTTTAAGTATATTTAGAATAAAGTAGAATAGTAATTTTTTACCATTTAAGTTTTAGTCAAATTTAAAATTCTTTGTTGAAATGGGATGAGGATTGAAATGTGAGGTTGGAAACTGCTTTTACATAAAAAAGTATTGCTAATGCAAAAACTGCAAGAAAACCGATTTGAGGAAATGCACTTTGTTGTAAGTGCAATCACCGTAAAATGGCAAACATTTACATATTCCCTGATATCTGGATTTAGTCGAAATGACTTGAACTGATGGCGCCAATGTTGACGGGCGTTGAAAGGATTTGACTTGAATGAAGCAGTATTTACAGGATTAAAAGAATATAATTAAACTCGATAATAATAATAATTATTATTATTATATTAGATTATTTAACATCTGTTCATTTTTGTTTTTATTTTGTACATAAACATACTCAGCTTACAAGTTTTATTTTGCTAGATTTGTTGATATTAATTTAATGTGTTGAATTTATATCGTTTTTTACTTGGTTTATCACAAGGAGCAACAATGGTATTGATAATATTGTATTGTAAGTTGCTAAAATCAATGAAACCAGCTCCAGTATAAATTGACCATTTATTGGCTATCAGATGACAATAATTCTTAAATATAATTTCACATTATTGGCATTGTTTTATGGTTTTAATGACGTTCATTATTGAAAAATTAGACATGAAGTTTATTTATATTAAAAATTAGACTCATTTTTATTTTATTTTTTGTATTGAACGTTTAATTTTGAGTTTTTATAATTGGGTTCAGATGATGTTACTAGTTACATGTAGAGTACATTGTATTACTTTTAGTTACTTGCAGTTTTCTAATAATCTATTGATAATATTGGCGTTTTAAAATTTGTTTAGTGTCTTATAGAAACATGTCACGTGTAAAAAATAATGAGGTTTTGTAATCCAGTTTGCAAAATATAACTTGTGTGTTGGTTTTTGTATAAAGTACTAATTTATGACGTAGTTGTGCGTATTGCCATCACGTTTTACGCATCTGTTATGTGCATAATTGTATTGGATGCTTTATTCATTGAAGTTTGAATATAATTTGCATAATTTCTTACTATGCCAATTGGTTCAGTAGGCTTTAAGATGAGCCAAGGTTGATTTTGTTGTTATGCAACAAAGTGAACATAAAAACAACGGTAGATGATAAAACCAACCAAGGGAAAACGTTGCGAAAAAAGGAACCAATAAGAGTTAGATAACGTGTTGTGAGTGTGTAATCACTCGTAAGTTGGGGATGGAAAAGTTTTTAAAAAATGTGACCAAATTTACACGATGACGCAATACAAATCGTATAGTGCTATGTAAATATTGATTTTTCCACCTTATATACATTTTCAAGGTCAAACAATCCTCTTTTGATAGAAGAATGCACGAACGTGACTCGCACTCACTCACGGAGGCTGACCAATAGGATTTTTTTAATTCTTTTTCCCTTGGTTGGTTTTATCATCTACCAAAACAACAATTGTTACGTTACGGTAGATGATAAGGTAGATGATAAAACCAACCAAGGGGAAAAGAATTTAAAAAAATCCTATTGGTCAGCCTCTGTGAGTGAGTGCGAGTCACGTTCGTGCATTCTTCTATCAAAAGGGGATTGTTTGACCTTGAAAATGTATATAAGGTGGAAAAATCAATATTTACATAGCACTATACGATTTGTATTGCGTCATCGTGTAAATTTGGTCACACTTTTTGAAGTTTTTTCATCCTCAACTTACGAGTAATTACACACTCACACAAGAGGTTATCTGACTCTTGTTGGCTTCTTCTTTCACAACTTTTTCCCTTGGTTGGTTTTATCATCTACCGAGTTGACGTGTTTATGAATAAGTGACAAGGGGGTTGACGACGTGTTATTTGATAGTATTTTTTGAAGGCAAACATTTTTATTTAGTTAGTTGTTTTATTGCAAAACTCGTTGATCTACAACAAACAGGCAAAAAACAACAAAAGTTGGTGGAAGAGTCATCTCTTCACGAGTTTCACGTTTGCATAGCATCCTGAATTCCTATACGACAAAGTTGTTCAATACAAATTTAAACTAGGATGGATAAATTAGGTTTCTGGGCTAAAAGACCGCTTCCATGAGACGATGCCAGTGTTTACAGGAATTGATGAGGCAATTTTCTGGGGCAATTAGGAGTTGACGCCAGTTGACAGATCCACAAGCCTAATCTGCTGTATATGGTGAATGGATACCTTGAGATACCTTTTAGGCATTTTAGGTGTATGATAGCACCCATACATTGAGAGGAAGTCAAGTGAAAGTCCGCTGTGAACTCGGTCCCTGCTGTTATTTATCTAGATGCATGTGGGCACCTAATCCAGGATGCACCACGTAGAAGATGAACAGTCAGGAATGTCACCATTATTAAAATTTGAGAGTTTATAAGCATTGCTCAAATCTTCAGAATTATTAGCATTTAAAGAACACGTGTGTGTGTGTGCTACTTGCATTTGTAAACAATACTTTCGTTTTGCAACAATTGATTAATTTCTCAAATAGCGTTGTCAAGACGGAGTGTTCCCACATTTTATGTGCCCATACCGATTTTTGGATTGGATGAAAATTGAACATATGTTTTTTTTAAATTGTTGCTGCTTTAATGATTTTTGCAGAAAAACTTTTGCCAGCAAGTGGATCCCGAACGAACTCTCGTATTTAGTGCTGCTAGTGGCATTCAAATCCATGTTTGCGGTTCGGCGCCGTACAACTAGACCACTGTAACATTGCATGTTCATTTATTATGGCTATTCTTTTCAATTGTTTTTACAAAAACAAGGCGGTTTATTTTGAAATTTATTTCCTCCTTTCTCGTAACTGAATGTGTGATCAATCTTGGTGGAGTTACATGCGGTGTTTTTTCTATCATCATCATCATCATCATTGGGGATAAACATCCCCCACCGGTTATTATTACCCAGGGTAGTGCAAAAAACGAAAATGTCTGCAAAAACGTCAACTTTTGTAGTGTGTACTTAAAGAACAACACTCGAGGTGTGCTGACATTAAATGTTAATTGCATTTCCCGAGTTAAACCCCTCCAATGATCTCTGTTGGCTGCATAGGATAAACAAACGGACACCCATTTAAATAATTCATTTGGACGAGGGGGCTTAGCATAAATAAAAGGACTGAGTTCGTATGCTACAATGTCCATCCAAATTTTCCATTGGCCCACTGGCTTTCTTTTCCATCCGGGTAGTGTATAGGCTTCCATAACTATTCTGGCTGGATGAGTGGGCAATTTACGTAAAACATGGCCAATCCATTTTAATCGTCTTTCTTTTATTGTGCTAGAGATACATGGTCGAAATATTATATTCAAGAAACCCGTCATTCAGGAATCTGTTTTTCTTTCTATGTTAGTCTGACTATTTCCGCTTATTAACAAATCTTTTTATTCCATAAATAGGCATAAACCAAACGTATCAGTTCGGTTTGAGTTCTTTCACTTTTGCAAAATCATTGAGTTGCAAAGGATGCTAATAATCTTGTGGATTTGAGTAATGCTTATCAAGTCTCAATATCCAATGATGGTGATATTCCTGACTGTTCCTCTTCCATGTAATGCATCCTAGGCTGAGTGCCCATAGGTAACTAGATTAATTACAGCAAGGACCAAGTGTACAGCGGTATAACTGGGCTTCTGTTTTGGCAGATGAGTGCAAGCATACATCCAGAATACTTCAAAGGTATCTTAAGGCAAAAGTATACCATATGTGGCCATAGGACTAAGGGTAACTGACAAAAAATCAGGCGTCTTTGTCAATCTTTGCGAACAGTGGCGCCGTCACAAAGATGCCGTCTATTAGCCAAGAAACTTCGTTATTCTTCTATGTTTGATACGCTTGCCAAACCATCGAAATGGATTGTTTTATATGCAGTATAGATACGGAAAATAATGAAGAGATAACCACGTCATCAACCAACATGAATGAAAAATTGCGTTTCAAGTGGACTTCTTTAGTTTAAACAATGTTGACTGCCTTTCAAATACCCAGTCGTGCCGCTATGCACTTTTTTCCTGATCTGTGTCAGTCCAAATTAAGGATGCATCACATTGCCCTACACGAAATCAACAGTATCACCATTGTCAGGCACTAAGCTTTCACAAGTATTATTCAAATTCCAAATATTAAAAAGTTTAAACTATAGTCACATAAAAGATGTTTTTAGATAAAAAAAGATTTACCTAAAAGGTTAACCAAAATGGTAATTTACACATTGTGTGAATCCAAACCGCTTGTGTTTAATGCAAAAATCAAAATGGCGGGTTGCCATTGGTTGACATATTGACCAATCGCTTGTTGTTATTTTTACTTGGCATTTTGTCATTTGTAAATGTTCAATAAAGTAAAAGTGTGGGCGTTTATTTGTTATAATATTAACAGTAAGTGCCAGTTATTTAATGAAAATATATTTGACAAATACAAATCGAAGTGTAGCCAAGTCCATTTTTTCTTAAATAATATTTCTAACTTAGGATGGTTCTGTTATAATAAAAAGTACATTTTGGGATAAAATGCATATTATTTATGTGAAGCTGGGACTATCAATGTAACCAAAGAATGAATTGTTTTTGCTTATACAAAAAGTAAATGGTTGACTATTTTTCAAGTAGACAATCATGCCTAAGATACTTGTGCAATTGTTTCGTTCGTTTCTCATGGGGGGGGAATACTGGGGGTAGAGAAGTGGTCAACAGATGATACAGCCAATCTCGACACAGATTTGGGACTGACTAAACGTTCAGTTTATATCTGGTTCAAGTCTTTTTTTATTCAACTTTGTTTTTACTACTTTGAATGTTTTGACGGCAAATGCGCATCTTTCAGTAGTGGACATTTGCGCAAAGCCGAACGTGGGCTCTCATTTAGTGGGCCGGTGGTGTCCACCAGGTCTAAGTCGAGCGTTGTACCACTAGACCACTCCGGCATAATAATATTGTTATTATTCTTTATTATTTCAACAATCTATCGTGCTTTGTAGAACATGGGGCAACGCAAGACTGTTCCATATAATTGTACATTAAAGTTTTTCCTTTGAAGATTGTACATATTATTATCATCGGGGATAAACATTCCCCACCGGTTACTATCGCCCAGGGTTGTCCACATTCCAAGACGTCTGCAAAAACATCAACTTTTGCAATGTGTACTTAATGAACGACACTTGAGGTGTACTGACTTTAAATGTTAATTACATCCCTAGTTAAACTCCTCCAGTGATCTCTATTAGCTGCAAATGGACACCCAATGAAGTAATTCAATTGGCCGGAAGAGGGCTTAGCATAAATAGAAGGACTGAATTCGCATGTTACAATGTCCGTCCAAATTTTACGTTGGCCGCCTGGCCTTCTTTTGCATCCGGGTAATGGATGGGCTTCCATAACTATTCTGGCTGGATGAGTGGGCGTTTTACGTAAAACATGGCCAATGAATGTTAAATGTCTTACAGATATCTGGAAATGATTGAAATATTTTATTAGTTATTAAATGGTTGCATTCAATGGAGGACAGCGAGCGAAACCATGTGGATCTTAAACAGCTTTGCTCAAAATGAACAAGCTTTGTATATCCACTTGGGTGAGAGTCCAAGTTTCGCACGCACAAAGTAGAATAGAAAGCACTAAACACTTATATATTCTAATCTTGGTTTTAATAGATATAGTACTTTTGTTCCATAATGTTTTACTTAAACGTCCAAAGGCTGCAGCGGAGAGGCGAATACGACTCCGAATCTCTGAAGAGCTGGATCCTTTATTATTTATGACCGAGCCTAGGTACGTAAATTCATAAACTACCCGGAGTGGGTTACCATTAGCAGTGATTGGATTTCTAAGGGGGACGTTTGCTAAAACCACTGTATTTAGTATTAAGATATAAACCGTTACGAAGATTGTAAATTCTATTCGGATTTCGAGCCAAACTCCATCATCGGAGTGATGCTACTTTAACCTATTTTTCCTCGTTGATCCAAATGGAATCCACTCGTCGTTTCTTTGGCAATATTCATTTTTTAACAGAAGCCAGGTTACTAACTTTAAGGTCGAACACTCTTCCTTTCTCAATCGCACGTAGGACCATCTGCGGTGGAATTGACGGTTAATTTACTTTTTGTTTCCACGATAAATTGTTATATGTCTACAAATTTCAACCAATTTTCGCCAATGCATCAATACATGCTTGAATACATCAATAGAGGTACATTCAGCATTTACACACATATAATTAATGCCATAAAACAAGAAATCAAAATAAAAGCATTAGACAAATTGGTCAATTTTCCAATCGCAATGAATCATAGTATATCATTGTGTATACTTCAAGTGTTGGGGAGATGTTAACATGATGCATATCATAATTGCACATGACTTTTAAATAAACGTTAATTTTGTGGGTTTTTTTAGTCTAAACAATGTAACCTTATTTTATTTTCTGACTAATGTTACATACTGCTAATTGTATCGTATTTTTATAATTGTACATATTTGTGTGCTGAAAGCCACTTCTACTGAACTATGTAGGCCAATAACCATAATAATAATAATTTTGATAGGTTAATAAAAAGGTCATTCGTACATTGATTGGGGTTAGTAAGTAATCGGGATAAGTGCGGCATGCACGAATATTTTAATTTATTAATACAAAGTCTTAACGCCATTTAGACAGATAAACACAAAACACTCTTAACAAATCGATTAATACGATGCAAGAACTCTACCATAGGCAGTCCCAAGTCTGACTGAGAAGTTGGGAGATTTGGAGCACAGAGTTGGCAACCGGTTCTCTGTTAAAACCAATATTGCTAAAGAAATAACACATTCATTCATTTTCATTTTGGTTGGTGATGTGGTCACCTCTTCATTATTTCCCATATTTATACGACATAGCAAACGATCGATTTCGATGGCTTGATAAGCGTAACACAAACGTAGAAGAATAACAAAGTTTCTTGGCTGGTAGACGGCATCCTTGTGACGTCGCCACTGTTCATAAAGATTGACGAGGCCGCCTGATTTTTTGTAAGGATTATCTCCCTTAGCCCCGAGGGCTACATATGATGTACGTATACCTTTAGATAGCTTTTAAGTATCCTGGGTGTATGTTCGCACCCACCCGCCGTAGCGGAAGCCCAGTTATACCGCTGTGCACTCGGACTCTGCTGTTATTAGTCTAGATGCCTAGGGGCACCTAGTCCAGGATGCACCACGTGGAGGACTAACAGTCAGTAATATCACAATCATTGGAAATTGAGACTTTATAAGCATTACTCAAATCCTCAGGATCATTAGCATCCCAGAAATAACACAAGAGGACGCCATTTCATGAAATTATGGCCAAGGTTTAGATGGATTTGAACAGAAGCTCATAACCCGGTGAGCTTCAGGCTATCAAATAGCACTAACATATCATTATGACCTATTACATGAAAAATGTGTGTTAAGAACAATTTAAGCTTGGCATTATCTCAAAGTAT
This sequence comes from Cardicola forsteri, assembly GCA_025895645.1. Classification (NCBI taxonomy): domain Eukaryota; kingdom Metazoa; phylum Platyhelminthes; class Trematoda; order Strigeidida; family Aporocotylidae; genus Cardicola; species Cardicola forsteri. The sequence continues at coordinate 288,505 of JAKXYG010000480.1, read as the reverse complement.
TTCATCATAGGCTATTTTAAAGCTGGTTAATAATAATATCTTATTGTCCCATGCTTATTTTTAAAGTAAATGGGTATTGTAATAATAAATCGATTCATTCTAGTTTTAACAAGTAGGGAGTTGATTATTGTAAAGAATGTTTATTCTAACAATGTTACTAAGACGCGAACTTCCCACAATTGTTCTCAAGAGAGCAATAATATTTCAATTGGACACATTTATTACAAAGTACTTTTTAAAAAATTATCAAATATACTTTAAGTTATAATAGATTTATTGCCTATCGCCTGTCTTTCTTCCACTTCCTAATAATAATAAAAAATCAATAAATAATTCTTCAATCTGATTGGTCCATTCTATTTATTTGACCCTGTTTCTTCCATTGTGGAATCACATGACTTCAACCGTACTTTAGGTATGAATTTTTTTGGACATGTGATTATCAATTCAACGGATTGGGGTAAGTGGGTATATTATTGAAAACAATGCAATGGAATATTTAAAAGGATTTATCACCAGTCATGGAACTGGTCAAATAGACATCCCGACGCAAATTTTTTTTTGAGAAGTACTGTCCACATTGAATAAGTGCATGCCATTTGTTTTATGCATCGATAAGTTTATATTTTTACGTCAAGTGTATAGTAGGAAAGTACAATGCTTCTAACAAAGACTGTCCTAAGTTCTTTGTTGTTTTTTGCCATTTATTGTATGTTAGCCATTAACCAATCCAATTTTAAATTGATTCTTACTTTTGTCAAAAGTATTCACAGGCTTAATAATAATAATAATACAAAACCCTTTTGCTTTAAGAATAAGCATGGGGCAATAAGACAACAATTACAGCAAAACAACAACAATAACAAAGTCTCGTTCGGCTTTCACTCAACCTTGTCATCTGGTAACTTTGCCATCCAGATACGTTGTTGTTTGCCGGAATGGCGTCATCTTTCATCGTTTCCGCAGCAGTACAAATTTTTACACTAGGCCAGGTTGCCAACCTTGCACGCTCAAACCCTCCTCCTTTATCCAGGCTTGGGACTGGCTAGATTGAATCATTTCTAATCCAAGCTAGGCGGAGTTATTCACAGGCTTACCCTATTATTGTTATTGTCATTCGTTACGTGAATTTATTATTGAACTGTTTCAATTCTATGAATGTATGTGTATGTGTAACGTGACAATAACTGGTGTTTGTTGGGTATTTGGTCTTAAAGTAGCATAATTTGGTGTCATATGGTGTTGATATTAAAGATGGTAGATGGCTTGGTCTTCATTTCAATTTAAACAAATTCATTTTCAATTATATTTATTTATATAAGCTTTAGTACATTAATAGAGGTACATTCAGCCTATACATCCACACCATATAATTAGGGCCATGATACAAAATAAAAGTACAAAGCAAAAAATTAGACAAATGAATTAATTTATATAATTCTTAAGTCGCAAGATTATTATCATCAATGAATTTATCTAGCCGGGATTCTTGAATTAATATAAAACAACAACTGTATTGATAATCACTTTCGCATTAATAAGTAAACGCCACTTATTATATATTTCCAAAGCAATTATTTTATCCAGTACTTGAATAGGCAAGTTAGTGAGTTTTCGTTTTAAAAATTTAGAGCATTGGATTCCCTTTATAATTCCAAGTACTGGATAAAATAATTGTTATGAAATGTAAAATCGCCGAATTTGGCTTACAGTTTACGTCTTCCATTATTTTTATTTGGAATTATAAAGGGAACTCGATGCTTTAAATTTTATTTATTTATTAACACATAAGCTTAAATGCATTAATAGAAGTACATTTAGCATAACATATATAAAGCTATCAAGAAAAGCAGTACAAAGTACAAATTTGATGGTCTAGCACTCTACTTGAATCACGGTGAACATGGGTTCGAATCCCACCACCGGCCCACGAAATACGTGTCCACGTTCGGCTTTGCTAAGACATCCATTGCTGAAAAATGTATTCCGTAGAACATTCAAACTAGTAAACATAAATTAATAAATTGATATAATTATCAAGTGACATAAGGTTATCATCATCAATATGTTTGTTTAGCCAGGATTCATGTATCAACATAAAACATCTGTGTTGACATGGTATTTTCGCATTAATTAGTAAAACGCAAATTATCAATTTTATCAACACAATAGATCTTGCATTGAAAGACAGGATTACGGTGGCAGTAACATGTATTTTCTGGTAAAGTTGAAATCAACTATAATGACATATTCTTCTACGTTTGCATTTATTTATTTATTCATTAACATAAATTGTAATACATCAATTGAGGTACATTCAGCATATACATACACAACATATAATTAGTGTCATTAGACAAACCATTATAAAATAAAAAATATAGATATATGAATCAATTTATATAATTATCAAGTGACAAGGTTATTATCAATCTGATTTTTTAGCCAGGATTCTTAAATTGATGTAAAACAACTGTGTTGACATGTATTTTCGCATTAATTAGTAAAACGCAAATGATAAATTTTATCAACACAATAGATTTTGCTCATTGAAAGATAGTAGTATTAGTGGCAGTGACATGTATTTTCTGGTAAAGTTGATTTTAAAGCACGTTGATGATTTTTTTTAAAGTTTAAAATGTTATTTTTTAGATACATTTTCAAAAAAAATATTGGGTACAAAAGAAAAATTAATTATACAATTAGATTTTAATGATAATAAGAAATCTGCCGAAACGCATTGTCATTATTTATTACACAAAAAAAGAATATATATATATATACTATTGAATTCTAAGATAATGGCAAATAAAAATAAGTTATATGTGCAATCATTGTGAATTAAAGTAGCGCAGCCATTCGAGGGCCCACATAATCATGACATGATTTTAATAATACATGTATTATCGAATAAACAAATTAAGTTTAACTGTGTCAGTCGTGTTTCCATATTAATTAATTAATAACAATTTTACTGATCTCGACTGATTAAAAAAGAACGTTTGGTAGATTCCATATTACACTCTAGACAAGTTCTTCTTTCTAGATCTTAAATATATATATATATATATATAGAGAGAGAGAGAGAATCAATAAGTGGCACAGATTCTAACATACTTCAAATTAGAAATGTTATATTAGTATTGTCAGATTCACTTGTAAAGCATTTGAAGTAGTACTGATAATAGTTATGTATATATACATATATATATATATATATATATATATATATATATATATATATATATATATATATATATACATATATATGACCACGTCATCAACCACATGCTTTAAAAGTGGACAATTAATCGATTTTTCAATAAATAAACATTTAACAAGGCCCGTATATATTATTTGAATTTTTGTTCACTCGGGTAAACGTTTAGCAACTTAACTGCCGTACTAGTGAAGTATACTATTTTTTATATTCTAGTACATTTATTATACAATAACGTTATTTCATTTTTTCTATTATCGTGGTTGGTGACATGGTCACTGTCTTCATGATTTCTGTCATTGTATAGCATGGCAAAGGCGTAACAAACGTAGATCTACAAAGTTTCCTGGCTAATAGACGGCATCCTTGTGACGTCGCCACTGTTGGCAAAGATTGACGAGGTCGCTTGATTTTTTGTCAGGGTTGTCTTTCTTAGCCTAAAGGCTACATGTACCTTAGTATACATTTTAAGTACCCGGGATTTATGCTTGCACTCATCAGCCGAATTGCAAGCCCAATTATACCGATAAGTGTTCGGTTCCTATTTCAGGGTGCATCACTTAGAAGTGACAGACGATAATTGAAACTTGAAGAGCATTACTCAAATCTTCAGGATGATTAGCGTCTTATTTGTAACTGAAATGAATTGACAACACACACATATATTCATTTCACACTTTACATCGTATTTAAATTCAATATTCATTTCGTCATTTCCAGTCGCAACAAACTCGTTTGGGTCGTCTTTCGAATGCTAAAAATCGGGACAAAAGAAAAGGCGTCAGCAAATCGTCGAGTGACGATACAGACGACAGCGCGTCTTGGAATTCGCCCCAAAAATCGAAATGTTCGGGAATTAGATCACCACCGTCATCATCCTCATCATCGTGCGCCTCGATATCACATACATTCGGTTCGGGTGATGTGTCGCAAACGAATGGTGGTTAGTTAGTATTTGTTACTATTATTATTGATACTGTTGATTCCTTTACATATCTGGGAAGCATCATTGGTAAAGACGGACAAACCGAAATTGATGTTAAAGTCAGACTTGGTAAGGCAATGTCAGTCTTCAATAGACTCAAATCAATATGGTCATGTTCTTCCATTCGCCTAAAGGCAAAACTTCGTTTGTACGCATTAATAATCATTCCTACGGCAATATATGGGAGTGAAACGTGGAAACGTACGGACAAGATGGATAAGATGGTGGATGTATTTCATCGCCGGTGTTTTAGAAGTATTTTAAAGATTACCTGGCGCGATCACATTTCAAATGATGAGATCATGAAAAGAACTGACTCTCGTTCACTCCATGACATCATTACAATTAGACGAAGAAAATTACTTGGTCAAATTCTATGTTTACCGCACCCGAAAGACCAGCAAGAACGGTTTGGAATGGACAATTGTAAATGGTAAAAGAAAGGTTGGCAGACCAAAGAAAACTTGGCTAAGAACTATTCTGGAAAATCTAATTGAAATGAATGTTTCATGGGCACAAGCAAAACGTTTGGCAGAATGTTCAAATACATAGAAACATTTTGTTGTCTCATATTCTCTTTGAATTACGAGACTTTGATGTTAATTTTTGCTGTAATTGTTATCTTATTGCCCCATGCTTATTTTTTAAAGCAAAAGGGTTTTGTAATAATAATAATATTATTATTATTATGAGCGAAATCCCACATTAAATGTCGTAGTTGCCGTGTAGTTTTGTGCAAATGGATGTAAGCAGAAGGACAAGTGAATAAATAGGATAAGGATTAACAACAACAAAACAATTGTGGGATTTAAATTCATTTTAAATAGTAAGAATATGTCGATATTTATGCCATTGCAAATAATTTGTTCTTTGCAGTTGACACACACACACACACACACAATTGTTTTATTCGCGGGTTGTCATTGTCTAAAATGATAACTTTCCACCCAGCATCATCTGGCTTTTATTCATGATGTTTCCATAATTATTGAATGAATATATATATATATATAATTTTTATTACATTGAACGCTTTATAAGAAACATCTTTTATTCAAGCCGAATGTGAACCTGCATTTAGTGCTGGTAGTGGGAATCGAACCCATGGTCGCCCAGTTTCAAGTTGAATAATGTATCGTTAGAACAACCCGGCATATATATATATTGTGAAAAAATATTTTGAATTTTTTGTTTAGATTTTGCTTTTAGTACATCAAATTGACGATTGAAAGTTGAATTTTTCTTCTACTTCATTTTTCAATCTCTATTTTTTCTACTTTTCTTCTTTTCGTATTGCATCTATGGTGCACTTTAAATTATTTATACTAAATTATAGTAATTTGTTAAAAGTTCGATTTTGGTTGTGTGTGTGTAACGACGAATTTCAAGCAGTTGTTCACGTGATGCACTTTTTGCCTTGATCGACAAAGTGGTTAAGTCGGCAGACTTGTAGTTGGATTCGACTGTCACTGTGGACACCAAGTTTTTAAAATGTTTCCAATTGACAATACTTGGGAATGCTGATGAGCTAGCAGATTTGAGTAATTCTTACAGAGTTTCCATTTCTAATAATGGTATTATTCCCATTGTGGATTAGGTGCACCTACTAACCCAAATTAACACAGCGGAAAAAGGAGCCAATAAGAGTTAGATAACGTGTTGTGAGTGTGTAATCACTCGTAAGTTGGGGATGGAAAAGTTTCAAAAAAGTGTGACCAAATTTGCACGATGACGCAATACAAATCGTATAGTGCTATGTAAATATTGATTTTTCCACCTTATATACAATTTCAAGGTCAAACAATCCCCTTTTGATAGAAGAATGCACCAACGTGACTCACACTCACTCACGGAGGTTGACCAATAGGATTTTTTAAAATTCTTTTTCCCTTGGTTGGTTTTATCATCTACCTATTATATGTAGCAAACGGGGTTAAACGCGATAACCCCCAACAGAAAATTGGACGACATTGACTTTTTTTTGCAAACAATGACGCCTTCGTAAGGACGTCGTCTATTGGTCACAAAAATGTTGTCATTCACCTAGTCGTTTGTTATGCCACCGTTTTACAAACGTTGGGTCATCAATTCTACCATTTATTTAACATTAAAACACAATTTTTATAAGTTCTACAGCACTTGTTTGTAGTTTTTTTCTAGTTGAGCTATTACAATTGATTATTTTATAGATATTCTTATTAGTTATGATTTGACATGCGTACTTGAAGAATATGCATTTAACGTGTTCTGTATCATGTGACTATCACACCCATTTGCATGATTATATCATTGAATATGTTAATCACATTGTTTAAATTGTGTTCTGTTTGTTGAGTGAATAATTATACAATTATTATAATAAATAGTTCAAAGTTTTAACACGATTAGTTTGTTATCAAAGTTTTCGATATGTTTCTTATTATTACATCTCAATTTGTGTGGGTGGGGTGATGATGCTTTGAGAAAAAAAAATGGAACAAGCAATGTTTTGTGAGTTGTGAAAACAACATCACATGACATGTGAAGGAAAATGGCAAGAAAATGTTTCGATAAGCGTCACTGCATGACAACAACTGTGGAGTTGTCACAATTGACACGAGTGACATGAGTGATTTTCTGACACTACTTAATTGCAAAATTGTTTGTACAAATACGGTTGGAATAATGCATTTATGATGATGTTGGGATGTTAATAATCGCCGACGATTTGGGTAATGCTTACAACGTCTCAATTTTCAATGATATTTCTGACTGTTCCTAGGCTGGGTGCCCGTAGGTATCTAGACTAATAACAGCAGGGACCGAGTGCACCGCGGTATAACTGGGCTTCCGCTCCTGCAGGTGGGTGCGAACATGTACCCAATGTACTTAAAAGGGACCATATCTAGCCCTTGGGCTAAGAGAGATAACTCTGACAAAAATCAGGCAGCCTTGCCAATCTTTCCAAACAGTGGCGACGTCACAAGGATGCCGTCTAGCAGTCAAGAAATTTCGTTATTCTTCTATGTTTGTTACGCTTGTCAAGTCATCGAAATCGATTGTTTAATATGCCGTACAAGTATGGAACTAATGAAAAGGTAACTATGTTACTAACTACAAAAAATAATGTCGCATCCGTTTTTCTATACAAAGTAGAATGACAGTAGAGTAGTCTTTGTGTGTGTGTGTGTGTGTCAACGACGTAATCAATCCTTCATTGTACAACAACGACAACAAAAGTTGGTGGTAGAATCACTTCTTCATTCGTGTAGGGCAACAAAATTGTGCATTTCGAAGATTGTCAATTCTATTCGGATTTCGATTCAAATTACTGCTATCTACTTTAACCTATTTTCCCTCGTTGATCCAAATGGAATCCACTTGTCGTTTCTGTGGCAATATTCATTTTTTAACAGAGGCCAAGTTGCTAACTTTAAGGTCGAACACTGTTCCTTTCTCAACCGCACGTATGATCAGCTGCGGTTGAGTTTAGTTTGGCATATATACAAAACCCTTTTGCTTTAAAAATAAGCACGGGACAATAAGATAACAATTACAGCGAAACAACAACAACAAAGTTTTGTTGGCATTGAAGATTTTGCGCAATCGAAGATTGAGCTTCCTTTCGGCTTTTACTCAACCCTGTCATCTGTATAATTCTGTCATCCAAATACGTGCAATCACTTCTTTGCAGTTGTTTGCCGGAATGACGTCCTCTTGTATTGTTTCTGTAGCAGTATAAATTTTTTACACTAGGCCAGGTTGCTAACCTTGCGCGCTCAAACCCTCTTCCTTTATCCAGGCTTGCGACTGGCTAGATTGAATCATTTCTGATCCAAACTAGGCGAAGTTAGTTTGGCATAATCAAATTAAAAATGCAATCAGTGGTTCTTTAGAAATGTAAGCCTTTAATTGGCTATCTTGGCTAGATTGAAGTTGGATAGATTGAACTATGCCACTATGCTGGTTCCGTCTATGTGTTTAAGTTTTGGCACTGTAATGGGAGTCAAGACGTCCACGAGATGATGGTTGGAGGATCGAATCTTTTTCTTTATCAGTCGGAGGGAGGTTCAGTCTTTACACTGATGAACCGCATTGTCCCGATATAATGGTAGATTTCAATAATACCAACAGTTTGGTATTTTTGTAACTTATTTTCCAATTCTTTTTGATGCTACTGAATTACGTTTTCTAAATAATGGACTCGATTGGAAATACAGGCCGTCGGTTTGGAGGCTTCGACAAATGTCCACCTGCTGAAAAGTGTTTCCCAGCCATCGAAACCAAAACCATTTTTAGTTTCAGCCTACTTGCACAGCTTCAATTTGTATGCATTTGCTTATGTCCTATTCATAATCAATGAATTTATTCTGAAATTTATGTGTTTAAAGTGGCAATGTGGGTGGTGATCCCCTATCTAATTCTACACCTAAATAGCGATATCATAGGGAACCTTGTTAAATACGCTAGATCAACTGATGTAGTCAACACGTCGATTCTAATATTTTCTATTGTTTAGAAATAAAAATATCCCATTGATTATTATTATTACAGCACAAGTTGGTGTTACTAAATTATGGGCTCAATCAGAATGGTTTTGGTTATGTAATTATTATTTTTTTAATTTCTAACTGTCAATTCGTTTGCAGTGTATTTTATTCTACGTGTGTGTTATTTGTACATGTTTAAATTCGAATGATGATCAATATCTTTTTCAAAATTGTATTTCAATATTTTGTTCAATTCTATGTTTATTTTTTCTACAATTAATCGATAAGACAACAAGCATTATACAAACCTACTCGTCAATAAAGTTCATGCTGCACATTATTTTGTACATTTATCGCATTATAATGTGATTCAGTTTTCAAGTTTTAAAATAAACTTTTAATCGTTTGGATTTATGTGTTATCTGTAAATAACTTGAAAAAAACATTGAAACCAATAAAATGTGACTTGTTACAATTATTTCTTTTATTAAATATTCCAAACTACTTATAAGTAGCTAAAGTTTTTTTAATATTTTGTTACTATTTCTAATGAAAAGTATTATTTTCCATCAAATTCTAATCACCATTTTAAAATGCTAATCTAATAATATTTAGGAGAAAATGATCAGCTTCAACAGGCCGTTAGTTATGATCAATGCCAGACAAACCAAGAACATGACAACGCCACTTTGAATGCATTCGTCAAACCCAGACGCGATCGGAAAAAAAACAAAAAGAATGTAGAATCCGACGCCTCATTGAGTCGAACTGGTTTGGAAGATCAACAAAATCGTCTTGACGCCGAAGACGGTTCGGCCGACGTCGGTTTGTCGACAAGTAGGGATTTGGAACACGAGAAACAGTCGGACATTCGGGTCGATTTGGACGATTCCATGTTGAACGAAATGTTGGAACCGGAATCAGTGGAAAATAGTCAAATTCCGCCACTTTCTATTTTATCTTTACCAATGGTAAATTGTTGGGCTGCATTTTAAGATTTATATTTAAGTTATTTCGGGGGTTTTAAATGCTTTACGAGACAAACATTTTTGCCCACCCACGTTTCAGTTCGACGCTGTGATACGATACAACTATTGCAAATGTATATTTTAATGTAATTAAACGGAAGCTATTATATGTATTCCTGTATATTCCAGAATAAGAATATAATTGTGTTATTTCGTAATATCACATCCTTTTCATTTTGGGTTGCTAATGATCCTGTGATTTGGAGTAATGCTTATATAGCAAGTTCTCTAATGATGGTGATATTCTGACTATTAGTTTTTCCATGTGGTGCATCTGGACTAAAATTTAGCATCCGCGCACAGCGGTATAAACTCGCCAGTGGTGGGTGCAACAGGTTACCTTAAAAAGGCATCTGTGCTACACGCATATAGCCCTTGCTGTTACGATAACCCTGACAAAACGCAGGATGCCAAGAAATCTCTTTCCACGTTTGTTGTCAAGTTATCGAAATGATCGTTCTACATGTTGTATAAATATGGGAAATATCGAAGAGGTGAATTCACGTTCAAAATGAATGAATGAACTTGAGTTTGACATAATGAAGCATGAAAACATTTTTTTACAATTTATTGAATAATAATAATAATAAAATTATTCCATGTGGTCAAAAATTTTGTCAAAATGTTTGTTCGATCCTATGAGATATTCATTTCAGCTAGATTTGACGAATCGTTCCTAGCCATGGTTTCTGTGGTCTGCCCCCATCCTTTCTTCTACCATCTTCAATTGTCCATTCTAAAACAGTTTTTGTTGATATTTTGAATGGCAAACGTACAATTTGACCAAGTATTTTGTTTCGTTTAATTGCAACGATATTGTGTATAGGGAACGAGAGTCAGTTTTTCTTGTGAGCTTATTTTGGTAAATGGGATCGCCCCAAGTAATTTTTAAAATACTTCTAAGACACCGGCTACTAAAAACTTGTTTTGAGATTACTCGTGCGAGAGAAAGCAAAAAACGAAAGTTTGAGTAATAACACGGCAACTGCGCGGTAACTCATTATACTACCAGAAGTGGCAGCTTCATTTTTTATCTCTACAATGTAGGGACAATGTAAGCGACACACCGATTTATAAAGATTGAAATAGACAAATGGGTAAGTGATTCTGATATTGTTTAGTACTTCTGTATACTTCGTTTGGTTGATTATTCAGATTAACATGGCATGAATCGTTCGAGTGTACAGCTTTGATCAACAGGTGCAATGTTTATTGCTATACACCCACATATGTATCCATTGCTGTTGCGCTTGTCATTGTATACATATCAGCAATGATAAGACAACTAAGTTGTTAAACTGTACTCTATTACTCTATTTTGAAGTGGAACTGCCGAAATTGGCCCAAACTGACAAAACGCTAAAATGTCCGTTTCAACCAAGTTCGCCGCTCTCTGGTTACCGAACGTATCAACTAGCCAACCACGAGTCGGTCCGCTTGCGTTCAAAAAAGCCTGTAAACCCCAATTGTCGAGCTCATCATCACGTCGATAAATACAATAATCACAACTGACCGTCGGTCGACGTTAAAACAATGGCTTACCACTGTTCATTTTATTTGCTTAACCTGACTTTAGCTCACGTCGTTATTTTGTTCGTCTCTACTTTCTCTGTTACTTTTAACGACGTCGTCTAATCGATGACGACGACGAATCGTACGGAGATCGACGGTATTTTGTTCGCTGTCGTTTTGTCGTTCTTAATACCATCTAAATGAATTTCTTTGTTCGTCAAAAGATGGCGATAGGAAGCAGACGGTTCGACTGCATGGCGGATCGATTATCTCTGAAAGTTAATCGGAAATGCTTTGCAAAGTAGTATTTCATCGATTGTATGCAGTCGATCCAAGGCGAAAAGGAATAATTGGGGCAGGCTCGTTTGTTGTTGAGAGTGACACTATTCACTCGCTTTTTAATGTCAAGTTATTCATTTTGTCGTTTACAATTTGGGAAGCAAAAAGCCTGTGTGTGCGTGTGAATTAGTTGTTAATTAAAATAGACTTTAAAATGAGCGCTCATTTTCTGTGTTTTCAAGTGCTTCTAAATTAAGTTACCAGTTGGGTGGAGTTAAACGATTTGTAGTTAAATGTTTTATTACTTTATAGAATTACCACACATTCATCATATTTTCTTTTCACTAACTATATATAAATAATAATGAAATTGGAACTCATGATGTTTAACAGATAATAAGACGTTTAATTTTCTTGTTTATAACTGACTGAATTTTTATGTTAATTTTCCACTTTTATATTTGCATTAGTAAGGCTTTTAAATATTTTACATATTTATTTTTTTCTATATCAGATTAAATTAAATTGTAAAATGTTGTGATAATATATATATATATATATATATATATATATATATATATATATATATATATATATACATGAATGTTCAATTACACCCATAAAACGCTCCGTATTATTTATTTTACTTAATGATTTTTGAGTATATTGACAATACTGTAATGTTACGATGTATTGTCATATACTTTAAAATATGTTCGCATTTGAAAAATAGATAAATAAATATTTGATGTTTTGCGTATGACTAATTGTATTTTCGAATGTTTAATATCATTTTTGTTTTAAAATTATATATACCGCTATATTTGGCTCCAGTAGCATATTTTATTTTAGTTGTACTTGTACTTTGCATTCGACTTATTTATTATCAATGTTTTTTGAATTAATAATAATAATAATGGCACTTTCTACTTTGCTTTTTTACACAAAATTGAAAAGTTGTTTTATTCTATTTTGAACACTCCGTTAGTTATTTGCCATCTTGATCGGAGTTTTTATTTTTTCATATATTACTTAATTATAGAACGAATTATAGAAAAAAAGTTTATTTTGTTGTTTAACGAATTTTTCTTTTTTGCAATTAAATATATACAATTAAAAAACGTACTTTGGCAAATTCAAAAAGTATTCATATATATATATATATATATATATATATATATATATATATATATATATATATATATATATATATATATATATATATATATATATTATATATATATATATATAGTACATGAGTAGTGAGCATTCATTAAAAAATAGAACGTTTAAAACAAACACCATTATAAATTTTTGTCCACAAACCGGACATTTCAAATTAAGAATAGGATACATTGTTTACATACATTCAAAGTTCACTATCTATTTTTCTTAATTTTGCAGGGCGGAGCACAATGTTAAGAAGGAGAAGAAGAAGCAATTAATTCATTTCTTACAATAATTGCTTTTCCTGTCTTGTTTCATTTTTTCACTGCTTTTGTGATAATTTAACCGGAACTTGCATTGCTTTCTACCAACTAATTCTTATAAGTTGTAGGTAGTTGGAATTAAGCATTTACTTTATTTGAATTAAGTTGTACTTAAATACAAAAAGCAATAACAGTCGTTAATGTTAATGTGTTCTACACACACACACACACACACACATATATATATATATATATATATATAACGTTTACAAATATTATAATAACAAGAATTACATTTGTATGTTTCCAGAAAACATATCCATAAACGTCTTGCAGTGTTGTATGTATATTATTATGCATAACCAATGGCATATGTATACGTATAAAATAATAATGGTCGGTTATAAAGAGAAATGTTGATATTGGCAAAAGATTTATCTCCATTGTTGAATTATTTTCTTACGATTACTAATATTCGGTATAAAATATAATATATATATATATATATATATATATATATATATATATATAAACTGCAAAATGACATTTAGTAATAATTATTTTTCCATTTATAAGTTTGATGTTTTTCTAACAGGATATATTTTATATATTATTTGTTTCTATTTCCAAATAACATCCGTTTATTCTACACACACACACGAGAAACAAAACATACAATACCTCCATCTTGATAATATTTTAAAAAATTGTTTTATTAACCACAACATTTAGAATGTATAAATAGAAAAAATTAGAATAACAATTAAACTGATACTTATCAAAAACATGTTGATATAGGCAATATAATATATATAGAACTTCATCTATTAGCATTAGATTAGCACGCGAAAGGAAGTTGTTTAGCAAAACAAAATGGCGTTTCGCCAGTTGGATTGATACAATTTCAATAGGTAGTCTCATTTTAAATTCGTTTTTTGACTCCAGTTAAACAAAAAGCAACAACTGCAAATATAAACGTCGTTTTATTGGTTAATAACCCGTCGTCTACTCTTCATTTGTACACTATATCAAAACAATCGAATCCGACGGCTTGATGAATGTGACAAACGCAAGACAATCACCAAGTTGCTTGGCTATTCTTGTAACGGCGCCACCGTTCGCAAAGATTGACACGGTCGCTTGAATTTGTGTCAGGATTATTTCTCTTAGTCTAACAGCTAAATATAGTATACATGTACATTGCGACAGCTTATCGATACCTTGGGCGTATATTTGCACCTGTCCGCCAAAATGGAAACTCAGTTATACCGCAGTGCACTCGATTCCTGCTGTGTTAGTCTAGGTGCATGAATGCACTTAGTCTCCACGTAAATTATTAGTCAGCGATGGTATTATTGGAACTTGAGTCTCTATATGCATTACTCCAATCCTTACGATGGATGGTATCTCTTTTTATCCAATTAGAGAATGTATATATAAAATTATAACTGTTGTAAATTATTAGTATTATTATTGGTGTTTATTTTTGCTACTTTAAGCGTTTTGACGGGAAACGCGCACCTTTCGGCAGTGGGGACATTTTAGCCAAGCCAAACGTGGGCCCGCATTTGGTAGGTCGGTGGTGGGATTTGAACCCCCATGCCCACCCAAATTGGGCGCTGTACCGCTAGACCAGCCCGGTATTATTTCAAAACCCATTTACCTTGAAGGGTATGATGCAACAAGATTGTCCCATGTAATTATACCATTAATTTTTGACACATTGAAGATTGAGCTTTTATCCGAAATTAGAATAATACTTTCATTGCTTTGTCGTGATGTTTTGTATACTTCTTACTGCTGTTTTCGGCATTATTGGAAAATGCTAGACTGCTAATTTTGCGCTCTTTTTTCAACCAAACTTGACTACAATAGGGAAGATAATTTAGAAATAGTGGATCGCTTTATGACTCTAATCGACAGCATTTTGAGTTCCATTATAACCATTCATCTAGAATTGAACCACTAGTTCATTGAGTGGTAAATATGTATTGTTCGAAACATTCACATAATTGAATAACACTACATTATTTTTATTGGTTTCTAACTTTCTGTGCTTATACCATAGTACATTTTTGTATTCCATGATGATAAAAGTACTTTTACTGAAGTATTTAAGCTTATTGTTATAATAGTAATAATACAGTGCTCCTTGTTGACTTGAAAACCTAGTAAATTTATAATACAAGTGAATCTCACAATACTAATATAACATTTCTAAAAACATATAATCCCTTAAAAACCCATTGTTAAGTAATAATAATAATAATAATAATAACTAGTTTACACATTTATTTTACGAAATAATTTTATCCATTTTTTTAGTAAAGTTTTAAAAACATGGGACTAAGAAAGTCAATTGTAGTACTTATTGCTTTTTTGTTCAATAATTGAAAAAAAAAACCAATTTTACAAAAACGTCAATCACAATGCCTGTGGTACTTAATAATGCATAAAATGGGTTTGTTAAAAATACGACTGCCAATTGATTGGTTAAAAGTTTCCGGTCTGCATTAAATGTTACAATTTGTACAAAGTTTTCATTTATCTTGACTTTTATTCAGTTTAATTTATTTTTTATACTGAAATTTTAAAACATTATTTTTCAATTGGGCCCTTTCGTTTTGTAACACTATTGCAGCTTTTCTTATTCATGTTTCTGTAGCAATAATATTTTGTTCCTTGGAATGTTCAAACTGATAGCCTTACATTTGAATCTACTTCCATCTTTAGCAACATCTGCTCTACTTCTAATTGCAAACTTAACTGTTCAATTGTCATCATTTTTCGATAGATAATTCCAAACCCTGGAGAAAGGAGGAGAGTCTGCGGCAGTAAAAATTTGGGCTAAAACGTTTTAATGGTCAAATCAATAAGAATCATTATAATGATTGATTTTCCCTTGATAGAATAAACATTAAATTTTTATGATTTGTTAATTGTATTCAATTGTTTGTTTAAATTGCCCTAGTTTATATAAGTATATCGAATTAATGATGTCATGTGACTGAATAAACGTTTATTTTAGTTTGTTTACTTTCTGTTATTGTGGTCTGTGTAGACAAATAACTAAAGACGAACTAATTAGCGAATATTGTATTCGATCATAACACATATTATATATTATGCAAAACCCTTTTGCTTTAAGAATAAGCATGGGGCAATAAGAAATGATTTAATCTAGCCAGTCCCAAGCCTGGATAAAGGAGGAGGGTTCGAGCGCAAGGTTAGTAACCTGGCCTCTGTAAAAAATCTATACTGCTACGGAAGCAATAAGAGGACGCCATTCCGGCAAACAACAGCAAAGAAGTGATCACGCGTATCTCGATAACAGAGTTACACAAATGACAGGGTTGAGTGAAAGCCGAAAGAAAGCTCAATCTTCGATTTCTCATGTTCTCTTTGAATTACAAGACTTTGATGTTAATTTTTGCTGTAATTGTTATCTTATTGCCCCATGCTTTTTTTTAAAGCAAAAGGGTTGTGTAATAATAATAATAATAATAATAAGACAACAATTACAGCAAAACAATAACAATTCAATCTAGCCAGTCCCAAGTCTGGATAAAGGAGGAGGGTTTGAGCGCAAGGTTGGCAACCTGGCCTCTGTAAAAATCTATACTTCTGCGGAAACAATGAAAGATGACGTCATTCCAGCAAACAACAACGTTTCTGGATGGCAAAGTTACCAGATGACAAGGTTGAGTAAAAGCCGAAAGAAAGCGCAATCTTCGATTTGCAGAATCTTTAATCATAACACAACGTTCCACCTATTCGTTAAACGCAACATTTGAATGCTAGTAATTAAAAATAATTATTTACCAAAACATTCACATCATTTGGCTTTGATAGATTGACTGTTTGAGACGGCAAATGGAATTTTCAGCATTTAGTCAAACTATAGATGACGGACCGCGTTGTGGGACTCGAATCTATGCCCATCTTGCTACGAGTTTGACGCCATAATTACCTGTGTTACCTAAGAGAATATATTTATATGTTGTTTCTTCTTTGTTTGTTTGTTTGTTTTTTTACAAATTTTTCCTCTTTTACGAAGAATGAATGTTTGCGGTCAGTTTTCTTTATTTGGTCGTGCATTGGACCATTAAATAGTTTTGGCATAGGTCATTTTAATGCAGATGCCTTTCCCGCCGCCAACCCTCATTTACCCAAACTTGGGACCGGCTAGATCGATTCATTTTTGATCGTTTTCAGGTGGAGGTTCTAGCATATATATATATATATATACATATATAAGATAAAGAAATTTAGATTTGATACACAACCAGTAATTTTCCATAAACGTTCGTTTTCATGTGTGTTTCTACTTTAAACCAACTTCAATTTCGACCAATCTAGTGTAGAAACGATTTGGGTATCGGAGATTGTAACGATGTTGTCAAAAAAAAAGACTCGCACATATATAATAACAATTCCCTTTAACTTCACCAATTTGTCGTTTCCCCCCAAATTCTGTCCCACTTGCTACAACAACAACAAAAAGCCCACTGGCACAAAAAACGAACACAAACATTTTGTCAATTATCTGAGTCTACCATTTTGTTCCCTATTCATAAAATTTTTGTTCCCATTTTCTATCCTTCTATATATATGTATGTATATTTATGTGTGTGTGTGTGTATTAAAATAGCTTTCTCTTGTTATGTGTATGTGTATGTGTATCAGTCGATACCTATTAAGACAATTAGATGGGTTACACGATATCAAGTATAAATCATACCACGTTATTATTATTATTAGTATTATTATTATTATTAGTTAATGGGACCGTTTAAATAAATATTTTTCTGTACATTCATGTGTGTGTGTGTATGTCCCCAGAGTGTTACTGCTAATAAGAGAAAACAATATTGCGTTTATTCCATATATATATATATATACCAGTGAATAAATAACTAACTGAATATAATTACAACTCCAATGCTTATGACCTATTGTGATTACGTCAAAACTCACTTAAACTTGATGAAAAAATCGATCGACAAAAGTGCCGCTCCTAATTATAGTGACAACACTGCCATAACCACCGATAATAATGATGATGATGGTGGTGATGATGATGATGATGATGATGATGATCAACAACAACACTCATATGCATATTTAAATAATTTGAAAGGTACGACTGCTATTACTACCCCTACAACTACTACTACCGCTCCTACTACAAGTACTGCTGATTTGAAAACCGATTCGGATCAATTTGGCCGATCGTTTATGATTCACGATATTTTGGCTTTGCAAGCCGATGAATGTAAATCCATGCTAACTTTGGCGCATCAATCCAACGGTAAGCGGTCGTGGAAAGACGTCGGCGACGAGGTCGACTGGAAGGCCAAAGTTAGAGCGCAAACCGACGACAAACTTTCCAATAGACAGTCCGAAAATGGCAATCGGTCGCAAACGGAATCTGGCCTGGTCAAAGGTATGAGTTTGTTGATGTGTTTATTGTGAAAAATGTGTTATGCTAAAGTTGGCGGTTTGTAACTGTGGCGAGACTCGAATTCCATGCTACGAGTCTGATGCCTGTCACTCAGATGGATTATTATTATTAGCATTGTTGTTGTTGATAGTGGTGGTGGTTGGGATAATTTAATAGGAATACGTTGAGCTGGAATTACCTCTCCACCGGTACCTCTTCAGCGTACCTCTCCACCGGTACCTCTTCAGCGTACCTCTTCAGCGGTACCTCTCGTTTAGCTGTTAGAATATCCACTTGATGAAAAATGATTTTCGTAAAGCAATGAATTAATAATAATAATAATAATAATAATAATAATAATAATTTAAAAAATAAATAATAATAATAAGCAAAATAAAATGATACTGAAGAAAAATGTTCAAGTCAATCCATAATTTGTTAAAATAACTACGGGACAATCTCATAATAATGTTTAATTGAATTTTTAAAATCTATTAATTAGCTATTCATTATACATTGTACTTATTTCGCCTTAAATAAATGTAATGCAGAATAATTTGTATTAGGGAAAACTTGTATTACAATTTTTATCGTGTTTTTTTGTTCAATATTGAATAATTTTAAATTTGTAAAAATTTAACTTTTTTTTCCAAGAAATTTGTCAAATATGTCTCAATTTGAGACTGAAATAAAATTACATTTTGTTAGATTAAAAAGTGATATTTAACGTTCTATTAATTTGGTCTCAATAATAGTATGTTCAAAAAAATTTTATTATCAGATAAAATTTGTTCAATGTTTGAAAATAATGGTAACCTATGTAGCAGACATTGTTGTTGGCTTATTGTTGAACTATTTACCATTTATAAGAAAAATTACATCAAAGGAATTTTGATGCATTTTATTTCAATCAATCTAGTAAAGAGTATGCATTTTTTTCTTTTCCGAAATACAAAATTGATTAATTTTTTTTCATTTATGCATCAAATATTTGGTATATTTATTGATTCGATTGTTCGTGCTCGAATGTGTTCTGATGCTTGCACAGGTTCAAGTTGACTGCTGTACCACTCGATCACGCCGGATTTTTACCATTGCTTTGGCAATTACAAAAGATCTTCAAGTCTTCCCCTTTCTATTGCAAATCAATTAGCGCACTGGTTGACTGAATGTGTAATATTTTCACTTTAACATGTTTTATGTTTAAAAACAATAGGAGGGTTAAAGTGTAGGACTTACAATTCTTTTTGGCGTTAATCGAAATTCCTTAAGGAATTCAATAAGAAAGATTGACAAAATGCACTATGTAAATGAGAAATAGTGACGTTTATTTTTGTAAAAATAAAAAGTTTGTACTCAATTTTATGCAATTCGTTGAAGGTGTCTTTTGTATGTACTTTCGACCATTTTAATGGTGTGTATGTTTGTGTATATAAGTGCATTGTTAAATATGTAAAATATTTGAAACTATTATGTAAATTGAATGATAAATAGTTATTCCATTAAACGGACATGCTTGGATTATTTTTAATAATGCATATTTATTATCAATGGACGCTTTTTATTTTGTCAACAAGTGTGTATGTAAAGCTAATGAATAAGTTTAATTTGAAAAGAAGACATTTATTTACAAATTATTTACAAATTAATTTACAAATAATTTGTTTTAAACCAAAACAATTATTGTCTACGTCTTATGTGAATAAAAGAAGTTCATATCGAAATAATGGATGAGAAAGTGTTTATTGACTTCTTGTACCTCTGTTGGATTTTTGCTGCTCGAAGGAGACACATCTTGTAGCAAGTGGACATTTAGACAAAGACTCACATCTAGCGGGCCGATTGTACAAATGAACTCGTGCCTACCTAGTTTCAAGTTTGGATTTCTGGATATTTTTGCTATCCCGAAATATACTACTACTACTACTACTACTACTATTTATTTATTATTATTTTTATTTTATGTTTGCTACTTTGAATGTTTTATTAGAAACATTTTTCAGCAGTGGACATTTTAACGAAGCCGAACGTGGGCCCGCATTTTAGTGTCGGTGATGGGATTCGAACCCATACCCACCGAGGTCCGAATTCGAGCGCTGTACCGCTAGACCACTAATACTAATAATAATAATAACAGTAATAATAATAGCAATAACAATAGTAATAATAATAATAATAATAATAATAATAATAATAATAATAATAATAATAATAATAATAATAATAATAATAATAATAATAATAATAATAATAATAATAATAATAATAATAATAATAATAATAATAATAATAATAATAATAATAATAATAATAATAATAATAATAATAATAATAATAATAATAATAATAATAATAATAATAATAATAATAATAATAATAATAATAATAATAATAATAATAATAATAATAATAATAATAATAATAATAATAATAATAATAATAATAATAATAATAATAATAATAATAATAATAATAATAATAACAACAATAATAATAGCAATAACAATAGTAATAATAATAATAATAATAATAATAATAACAATATTAACAACAATAATAATAATAGCAATAACAATAGTAGTAATAATATTAGTAATAATAATAATAATAATAATAATAACATTTTTTTATCAAAAGCA
>JAKXYG010000480.1:240000-265000 GCA_025895645.1 Cardicola forsteri | reverse complement strand
CTTGCCAATGGTAAAACTGAAATTCCACATTCATTTAACTATGATCGTAGTTCGGTAGTTACATCTGCCACTCAGGTTTAACATTATAAACAATTCTGTGCTTTTATTTTACTTATGCCGTCTTTGAATGTCCCATTATGAGCCATATATTTTAATAAAAATATGCAGTATACTAAGATTGTAATGGTAATAGTCCTAGTACAGAAAATCAATTACTTATTTGTTAGCGGTAGTAATGAGGAGCATTTGAAGTCACTGAGCAATTAGAATTGATTAGATTTACTATAAATAATAATTTTATAAGATCAGTCTCGATTATCCATAGCTCAGTAGCCAAGGTTTGATACCAGATAAGATGAGGATTTTAGTTTATGTAAAAAGCACTAAAAATGCACACTCCGGATGATTCCAAACATGGACGTGGAACAGATGTACAGTGCTCCTGGTTGGCTTAAACCAAATAGGTTTATTATTTAGTAAATTTGATAATCATAGTATAACATTCTTGAAAAGGCCATAATAAAAATATAAGCTTTTACAGAAATAAACCTTCTAATTTTCTTACTTTCTTACCCTGTTCAATTTCAAACGTTTTTTTCTTCAATTTAGAGATTTGGTACACATTTTTTACAATGAGGTGCGAGTTTCTGTCATAATGCAGTTTTTCAACAAGACCAAGTTTGCTTACCACAAACTTTAATTTTTTAATTTTTATATAAAAAGCTTGGCAATGATTATTTATTATTTATTTTTTAAACATTGGAATGTTTGACGGAAAACGCAGTGGGGACGTTTTAGCGAAGTCAAACGTGAGCCCGCATTGAGTGGGTCGGTGGTAGGATTTGAACCCCCAGGCCCATCCAGGTCCAAATCGAGCACTGTACCGCTAGACGACCGCGGGTACAATTACAATATAGTTGAAAATTGTCTCTGTTTAATTGTGCATCTGTTCGCTATAAACAATTCATTTCTTAGCCTAAAGTAAAAACAATAATAGTTAAGCTTTTTTGACCTAACTAATATTTAGCATCTTATTTTTTATGATGTTATTTTTGCTACTTTAAATGTTTTATAGGAAACAGTAGATACTTTAGCAAAGCCGAATGCGGGTTTGCACGTGGTGCCAGTGGTGGGGATCGAACCTATGCCTACCCAGGTTCGAATCAAGCACTGTACCGCTAGACCATCCCAGCATCTTGGTTAGTATCTCCTAAATGTTCTACTGTAGACAAGTTAGTAGTTTGTACAAACAATTTGCATTTTAAATTTTACTTATGTTATTCAAACTATTGTCACAAGTCTGTGGCTGAGTTGGCAGAGTGTTAGACTCCAACCTGATTTAAATTTCACCACCGGCATTGAATCGAAACCTTCGTTTACTTGCCTAAAACTGTTTCCAGTAAAACAGTATTAACCGGGGTAGTCTAGTGGTACAGCGATTGATTTGGATCTCGGGGTTCGAATCCCACAACCGACACTGCTGAAAGATGCGCGTTTCCCATAAAACACATTTAAAAAAAATTGATAAACAATTGTTATCGATCAAAGTACCGTCTAGTGATCAATTTATTGGTACAGTGTTTGACATACGCCATTTTGTTTTTGTCCAGAACGAAATGGAAGCGGCAAACAGCCGTCGGCTTCGAATTGCTCGCCGAAGCAGGCAACTTTGTGGCCGTCCAGCGCATCCTACAAACCAATCCCTACTGGGCCTATCACCCCGCAGCACAAACAATTCTAGCCAACATGGATTTGATTGTGCAGAAAAAGTCGGAACTCAATGCCAAAATTGCCGACGACACGGAACAGCAACCCAATTTAGTCGATTTGAATTTCGAAATTGAAAAATTGTCTCAACAAAACAAACAAATTTTGTCCAATTTGGCGTTTAGCAATCGTCAAGACATGGTAGACAATTCTCTATTTCACATTAATCCATCTTTTGAAATTTCACAAAAGTCGACTCAATCGTCGCCACGTTTATCGCCCAATTCTCCAACGTGCAGTCTAGCAACAACGTGCACAACATCAGCATCATTAGCATCGTCATTGGCATTGTCTACAATTTCTTCCTTGGCATCGTCCAACTACGCATCACAAGATTTGTTCGGTACCAAACAAAAGTCGCATTCGTCTCAAGTGATTGAAGAGAATTATGCCAAGTCAGCCATTATATCGCCTACCACCAATGCATCCAGTCAATTAACTTCAAACTGGAATCAAACCTTGAAATCGTTTCGATGTGGCAATCTTTTCCCAACTTCGGCCGAACTAACACAACACGACTTGTTCGATCCCATATTAGTGTTAAGTCAGACGCTAAACGAAGCTATGGTCAGTTATGCGGCAGCAACAACAACGCCGTCATTGGGAGGCGGTGGACAGTCAATTCAAACGCTGAATACACAAAATTTGTTGGCTATTAGTCAAAATATTCCCTTGTTGAATCAAATTTTCCAACTCAATTATTTGCCTACATCGTCAGGTTTGCTCAAAACGACCAACAATCAGATGTGTTGAAAATACTTCACTGTAAAAATTCTTTTTTCTTTCTTTTTCTTGCCGGCGTGGAGAGGAACAACATGATGGCTGTGTTTTTTGTTTTGATTTTGATTGGCAATGGTCGTGCCATTGCAGAAATTGTCAAAATTGGTGTTGTTGTTTAATTTATTAATATCACATATACATTTGCAAATACAAAAGTTGTAGTCTCTAATTTCGATTACGTGTTTTTTCCCCCATTTTCAATGAACTGTCAATGACGGTTTCTGGCTGTATTTTTAGAAGAATAGGAACTCCACTTTATCCAGTAGGGAAATTGATTGAGAAAGGGAGAGGGTTGGAGCGTAAGGTTAGCAACCTGACCCAACAAAACAATGCTATTCCATAAATCCAAGTAATTTAATAAAAGAATGATTTCAATGACAGGGTCTAGCAAAATCTAAATAAAAGCAAAATAAAAGATTGACGTACAATTTCATAGAAAAATCTCAATGCCTTATGATTTTTAAAGCGAAGAGTTTTAAATTAGTAATAATAATAATAATAATAATAATAATCTATTAAACCTGTGTAGCATGTTAGGACATATAAAGTAAAATACTTGGTGCATACGATCCTTTACTAGCTTACTAGCGGTTGTAACGCACAGCATTTAAGAACACTGAGCAACTAACAATAATCAGATTCAATATAAATAATAATTTTATAGGACCTGTTTTAACAACCTGTATTTTATTATTATTTTTTACGTTTACTACTTTGAATATTTTACGAGAAACGCATCTTTCAGCAGTGAACATTTCATCGAAGCCAAACGAAGGCCCGCATTTAGTGGGCCGGTGGTGAGATTCGAACTCCGATGCCCACCGAGGTCCAAGTCGAGCGCTGTACCGCTAGACCACCCCGGCACAGTTAATAAGTCTGAATCCAGAAAGGGCGTTGGCTCAAGTTATCTAGTACTTCTGGTTGGCTCAAAGAAAGTGGATTTATTATCCAGTAAATCCAATAATTCTAGTATCACCCTCGAAAATTCCATAATAAATAATTGAATTAGTGTTTAATTAATTTCATTTTTTTGTTATTTTATTTTTGCTACTTTAAATGACTTTTTTGTAGAAAACGCATCTTTCATCAGTGAACAGTTTAGCAAAGCCATGCCCACTCCAGACTGAATCAAGTACTGTATCCCTAGACCACCGCCTTCGCTATAAGGAGATTCGGGTAACAACGTTGTTGATTTAAAGTGCCACTTTTGTTTACTAACAACTAATCCATTTGCTTATTTTTTATGTCCACTTTACCAAACGTGTGCCCTAAATTATAGCGATACAGTGTTCGGTTTGCATTTAGGTGGGTAAGGGGATTCGAATCCCACTACCGATCCACTAAATGCGGGCTCACGTTCGGCTTCGCTAATGTATCCATTGCTTCAAAGTAATAAAAAAAGCATTTGTACATGTACCCAGATGAATTAATTTTTCGAAATATCAATGACTGAAAGTTTCTTTTCAGTTTTTACTCGAGATAGTTACTAGAATGGGGCCAACCTTATCTTGTTTCTATAGCAACATGCAATTTTCCAAGAGGCAACGCTGCGCTACAATGCTCTTCTTTTCCCAATCGGACTTTGGACCGATTATCGCGGACTTATAATATTAATAATAAACAAATCGAACAGATTTTTGAACTACAAGTTTAGACACATACTTATATACATATATATATATATATATATACACGAAAAATGTAACCCATTAATTTACAAATCTTGTAAGATATCAATTATTCAAAAAACAAAAAAATAGAACAAGTTGATAAATGTCTTTTTGCTCACATAACAACACAAACACCGTGTCCCACTTACACTCTCGGTCGATAAACACGAGTTGATAATTATGAATTATTAATAAATTCTCATTCAGTTTGTAACATGCAAACCAATTATTCAAAACAAGATTGCTTAAAAATGGAACCAAATGAGACGCGTTTGTTAATCAACTATAAATGCCACAAAGTATTATTTATTATCAATGGGTTTTTAAGGGATTATTTGTTTTTAGAAATGTTTTATTAGTATTGTCAGATTCACTTGAATAATAAATTTACTAGGTTTTTAAGTCAACCAGGAGCACTGTACAACTGTTTCATATCTTTACATTTGGAATTATCAGCAGCGCATACACATGAACTTGAACCCACGCCCTATCTGGTGTCAGGACAGCGCCTTAAACCACTGAGCTACGGGTGGTGCCCAGTGTCCTCAAATTCTGGTACGTTACTACCGGTTTAGCAAGTGAGAGAATCCCTTTACTAGGATTTTACCATATAGGTCCTTGCATACTGTCAGGTTTATTAGTTGAATAACATTACACCCAATAAACAATGTTTCTGTTTTTTAATGTTTTTATTGTTTAGTTTGTAGCCAATTTTTATATATTGTGTGTGTGTGTGTGTAAGCTCTTGACTCAATGTTTTATTGATTCTTTAAATGGTAGACATTAAGCAATTACTGGATTATGTTGAGTTTAAATAAAGAAGATATCAAATAGATACGTTTTTATCTTATTGTAAATTTTTTTGTTGATTTTTTATTAAATGCTGTACTTGAAACAATTTTTGACGTTTTTTTCTTTCCATTCCTTTAACTCCGTTTGTCTTTGAAAAGATCATGGAAGACAGCGCACGATTGTATATCAAAATTTCGGCTTTAAAAATTGGGCATAGTAAAAATTGAAATTCTACTCGAATTTTGTTTCTTTGTTTCAATTTAACAAAATGGTGTCTTCCTATTGTTTTTTTAGCAGTATGTTGTTACAGAGACCAAATTGTCAATCTTCCTCTCAAACCCTCTTCGTTTCTCAACCGGACGTAGGATTGGCTATGGTGGAGTTAATTTTAAGCTTAGTACGCATTTATTAGTGCAATGGTTGGAATCCTAAATATTGTGTTGCATTTTATCTTTGTACTGCGGTAACATAGCTAGGTTAAGACTCTAGAGTTCCACTTCTGGCTTACAATGCGATCCGTTGTCAAAAATGTTTACATTTAAACAATGGGGTTAGAAAAATTTATGTAATGACACCAAGTAAAATGAATAACATGGCATAACAGAAGAGTTTGGGAGAGGAGTGCAACAAGTTCGTTCTATGTTGTTGTCGCTTAAATTTCACGTAATCATTATTCCAAGTCGATTTTGAGAACAGTTTTTGGCCAAGTTTTCCATTTTCGATTGTCTATTCCAAAACCGTTCATACTGGTCTATTGAGCCAAAAAAAGGACGTACAAGCTCTAATCCAATGTTCAACACAAAACGTACAAGCTCTAATCCAATGTTCAACACAAAACGCAGGAATACGCTAAATGTGATGTTTTGTCCAATGTTGAAAGCAATTAAGTAAATGGAACGCTAAGCGAAGTAAAATTTGACTTAGTCAAACAATTATTTAATAAAACGCATACCACGTATTTATTTTTATTACTACCGCAAAGCTTTTTCAAAATTACATATTTTTAAAAACACAACTTTAACAAATTTCTAAATAAAACATTTTTCACATCGGATTTTTAAATCAAAAATTAATGAACACGGTTAGGTAAAAAAATTATATTTTAACAAAGTGTACAAACATTTCTCAAATCAGATGAATAATTAAAGTAAACCTGGTATAACAAATAAACTATCAATTATTAATTTATTATCATTAATACAAAACCTTTTTGCTTTAAAATAAGCATCGGGGGGGGGGAGAGGGAACAAGGAGATAACAGGAATGAAGCAAACAACATGGGCAAAAAAGCAATTCCACGTGTTCGAACATTTGACCAATATGTTTGTTGAGATATTCATTTCAATGTAATCTTCAAGATTTCTGTGACCTATCCCAACCTCTCTTTAGTCAATATCAATCGTCCTTTCCAAAATCGTTCTTGTTCATTTTTAGGATGGTAAAAGTAGAATTTGACCAAGTAATTTTCTTCTTCCAATCAAAGATTGAGCTTGTTAAATGTCCCCTTACTAAATAATATTTTTTGTACAACATTTAAATATTGAATTCTAAATAAAACAAATAGGTTTTACAATTGTAAAATGATTAAATCCATGTCTGTTTTTTCCCAACGTTTTACTACTTAAATGTTTACGGGAGACGTTTGCGCAAAGCCAAACGTAGGCTCGCATTGAGTGGGTCGGCGGTGGAGATCGAACCCAGGTTTGAATAGAGCGCTGGACCATCGCAGCACGTTTTGAACAAAACCCCCCATGCATTTGTAATTCGACTTTATTTCAACAAAAAGGAGTTTTATATGTACAAAACTACAGATTGACGTGTCTATTATGCATTACGAAAAAGATTAAATAAAACATTGAACATATCTATTGCAAAACAAATACACAAAACTTATAAAAGAAACCTAATTTAATGCATGAATAAGTCATAAATAACTATTTCGCTATTGTTGAATTGCATACTTACTTACGGTTTTGTATTTTTTTGTTCTCATAAAAAAGTTTTACATTCAACCAAGACATGATTTATTTTTCTTCTCATTTTTATTATTATTATTATTCTCATTTTTATATAGTGTTGTTATTAAAATGTAAGAAAAAAACACTTTAATTATATATATAGAAATTTATTTATACAATAATAATAATAATAATAATAATAATAATAATAATAATAGATTGTTGGTAGTAAGTACGGCTTAAATAATCACTCTGTTTCCGTTTCAATTTAAACATTTTAAACTTTGTAATTTACTCAATCTTGTTCATTTTTATAACATATTAATGCATATATGCATATATTCTATATAAGTATTTAAAACAATAAATTAAATTTTGTTTAATTTAAAACTCTATTTCCTCTAATTCTATTTTGACAAAATAACAATAATATTTATAACATATTATTGCTATTATTGCTATTATTTGTCAGTGTTGATATGTAAATGTTTGCAAAATTTTTTATCCCATTCAGCTACAAATATATGTGTGTACATATATATGTGCATATAAAGAAATTTATACAATCCCCCCCCACACACACACGCGTACATACTTATATATTAGGTAAATTGTAGTACGAAGAAAGTAAGGGCTATGACATTGTGTTGTTTTGGAAAAAAACCTTTTTACTCCATTGTTGTTCAAACAAATAAGACATATGTAAAATGGATGTGGGTGTACATATATATATATATATATATATATATATATATATATATATATATATATAGAATATAATGGACTAAAAAACAACTTTATTTGTGTTTGCAATTTGTATTTATCCCATTTATTTTTTAAATTCTTGCTACTTGTATATTTGTTTGCTTTTTTCTTTAACAAACAATTACACAGTATATCAATGTTAAAATTACAATGTTGAATACTCTTATTACATCCATACATATATATCTTTGTGTTAAGGTTTTGTTTATTCATTTATTTTCCCCCATCTTTAGTGGTTGTATCCTATAAATTCAAGTAGAACAATTGTTATTGTATTTTGTGATATACATCTATGTATGTAACGTTTGTTCTTCCCATTAATGCCAATTAATAATAATAATAATAATAATAATTGTAAATCAAAATTTTGATTTTTAAATATTTAAACTAGCGGATTGGCATATATGTTTAAAAAAAACTACCTATATAAAATGAAGGTTTTAAGAGATGTGAAACATGTTACACTTATTTCTTTTATTATTATAAAAAAATTATATATATATATATATATATATATATATATATATATATATATATATATATATAACACAAAACCCTGTTGCTTTAAAGATAAGCATGGGAAAATAAGACAACAATTACAGCAAAACAACAACAACAACAAAGTCTCGTTGGCATTGAAGATTCTACAAATTGAAGATTGAGCTTCCTTTCAGCTTTCACTCAACCTTGTCATCTATGTAACTTTGTCATCCAGATACGTGCAATTACTTCTCTGCCGTTATTTGCCTGAATGGCTTCCTCTTGTATTGTTTCCGTAGCAGTATGAATTTTTTTACAGAGGTCAGGTTGCTAACCTTGGGCACTCAAACTCTCCTCCTTTATCTAGGCTTGGGACTGGCTGGATTGAATCATTTCTGGTCCAAACTAGTGCATAGTTCAATATATTTGAAAGGTATTTTGCGTGTATAATTAGTATCCCCTCTAACCCCACGTCAAACAGAAAAAGAGATTAAAACAAGGACCTACTAATTGTTAGCAAAAACTCCTTTTTAAAAAACAACAACAGCCTAAACAGTTGGAGGAAAAAACAATTAGTAACTGATAAAATTAATTTAATGATGTGGCGTTCAAAACTGCCACACATTTCACATGTAACTAGTATAACTTCTACTTTTGAAAACTGTATCTTTTTAAAAAATAAACTTGCAATTCTCGGTTATCTGTGTTTTCCATTCGAATGTTTGCACCAAATTTTTTGTTTAGCAAGTGGATGTTTAGAAACTGGATGGGCATACAGCTTCGAGTCCCACCACTGTCAGTTAATGCAAGTCATTATCCTCAACTGTATTCACTTGCTGAACGATTGTGCAAACTGTAAGCGTTATTTATGCTATTCAACGTCTCCACAGAACTTAATAAAGTTCAACTCATGTAATTGATAAGCAATTTGTAATTCATTTATTACAGATAGTGACATAAGTGAATCCAATGTTGACGTACTATAATATCGAAATATATGTAGCACTTGTTACTTATCTTAAACATATCTAATACTTATTAGTAAATACCTTAGATAATATTTTACTTATATATATACATTTAATATTAGTCGCAAAAAAATTCTTAATATATTATATTAACATTCGTTTTAGCAATAAAGCACATTATGAAAACTTAAAAACAAACACGATAATTGGTTTAAAAATTAATTTTATCTACTAAAATACATGAATATACAAAATAAAGGTAATATACTTAATAATGTCAGTAATTTAAGTGCTATTCACGCTTTTGTTCAACTTCTGCCAGCTGTTTTGTGTAGGAATCTATCAACGTACCAATATAGTCCTTCGAAATACAATTTTTTACATGATTGATTTTCGTCTCTAATGATACGTCAGTTTTCACGTTTTAAAATACTAAAAAGGTTTTCAATTACATTGAGGTCTGGAGAAAGTTGAATAAGAGTAAACTCTTTGCTTTTCAAAGCTTTTGTGGTCTAAATAAGGAAAACGTATAGTAAATTGTAAGTCATATTAAAATACACATTACCAGTTTTGAAGTGTTCACAGGAGTATTGTCTTGGATAGTTGTTAAGTGTCCTGTAGCATTTCTGGACAGCTCACTATGAAACAATTCTCTGAAAATTTGCACAAATTCTGCGCTGTTTAAATTGCCACTAGCACGCATCTATTTTGGAAATTGATTGTACTTAATTGTAAAATATGCTTTGACACATGAAAGGTGTGCAACTTTTATAGCAGTACAAGTGTGATTGAGTGGGTAATTTGGACTATAAATAACCTTTCAATGTTGAGGCCATGGTTCGTAGAATATTGCACACTCATCTGTGAAGTATATTGATCTCCAAAATGACAGTGGATAATGTTTGTACTTTTTAGCAAATTCCACTCGTTGTAATCTATGGGCACGACTAAGTGGAGGTATCTTAACAACCGCTTTAAAAATGAAACCTTCAAATTTTATCCTCCTTACAATTGAATAAGAAATTTTTTTTAATATTGATTTTTTATTTGTTTTACATTCATCTTGTTTGCTTGTTGAACGTTTTCGTCCAACTGTGGGGTGATTTGGGGCTCGTTCTATTGTTCAAAATGTTGTACACAGTTGAAACATCTATTTTTATGCATTCGGTGATTGTTTTTGTGCCCCTTTTTATAAAAACTTTAATCTAATTCATAATCATGGGAAAACAAATAACGATACTGAGCAGCTTTAACCATAAGTATGAAGTGCGCCTAAATAAGAAGAATTTTTATCAAAATTACAAATTTTGAAACGGGAAATAAAAATCGACCGTGTTCTTAAACTATTAAAAATAATTTAATGATTTTTTGGAAAAAAAATTTGTTTCAAAATGTTTATATTAAAATACTTTTAAAATAAATTAATTATTGATTATTTAAAAATACATTGCAAATTTGTATGTATATGTGTAAACAGTTATTTTATTTTAAAAATTATTTTTTTCAAATATAAAAATAATATAAAATTAGAAAATATTTTTTAATAATTATTTTTGTAAATAAATTATCTATTTAAATACTTAATAAATTTTAATTGGAAAAAGTTAAAGGCATCGCATTACCAGCGTATGTATCAAGGTTATATATTTATAAAAAAATGTAGCACATCAATCAAATCTTTATAATGTGTAAAAAAATTTGTTATTTTAAAAATACACATTAATTTATTTTACAAACAAAAATATTTAAAAAAAGATAATTGGAATGACATACATTGCTTACTGTAGTAGTAGTAGTAGTTAACAAAGGGCAAATATGGGTCCTCATTTGGTGCCGGTGATGGCAATCGGAGCCCCATGCCCACCCAGGTTTGAATCAAGCGCTGTACCTCAATGGAACATAACAATTTCAATGTTACCCACAAATGACCCGATAATTATTAAATTAATAATTCAGTTTAAATATTTTTATCCTAAATGGGATTGACGTTGAACTTGAAACTTGAAACACAGAATTTATTGCTTCAATGTTTGATATCCAAATATTTTTCGGCACGTGGACATTTGTCCTAGAAACGAATATTTTTATTTTAACCAGGCGGTCGACTCCAATTTACTCTGACCTAGTTACAAGTTTAATGTTTGAGTTACTACTTTCATCTTGGTCCACTGCAATTACAAAATCCTTTCGCACTGGAGAGCATGGGATTGTGCATTACACGTTCGACTTTGGAGATGAAAATTCCATTGGGATGTTGTTAAACACTATCATCAGTATTATGCGACTTTTATTTCTTTGTTGTGTGTTTCTTTTGACAGAGGTCATGTCGCTAATTTATGTACTCAAATCCTCATCCCTTGTTCAGTCAAACTTGCGACAGGCACCGATAATGTTTTTACTTTGGTAAATATATAACGGTACGGTGCTCGACTATGAGTACCAGAACTCGCTGCAACCTTTTGTTCGGTGTTTCACTAAATATCCACGTGCTGTAAAATGTTTTCCAACCAAACATTCAAACACGAACAACCCCATAAATAATGCACACGCAGAATAACTATTCAATATTGAATTTATTCGAAATTCAATTAAATAGAACCATTAGATGACTAGTGAAGCAACAAAATATTATATCAAGCATCATTACATATGCAAATGAGTTTTTGTCACTATCTAATATATTTTAGAATTTAAATTTATCAACACAAAAAAATGGTTTTCTTTTAAAAAAAATAATAACTTTTTTTGTCACGAATAAAAAGATAGATTATTTGGACAAAGAATTTAGTGTCAATTTTAATTAACTTGTGACAAAACAAAATGAAAATTACATAAAAGTTTACTTAATTGGTGTCCGATTTAAACAGGGATATGCATGCACACACGCACGCACGCACTCACGCATGCATTCACAGAGGCGGTCAGATACAAAGTGGAATATTCTCATTTGAGAATTGTAATTGTCCCATTTAATTTGTTGTGTTTTTGAGGGTGTGACAAAAAATTGTTCAAAACAAAACAATATTTTGACATAAAAAGCGTTGATCAATGTTGTATTGTGGGTTTGAATATTCTTATCAATAATACTTGACATGCAATCGTTTATGCTTGACTGTATGCAATGTCCGCTTGTTGGCACTGTAAAACAAGTCTGATTTCTTTGCCAGCCAGCTGATTGTCAATGAAGTCGAGTGCTTCTATAAATGTTGCTCCAAATGTTCTTTCTAAATTATGGGACTTTATTGTTGTTTTTGCTGCCATTATTATTTCGTTTCTCCATACTTATTTTTAGAGCAAAAGGGTTTGTGATAATAATAATAATAATAATAATAATAATAATAATAATAATAATAATAATATAATGATAATAATAATAATAATAATAATATAATAATAATAATAATATATAATAATAATACAATGATAAAAATTTAATAATAATAATATAATAATAATATAATAATATAATAATATAATAATAATAATATAATAATAATAATAATAACTAAGATACGAATATGTTACTTGTCCCGCCCCGACATAATCATTCAACTGTTCAACAGTTTATCCGCTTTTGTTGAAGAAAAATTGATAATTAACTCACAATTTCCACTTAATCACTAAAGATACACATTTAATTATTTAATGTTTGCATAACTATCCATTTAATATTTATTGTTTTGAAATTAGATACATCCCACCATCCCACTGCAATTATTGTTTGGTTTAACATGACTTCGTCTTATAATTGCAAATGGTTTTTGTTGTTGTTGTTATTATTATTATTAAAAACATTAAAAAATTGAATAATTAAAATAAAATCCCTTTTTTTCGAATTCGATACATAAACAATTATGTAATAAAACGTTGTAGGTCGAGTGGAAAAATGGCAGTTAATGGGGTCTGAGCGTAACGGAAGCGTAAAGTAAAAAACATGAGTTAATACGGATAACGGTAATATAACAACAATTCATTAAACTGCTTTGATTTACATAATTATTTATTTTAAAAAGTTTTAATTACAAATATATATATATATATATTTCTAATCCAAATGATTCAATCTAGCCAGTCCCAAACCTGGATAAAGAAGGAGGGTTTGAGCGCAAGGTTGGCAACCCGGCCTTTATAAAAATTTATACTGCTGCGGGAACAATGAAAGATGACACCATTCCGGCAAACAACAACGTTTCTGGATGGCAAAGTTACCAGATGACAAGGTTGAGTGAAAGCCGAAAGGAAGCGCAATCTTCGATTTGTAGAATATTTAATGCCAACGAGACTTTGTTATTGTTGTTGTTTTGCTGTAATTGTTGTCTTATTATGCTTATTCTTAGAGCAAAAGGGTTTTGTATAATATAATATAATATAATATAATATAATATAATATAATATAATATAATATAATATAATATAATATAATATAATATAATATAATATAATATAATATAATATAATATAATATAATATAATATAATATAATATAATATAATATAATATAATATAATATAATATAATATAATATAATATAATATAATATAATATATATATATATATATATATATATATATATATATATATATAATATATATATATATCTTACTTAGCTTTTCTTTCTTTTACAAGGATTCTCTGTTTCCTATCAGTCGTCTGTATTGAGTTCTGTATTGAACTAATTTGAAGTATTATGACCATTTAGGTAGTCTTAGTGTAGGTTTTTGTTTACTGCCGGATGCCCTTTTTCCTCCATACCCTCTTCTTTATTCAGACTTGAAACTGATTTGATTCTCTTTTTTGGTGGTAATAAACCAACGAAAAGGATTATCCACTTGCTCGTAAACGCCACCGTTTACACGAAGCCTTTGAGGTCACTGATCAATTGACAGTAATTAAATGAACCATAAATAATATATTGACAAGCAAGGCTTTGGTTTAAAACCAAAAAGATGGGTTGTGTGAGACTCGAAAGGTATGTACTGGTGATAATTCCGAACAAGGATGTGCAACAATTATACATTGCTCCTGGTTGACTCGAAACAAGTAAATTTATAATCTGGCAATTGTAATATCATCCTCAAACAATTTCATAATGAAATTTCTTTTGAGTATATTTTTAAACTATAGCACGTTGAACCAAACAAAAGAGAATTAAATTGTTTATAGAAACATGCAATTCAAATGTACCAAATATTGGATAATTTAAATAAAAAATTAAACAAGAATATGAATATTTAAAAAATCTTTCTTTCCAAATATAATTACATATTTTACAAGTCATCTGCTATAAAAATAAAGGCTAAAATCATCAATAAAGGTCAACTTTCGTGTAAAACTTGGTGTAAAACGAAGCAGTCAAAAGAGGATGCACATTAAAAGAACCTTTGTTTACTATTTAATTATTCCGCTACGGACGAAGGGATTCAAACAAACGAACAAATTTTAAATTAATGAAATAAAAATAAACATTTGACTAAAGGCACTATTACGTGTTCCAAAGAAAGCAATCATAATTATGAACGCTATTTAGCATTCAATAACAAACTATGTCACAGTTACAGCAGTTTGCAAATCAAATCTGTTTATATTCACATATTGAAACCTGCTTTATGTGCACAAAAACAGATCGTCATTACATTGAACTTAGGTTGGTCGTAATGTTTGTGTTCATGCATGTTTGTTTTTGTATATGTTTGTAAGTTGTACTAACTTCAACGTCATATGTACCCCGTTTTTGTATATATATATATATATATATATACTAAACTGTTATATGTTTGTGACTGACGAGAATATACGAAATGAATTCATCTCACAGTTTACGTCTTCTCATATTTTTATTTGGAATTATAAAGGGAACCCCCAATGCTTTGAAAATTGAATTGATTGCACGACAAAACTGCAACTCTACACTTCCATCAAACATTAAAAATGAGCCGTTTTGCAACTTGTGTCCCCAACCACGCATGCATTTTAACAAAAAACGTTTTTGTTCATTTAGAAATGTATTTCAGAGTTGATTGACAATTTGTGTTTTTTGGTAAATTAGCTACAATTAACTAAGTAACCACTTCCTGTTTAAGTATAATTTATGCACGATTAGTGTTTTAGAGTGCACTACATATATATATATATATATATATATATATATATTCATAAACTTATTATTATTTTTCTTACAAGAGTTTTGCAAAAAAGGTTTTACTCTTAACAAGAAAATATAAAAATTAGTAAGGTCATTTTGTGGTATGAGGTTGTCATATGTATAAATCTCCTACCTTATCACATTTACATTAATCAGATAAATTTGGTTTTGAAAAAATTACAGTCTGATTATAGGGAACAAGGTTAAATAACGTTAATAATTAATGTTCAATTTTGTAAAGCAATGAATAAGTTGACGATATTATATAAAAAAAAAGTAAATTACTATAATGTAAATCGATAATCTTTTTTTGGTTGTCTATTGAATGTGTCAATTTACTTGGAAAATTGTTTATATTAAGTCATTTTTCGTTTCTCCCATTTTGGGATGCTAATGATTGCCTAGGATTTGACTAATGCTTATAAAGTTTCAAATTTTAATAACGATGATATTCCTGACTGTTCCTCATCCACGTGATGCATCCTGGACTAGGTGCCAACAGGCATCTAGATTAATAACAACTCCTTTATCCAGGCTTGGGACCAGCTAAAATGGTTTATTTCCTACATTCTCTGGGTGGAGATTTATACAATACAAAATACTTAATAATTAATGCAATTTCTTTCTTCGTAATCAACTGGTTTAGGTGTCAATGCAGTCTCTTATGTAATTTCATTGTCGGCAAAACATTGGGTTTAAACAAATAATTTCTAGATCTACTTGTAGATGTCTATACTGAAATAATAACATCAGTATTGTTGAACGCGACTTTATTTTGCAAATCAATAATATTTAAAATGTACATTTTAGTAAAGAAAATAATTTAGATAAAATTGATGTTAACATTCTCAAATCGTGACATGGAACATTGTTTTTTACAAAAAGGACTGAGATTCTTATGTCAGTTTATTGCATTTCACCTTAAAAACAGTCTCACACATTGCTTAAGATATTCGATATATATATATAATGTTTTATACCAATCCGATACATTGATTTTAAAGGTAGAATTTCTAAATAGAAAGTCAGAAATATTTTTCAAGTTGAAAATCATTAGTGCCGGAGTGGTCTAGCGGTACAGCGCTCGAATTCGGACCTCGGTGGACATGGGTTTGAATCTCACCACCGGTCCACTAAAATGCGGGCCCACGTTCGGCTTCGCTAAAATGTCCACTGCTGAAGGTTGTTTCTTGTAAAACATTCAAAGTAGCAAACATTAAAAATAATTACTTATAAGTAGGTCGACGCGTTACTAATCATGACGGTCGAACACATATGTTCCATTTTATGTGAAGTGTTTTTGTAAAATTGCACGTATCATATAATTGTCAAAAGAAAGATTTGGTTTCTGATATGTCGCATTGCAAACTGCATTCAACATTTTAGATTGGAAGGCGAACTTATACAAGTACAACTTTCGTTTAATTACAATCGTCTAACATTTAACCAGTAAAAAGAAAATTACAATTGCAGCACGTCGAACAAGTGGTTGAGCGTTTTCAAAATAGAACAAAAGGGTTTCCACAATGTTCCACCCAACAACAAAATGGCATTTTTTGTTGCCCTTCCAATGCAAAAAACGAAATTTTGTGCTCCTACACACCTGTCTCATCACGAACAATTGCAATAAATTGTATGGAATACCTGTGGTAGACTGGAAAAGAAATTTTGTAATTTTATTTTTAGACCGCTCTATTTTGTTTTTTTTTCAAGTCAAAATTTTCTTGATTAATTTGTTACAATGACACATTATACAAATTTGTATAACTGCATATATATATATAATTGTTTGAATTTATTATTATTATTATTATTACAAAACCCTTTTGCTTTAAACATAATCATGGGATGATAAGATAACAGTTATAGCAAAATAACAACAAAGTCCCGTAATTCGAAGCGAACATGAGACAATAAAATTTTTCCATGTATTTAAACATTTTGCCAAACGTTGTGTTTGATTACATGAACCATTCATTTCAATTAGATTTTCCCGAATAGTTCTTAGTCAAGTTTTCTGTGGTCTACACCAACCTCTATTTTACCATCTTCAATTGTCCATTCCAAAACCGTTCTTGCTGGTCTTTCGGGTGCGGTCAACGTATAATTTGACCAAGTAATTTTCTTCGTCTAATTGTAATGTCATGGAGTGAATGAGATTCAGTTCCTCTCATGATCTCATCACTTGAAATGTGATCGCGCCAGATAATCTTTAACATATTTCTAAGACACCGGCGATGAAAAACATCCACCATCTTATCAATATTGTCCTCTCATTTCCACGTTTCACTCCCATATATTGCCGCAGGAATTATTATTGATGCGTACAAACAAAGTTTTGTCTTCAGGCAAATGGAAGAACATGACCATATTGATTTGAGTCTATGGAAGACTGCCATTGCCTTTCGGTTTTTCAGTCTTTACCAATGATGCTTCCCAGATATGTAAAGGAATCAACAGTATTAATATTTTGTCCACTAATTTTGATAGGCAAATAATCGTTTGACTTTGTACATAACACTTTTGTCTTTGAACAGTTAATGCGTAAGCCAACACAAGAACTAATATCACTGAGGTGAGTTGTCATATTTTACATCATTTCTGGAGTTTTACTGAGTAGACCAATATTATCTGCAGTCTAAATCTATTCCATGGTTCCATTTGATACCTTAAGACAGATTTTTCATGGATCGAGTCATAATGAAAGCAATTATCAGGAAAAACGGTGTCAAAAACATACTTCACGTTCTCCAGTAACAATTTCGAACGTAGCAGTGTGACCATATTTTGTTCGAACACAACAACTTGAATCCTGGTATAACGAACGCATAATTTTCACATATTTTAACGGTATTCTGCAAAATTTAACGAATTTCCACAAATATTCTCGATAAACACTGCCAAAAGTTTCCATGAAATCAATAAAATTGACTGTAGATTGCTGAAATTCTTAACATTGTTCAATAGTAATAATAATAATTTTTATTACCATTATTATTACTATTATTATTGCCATGATTATTATTATTACCATTATTATTATTATTACTATTATTATTATTATTACCATTATTATTATTACTATTATCATTATTATTATTACTATTATTATTATTAATGATAATAATAAAGCCTTGATCAGAATTAAACGTTTGCCCACTTGCTCCATCTGTTTTAAGGTGTTAATAACCTCTCAAGTTTCCAAATATGCTAAAACTTCCTATCCTGTGTGCACGATATCAGTTTTTAACATCAGTGATCTCAGTATGGTTGGCCTATTCGTATTGATGTGTTTGCATAACCATTTTTGTACACTGGACATTTTTTATCTTTATCAAGTGGATTTGTGTTGTATTTTACGTCTTTTTGTAATTCTAATTCAGAGGTACCAACAATCACCAAGTTGTATTCGTTTTCCACGTTGTTGTCTCTACCTCCAGTGATTGACTCGAACCTGGAAGTTGAGTGACATCACCGGCTTTTCGTCTGACTTCGCTAAAATGTCTACCTGCCGGAAAAAGGTTTTTTTTTCCAATCAAACATTAACAGCAATAAATGCATTATTGTACCAATACTTATACATACGAATGAATAAATGAAATATATCCCTTTCTTTTGCACAATTCATTCACGTATGCACTCTTGCAAACAACAATTATCCACTTTCAAAATAGGCAAATTGAAAAATTTCTACATGCAACTTTTTCACCAAACGGAAATGGATACACACGGTACATATATGCAAATGGCATATGTAATGCGGTAGGCTGCAAAACGCCTCTGTACTTTATTTTGGACAAAAATTGTAATATTAAGGAAACAAGCATATGATAACAAATAAATGAAAGCATTTATTATTTGAAATATATATTTTTTGTAATTAATTACACATACACACATAAGTGCATTTCTAAAGTAAAAATGTAATTAAGAGATACAAAATAATGGAGAATATGTTGATTTATTCATTATAGCACGGGGCGCATGTAATTCAATAAGCAAAGCTCCAGACGGTTTAATTGTGTGTTTAACAATCATTTCTTGATTTGTTTTTAAAGATTTTACTTTATTTTTCAAATGTTTTGAGACGGAAAACGCGCATCTTTCAGCAGTGGACCTTGTAGAAAAACCAAACATAGACCCGCATTTGGTGCCAGTGGTGAGGATCGAACCGCCATGCCCATTTGGGTTCGACTTGAGTGCTCTACCGCCAAACCACCTCGGTACATTTGACAGTTTACTAAACTTTGTCGAGAAAGGATCAGAAATAAACCGTTCTAGTTAGTCTCAAGCGACAGGTAGGGCATCCGGCAGTAAAAAGGTAAAGTTACAACTTTCTAATGGTCGTGATGCTTCGAATTGGTTTGGTGTAGAACCAAGTAAAGAAAACGGATCAGAAAAAGCAACCCCTTATATAAAAAAGGGGAAAGGCTGTAGATAAAAAGAAAATATACAACCGAGTAGTGGCCTAAATGATTCGATCCCAACTCCATTATTCTAGCCAAAGCATCTATTTGCAAGAATTATTGTTATTGGTTTCTCAAGCTTAACAACAGCATTTGTCAGCTGATAAACGGCATCAAACGATTGACGAGGTCAACAAGGACAAAGTTGGATAAGGAAAATGTTGGAGTTTTGTTAAATCAACTGAGCGATTAGTTAATCCGATGTAATGTTTCACTATTATGAATATTATTATTATTATGACAAACTGAATCTTTATAAATATTACTTAAGTGGCCACCGAAGTGGAGCATACAAAATCTTGTTTAGTTTGAGCAAAGCTATTGAAGATTTATACGGTTTTGTTCTCTATTTTTTCGACATGTAGAACGATCGATTTCGATGGCTTGACAAGCGTAGACAAACGTGGAAGAATAACAAAGTTTCTTGGCTGGTAGACGGCATCCTTGTGACGTCGCCACTGTTCGCAAAGATTGACGAGGCCGCCTGATTTTTTGTCAGGATTATCTCCCTTAGCCCAAGGGCTACATATAATATACGTATACATTTAGATACCTTTTAAGTATCCTGGGTGTATGTTCGCACCCACCCACCGTAGCGGAAGCCCAGTTATACCGCTGTGCACTCGGACCCTGCTGTTATTAGTCTAGATGCCTAGGGGCACCTAGTCCAGGATGCACCACGTGGAGGATTAACAGTCAGGAATATCACCATCATTGGAAATTGAGACTTTATAAGTATTACTCAAATCCTCAGGATCATTAGCAATGATAATAATAATAATACGGAATACATCATTTGTCGTTCAGGTTTATTATTCATTAACTGTGGACTAATTTTGTTTTGGTTTTTGCTTAATGTAATCGCTTTGTTGACGTCGCATCCAAAGTGTACATGTGGCTGAATAAGTAATGCTTTGGACAACGTACAAGTGTTTTAGTCTCAACAATTAATCAATAGAATGTGGTATTGTTAAGTCGATCATTGAATATGCCGTACAAATATGGAACTAATGAAAAGTGACTGTCACCAACCGATATGCCCGATCTTCATAGTCAAACATGTAATGCACAATCATGTGGAACAATCTTGCGTTGCCCCATTGCAATTCTGGAACGAGTCAAAAAGCCAAACATCCAACATGTTCAACAATAAAAAATAAGTAGTATATTTACATAAGTAAGTAGTATATTTACATCATCCACTACCACTGACTAATTGGAGCGGTTGGAATTAGTTTTATTTGAGCACACGGAGTCAGTGGCAAGATGATGTCATTCTTGAACAATGCCCGATGCACTTCCATGCAATAATCGTCAGGTTTTAGGCAATAGCCCAGACGCAATTCGACAGTACCGGCATCCGACCATCTGTTTGCACTCAGCTCGAGGTGGGTACGAATTTCCAACTGATCTGCACGAATCTTTGACCTCGAACTCGACTCGTCTTCGTCAATAAAATGCCAAGCACTCCGAGGAGGCCACCACTGATAATGCGAAGCACCCGACGTTGTGAGGATGTCGGGACGTTTGAAAATGACGCAAATATGTTGACTATTAGAATCAAACACGTTGGAAAGGGTTAAGTAAATTGATGATTGGATTATAATAATGCTATCATTATTAATTTACAAGTTATTAATTGCTTAAATACTTTATAAAATATTTTTTGAGAAAGTGAACGTTAGCCAACGGATTCGAATCAGAAAATCGCATTAGTAAGACATGTTTGAATATAAAACACAACCAAAATGAAACGACCGATTCCCCATACGGTTTTTAATCAAGTTGGAGTTGGGTAGAACTAACTAACTGTGCCAACAATTGTTCTTATCCATAGGTGTAATACTAGAGATGCTAATGATCCTGAGGATTTGAGTAATGCTTATAAAGTCTCAATTTCCAATGATGGTGATATTCTTGACTGTTAGTCCTCCACGTGGTGCATCCTGGACTAGGTGCCCCTAGGCATCTAGACTAATAACAGCAGGGTCCGAGTGCACAGCGGTATAACTGGGCTTCCACTACGGTGGGTGGGTGCGAACATACACCCAGGATACTTAAAAGGTATCTAAATGTATACGTATAACATATGTAGCCCTTGGGCTAAGGGAGATAACCCTGACAAAAAATCAGGCGGCCTCGTCAATCTTTGCGAACAGTGGCGACGTCACAAGGATGCCGTCTACCAGCCAAGAAACTTTGTTATTCTTCCACGTTT
Organism: Cardicola forsteri; assembly: GCA_025895645.1. Classification (NCBI taxonomy): domain Eukaryota; kingdom Metazoa; phylum Platyhelminthes; class Trematoda; order Strigeidida; family Aporocotylidae; genus Cardicola; species Cardicola forsteri. The sequence goes on along the minus strand of JAKXYG010000480.1, from coordinate 242,994 downwards.
GTCTACGCTTGTCAAGCCATCGAAATCGATCGTTCTACATGTCGTATAAATATGGGAAATAATGAAGAGGTGACCACGTCACCAACCAAAATGAATGAATGAATGAAAAAATGAGGTGTGATACTGTTAGGTTATCAAAGGTAAAAAACTGATCATCCTGAGGATTTGAGTGATGCTTGTAAAATGTCAATTCCTAACTGTCACTTCCACGTTGTGCATCCTGTACTAGGTTCTCCCAAGTACCTAGACTAACACGACAGGAATCAAGTGCCGTTGGGCTAATGGAGATGACCCTGACAAAAATTCAGGCGGCCTCGTCAATCTTGCGAACAGTAGCGACGTCACAAGGATGCCGTCTACCAGCCAAGAAACTTTGTTATTCTTCCACACGTCTGTTGCGCTTATCAATCCATCGGAGTCAATCGTTTTATATGCCGTACAAATATGGAAATCATGGCGATGTGACTATGTTACCAACCGCAATTAATGAGAAAAAGGCCATATTAAAAAGACCAAACTTACAACCCACTAGTCCAAAGCTCTCACCAATTATCTAGCGGTATAGCGCTCGAATTCGGACCTCGATGGGCATGGGTTCGAATCCCATCACCGGCACTAAAATGCGGGCCCACGCGTTCGGATTCGCTAAAATGTCCACTGCTGGAAGGCATGTTTCTCGTGCAAACATTCCAAGTAGCAAACATGAAATAAAATACATACTCCCTCACAATGTCGTTACACCAAAAACAAGTTAAAGCTGAATTAATGGCACAGTGAATTCGATGCCACTCAATATCATTTGGGAGGTCGTGTTTAGAAAAAACATCCTCAACCCATTTCCCCCCTCTCTCCCTTTTATTTGAATGGAACACACAGCTACATGGAAACAGTACCAAGTGGTGCCTCAAATGTCATCGTAATCTACCACCCAACTCCAAACAATGGCACCTAATCGTTGCAAACCGGACCACACCTATCGGTGACGCATTGAGAAAATCGCGCGTAGGTCATTTTCTATTGGAAGAGCAACAACAACAACAACTACTACTACTACTACTACTACGATGTCGTAATTGTAAACGATGTAGTACATAAAATGTGCTGTAGGTCTACCACAAATCAGGTCACAACTATTTTTAGTTGGAAAGAAAACATTGGTGTCCATTCATGTTAATTTTTATCCCATTTTTTTACACACACACACACACACACAAATACTACACGTTTTTTAATTTCTCACTTTGAGAAAATTAGAAAAAATAGTGGAGTATCAAAACTACCAATTGCAATGACAAATAATAACAGTTTATTTATATTTGTTCTGCATATTAATTTAATTATTTTTCCACATACACACACATACATTAACTTGTAATACATGTTAAGTCTTTTTTGCAAACCTAGCAAGATTAGACGCCATGAACGATCACTTTTTATAGTCTTATGGATATTGCACGAGAGACGGAAAAAAATAACAATTAAAAAAGTTTAAAAATTAACATTTTAAAATAAATTTTTATGGTATTTGAAATAAATGAGACAAATTATGTGTGGTATAATAATAATAATAATAATACAATCGCTAATCAAAAAGTTGATGTTTTTTTTCGTTAAATAATAATTTTTTTCGTTCACAATATTTTTTACAACTAAACAATATTTTTGTTTCACACAATTCTGGAAAATAGGGACATTATACTACTGCTTCTATTATTATCGTCATTAACTTGAATACCTTAGCACAAGTAACTGTCAGCACGCAATAATAGGATACAAATATAACATACACAATTAGCAGTATTTAAACTAGTGTAAAAAAAGTCTACTATTATTATTGTTGTTGTTGTGGTGGTGGTTGATAACGTAGTGGTATTGGAATAGTTTAGTGGTACATCAGTGGAATCGAACTTCAAATGCGAATCTTCCACTCGCTTCACGTACAAATGGCCAGGTAGCAGCAGCAATAATAATATTTGTACGAATCGATTTTAATAGTTTCATTAGCGTACCAAACGTAAAAGCATAACGAAGTTTCTTGGCTAATAGACAGCACCATTGTGAAAGCGACACTGTTCGCAAAAATTGACACAGCTGTCTACATTTTTGTCACAATTATAATCCATTTGCTCATCGGTGACCTTAAGATACCTTTTAAATACTCTATATAAATATAATTCACAGGAAGCGGAATCCCAGATCAACAACAACATCATCGGGGATAAACATCCCCCACCGGTTATTATCACTCAGGATAGTCCAACAAAAACTAAATCATCTGTAAAAACGTCAACTTTTGTAGTGTGTACTCAAAGAACGACACTTGAGGTGTGCTGACATTAAATGTTAATTACATCCCGAGTTAAACCCCTCCAATGATCTCTGTTGGCTGCATAGGGTAAACAAACGGACGCCCATTTAAATAATTCATTTGGACGAGGGGGCTTAGCATAAATAAAAGGACTGAGTTCGAATGCTACAATGTCTGTCCAAATTTTCCGTTAGCGCCTGGCCTTCTTTTCCATCCGGGTAATGGGTGGGCTTCCATAGCTATTCTGGCGGAATCCCAGTTATACGACTGTGCACTCAATCCCCCGTTGTGCTAATCTAGGCACTTCGCCACGTAAGGGCAACAATCCGTATTATACTGGACATTGTGGTTTTATAAGCATTACTCAAAATCATCGTCACCGCCCAAAATCTTACCGCGCGACATCCAGGTCGACACCATACACAACGGCCCTAATTCGTATCGAACACGAAGCCATCGTCGCAGTAAATCGAACTTCGGGAACGACAGACGCCGTTTTGCCCAAATCCGACGATCGACCGCGTAAAAACAATTTGGCGCATCGTGACGGAGCAATGCGATCGTCATCGTCACCGTCGGCCGTTATCAGCGACTCCAAGTCGGCACACGATCGATGACTTGAATTGTCGTCTACCTTGGTGCTGCCACGCGACGGTTCGAGCAGAATGGCGTCGATGGGCTGCAAG
>JAKXYG010000480.1:157500-235000 GCA_025895645.1 Cardicola forsteri | reverse complement strand
GGCATTATATATACATATATATTGTTAATAACAACCTATATTGGTACAATTATAATTGCAATTTGTTATTTAATATCATATATTGTATAACAAATCCAAGTTTTATTCATAAAGTTTCTAAAAACGCTGTAGCGGGATTGTAATTGAAATGAAACACTAACTTTCATAACTTTCACTTAATAGACGACAGTTGAGGTACCCTTGACTTTAAATGTTTAACAACATCCAGAATGAAATACCTCCAATGATCTCCATCAGCTGTAAAGGGTAGGCAATCGAAAACCCAATTAAGTAATTCATTTGAATCAAGGGAGGGGGGCGGACTTAGCATTAAAAAAAAGACTAAGTTCAAGCGCCACCAACTTATTGTTGGTAGACTAGTGTTGAATCACCAACACATGTCCATTCAATGCACTCTGACAAATAAATCAAGCGACCTTGATGGCGCGCTGTCACAAGGATGCCGTCTATCATCAATACAATTTCGTTATTTTCCAACGCGGTAGGATGCTAATAATCCTGAGGATTTGACTCGTGCTTATAAAGTCTCAAATTTTAATAATGCTAATATTGCTGACTGTTCCTCCTCAATGTGGTTTCGTCCCGGATTAGGTTCCCATAAGTGTCCATACTAATAACAGCAGGGTCCAAGTGTATAGCCGTATCACATGACTTTTACTAAACTCCCGCGCGTGTTAGTATGTACTCAAGATACTTAAAAAGTATCTCAATAAATCTATTTACTGTACGTAACCGGTTAGGATTGTGCATGTGTCACCCGGCGTCAAATCTCAATTCCTGTAAACACTAGCGTCGTCGCAAGGAAGCGGTCTTTCAGTCAAGTTTAATTGGCATCCAACAACCTTTTCGTATTGGAATTCGGAATGCTATACGAACTTGGAATTAATGATGGAATAGCTCTGCCACCAAATTTTCTTGTTTCCTACATGAACTCGAACCCCGTTTCGCTTCTAGTTACCCGTACTATCCCAATTTTACTAAACAATATCTGAAAAGATATTCCTTTCTAGTGTCATTTCACAAAAAACCACTCGTCAATTGTTACGAATACTAGCACCGTTACATAAATCAAAAGCCTTCACAATTTGTGACGGATTGATCCACACAAATTAAATGACTAAACTCGTACTGTCCAAGTTTGATCGTACCACCTACACTAAAGCGGATCCTCGTTTGGAATTACAAAGTCGACAAGTAATTCGACATACCCAAATACATTGGAATAAAGTTCGGAACTATCATTCGTCTTCGCCATGACATTCAAATGTTCCAAATCGTTTCTCGTTTCGATCAATAAATCGCGAATTTTTCCAACAGTAAAATTGACAAATTTATATAAACCCGATCGTTCTGCAGTCAGTGTTACATGCCCGCTAGGGTCATCCAATTCGCCTAACTAAAATGGACATGAGAAAAAATATATTGTTAAGCAATAGACTACTTATTAGTAGTATAATAGAAATAAACAAAAACATACGCGAATTGTTGTATCGACGAGTGACAGACGAGTTGAATGGGGCAGTAGGGAAGGTAAAAGTTCGTGCAAATAAATCCTCGTAGAAACCAAATGTTTGGGAAATTTGGACTGCATGCCTGGAACACTTGGCTCGGCGTTTAACACGAGCAACAACACGGTCAAGTAGGCTGGATCTTCTTTGTTCGGTTCGGGCCCGTTGAGCCACGAATGCAAGCGCAACAAACTGGACAAACAAATGTCCACGAATGTGGGATGATTGCGACCAACAAGAGCGGCACAACTGGAATTGGGATAAAAGAAAAATAAGAATACGTTTCGGTTGTACAATATGTATAACAAGCACGAATAGCATAGGTATTTCTACAAATGCTACTTAGAATGGCCTTCATTCTTAAGTTGGCAACAGTGGAAAGAATGGCTTGGTCGACAGAAAAAATATACTTAATTTATATGTTAATTTAAGGGATGCTAATGATCCTGAGGATTCGAGCAATGCTTATAAAGTTTCAATTTGCAGTCATAGTAACATTCCTGACTATTGCTACTCCACGTAGTACATCCTGGACAAGGGGCACATAGGCATCTGAACTAATGATAACAGAAACCGAGTACACAGAGTTATAACCAAACTCTTGACCTATTGACAGAATATCTTGTGACACCAGCATTGTTCACCAAATTAACAAAATCGTCTAATATGGACCTAAGGGGGGAGACCGACCCCTACTTAGCGCGTCCACAGGTGGTGGATAGTGGAATGACCTTTAGCAATAACGGTTAGCTGTGAATAAGGCTGTGCCAAATAAACAGCCGTAGACCAAACGGATACTCAGGCGTTAAGGTCGTTAACGCGTTGACAAGAGGGCAACAACGGTTATCGGTGTCACCCTGAGTATTATCACCAAGCAGCCCTATTTAGGAACAACACTACTTGCTCCACTCGGAGAGGGGCCTAAAAAAGGTGGTTTAAAAATTGCTCGTCTTCTCACCAGAATGGCTGGCCGCGGCTAACTGGTCTATATACTCGCGGTTGAAACTATCTCAAAAATCGATTAAAGGCCGTGGTCAACAGGGCAGATACTGATGACCAAATTCACAAAAACACCATTCTCAGAGCACAAACAAGGTAGAATGTAACTCGCGACGCTACTGCCCGCTCTGTGAATATTACTCATGATAATGCACCGGTTATTAAATCTAGGATTTGCACCGGTCTAATATGGATAACCTAAGATAGTTGGTTGTATACACCAAAACAAAAGCCCATTTATAGCGCTGTGCTAGTTGGCGTGCTCGAGAGATACATGGAGATATAGCAACACAAATATCACCGTCATCAAATCTTGAAGTTATCAGAATGCCTGATACAAAATAAGAGCCTTCGTTGGACTGCAATAAAGATAATTGTGCAACAAAAATGGAACAAAATCATCTACCACCACAAGTTGTCTCTGTCCTGAGGATAATTTCTCAAATTTTGCAACAAACCATCCAACAAACTGATCAGACAGGGAGCAGATGCCAATCGACACTGTGATAACAAATGGTGAAGTTTGCGCCTAATTCGGCCAGAACTTTCAGCCAAGGCCGAAGTTATAATGGCGATTTGTTCGCCTTTCACGGTAACCTAAACAGCAAGATGGTATAACAAAAACGATTATTATTATATTACTAATATTATTACAATTATTATTATTATTACTATTATTATTATTATTATTACTATTATTATTATTATTATTATTATTATTATTATTATTATTATTATTATTATTATTATTATTATTATTACTATTATTATTATTACTATTATTATTATTACTATTATTATTATTACTATTATTATTATTATTGTTGTTACAAAACCCTTTTGCTTTAAAAATAAGCATGGGGCAACAAGATAACAATTATAGCAAAAAACAACAACGGAGTTTCATAATTAAAAAATTATGGGGCATTCCATGTGTATTCGAACATTTTGTCAACAATTTTGTTTAATCCCCCTTTGAACTATTCATTTCAATAAGATCTTTCCAAATAGTTTTCTGTGGTCTACCTCAACCTTTCTTTTACCACCTTCAATTGTCCATTCCAAAACCGTTCTTGTCCATTTCTATTGGGCAGTAAACGTAAAATTTGACCACGTCATTTTCTTCGTCTAATCTAAGATTGACTTTCCTTTCGGTTTTCAATCAGCCTTGTCATCTGAGCCGTGTTATCACTTCTTTGCCGGAATAACCTTCTCTTATTGTTTCTGTAGCAATAAAGATTTTTTATCTAGGTCAGATTGTCAGTCTTGCGCTCAAACAGTCCTCCATTACTCAGACTTGGGACCGGCTAAATTAATTCAGTTGTCATCTCCTCTAGACGGTAGCATGGAATAGCAAATTTTGTTGGTTAATAGACAGTAACGGTGCTATTGACAAAATTGTCTAAAAAGAAATAAACTCTTTCATTTAAATGGCTACACAGTGGTATAACGTAAGTTACCGAAAGAAATGTATCTTCAATGTCGAAAATTGAAAGGATAATGGTGTTGCCTCATGCTTATTTTGAGCAAAGAAGCTTTGTAATAATAAAATACGTAACTCTCCAAATACTTCGAGTAGATGGACTCAGTAGGTATGTGCAAAAATAAAAACTCAACTGTAGTGCTGTAATCAGTTGCGCTCTTAATTACGCTATAGCAAAGTGGTTCATCGGCAAACGCTACGCCTCCTGTATTGACTTAAACAACCCAACAATCTTTAAAATGTTGATATATGGAACCAGTTAGTCGATCTGTACAATTCTAAGCCAGTCAAAATAACCCCAATTGGAAGGTCATGTTTAAGGAGTCAGTAATTTAATTTCATGTCAAATTTAGAAACCACATAAAATATCGACATTGCTAGAATGCTAATTCATTCATTTTGGTTGGTGATGTGGTCACCTCTTCATTATTTCCCATATTTATACGACATAGCAAATGATCCATTTCGATGGTTTGATAAGCGTAACGTCACGTGGAAGAATAACAAAGTTTCTTGGCTAGTAGACGGCATCCTTGTGACGTCGCCACTGTTCGCAAAGATTGACGAGGCCGCCTGATTTTTGTCAGGGTTATCTCCCCTTAGCCCAAGGGCTACATATCGTATAGATACCTTTAAGTATCCTGGGTGTATGTTCGCACCCACCCGCCGTAGCGGAAGCCCAGTTATACCGCTGTGTACTCAGACCCTGCTGTTATTAGTCCAGATGCCTAGGGCCACCTAGTCCAGGATGCACCACGTGGAGGATTAACAGTCAGGAATATCACTATCATTGGAAATGGAGACTTTATAAGCATTGCTCAAATCTTCGGGATCATTAGCATCCCGACCATTGAAGTAATGCTCAATTTCTATGTGTACCTAAACACCTAGAATTGACTGTGTCCCGTCACACGAATGCCTTCGGCTAACCAACCAACTTGATTGGACTTTCACGTTCGTTGTGCATACCAAGTCGTCGCAATTGACGAAACATTTTTGAAATTGCCAAGGTCAAAAAAACGCCTACCTTGTTGCCAACGGCACCCAGAGCTCGGACAGCAGCGAACCTGACTAGCTGGATGTCGTCAGTCAGCATGTCGACCAGTAAATCTTGGCAATTCATTGCAAAACGCGTATTCATCAACGCTATCCGATTCATAGTGTTGAGAGTTGTGCAGCGCACTTCTGCAAGAAAAAGAAAGTTATGCATATCAATAAATTAATTTTTTTTTTGACAAGTAACGCATCTTTGAGCAATGGATATTTTAGCAAAGTCGAAGGTAGGGCTGCATTTAGTAGGCTGGTAATGGAATTGGAACTGCCATATCCAGTCAGGTCCAAGTCGAGCGCTGTACCGCTAGACCATCCGGACATTTGAAATCGGCGAACTTGTGACTTATAACTTTCAATTATTTCAGTTCTACCGCTGCTTGAGTGAGTAATTGGCGGAAACCATTTTTAGCCACAAAGCCGTAGAGACAAGAGTGTTGCTGACAAAGCCGACGGATGCGAAATTATTTTTGTTCAACGATTTAGTTACAACTCTCAGATAATTGTCAGTGTTTTGCGTTGAACCATGGACTCCGCCTAGAAGAAATTAGAAATAAACGAATCCAGCTAATCCCAAACCTGGATAAAGGAAGAGGGTTTGGGCGCAAGGTTGGCAACCTTCTCTACACAAACAATAAGAGGGCGCCATTACGGAAAACAACAGTAAAGAAATAATGGAAGTGCTGATTGAAAACCGAAAGGAAGGTCAATCTTAGATTAGACAAAGAAAATGACTTGGTCAAATTCTACGTTTATTGCCCAATAAAAATGGGCCGAAACGGCTTTGGAATGGACAATTGAAGGTGGTAAAAGAAAGGTTGAGGTAGACCACAGAAAACTATTTGGAAAGATCTTATTAAATGAATATTTCAAAGGGGGGACCAAACAAAAATTTTGGCAAAATTTTGGAACACACATGGAATCAATTTGTTGCCCCATGCTTATTTTTAAAGCAAAAGGGTTTTGTAACAATAATAATAATAATAATAATAATAATAATAATAATAATAATAATAATAATAATAATAATAACATTCAATCAGTCAAATCCAAAACAACTCTAAGCAGTAAAGTTCAAACCTTCTTATAATTATTATTTCATTGTCAATCATTTCTTGATATAAAGCCAACAAGCCTCAAACCCTCCAGTGGTACGTGTGTATTTTGATTGTGTTCAAGTTCTTATTTACAATTATCTTTATTGCAGCCCAATGAGCTTCCATTTTGGAAATTAGACGAACAATGATGCTGTCAATAAGTCAAAAAAGTTTGTTGTGTTGCTTCAAGCAACAAAAACTAACCAAAATAATCGTCTTCCAGTCCAGTAATAAGTGCTCCGTTCGAACCGGTTGACAAAAGATTGATTGGTAGAACTGAATTTGTATTTGAATCACGGCCGGCAACTTTCATATGTTTTTTAAATTGGCTTCCTCCTGTAGTAGCGGCGGCAGAGGCAGCGGAGGTGTTTCTGTTGATTTGCATTGATCGACATACCTGTCTGTCTGTCATTACTGTCTTTTCCAAAGTTTGCAATAGACAATCTTCAGTAACGGACTATAAGTAAATAACGAATAGGCCGTTAGTATGACAGTAGATAAACAAGATGCTGTCAAAATCAATACAGTATAATTTATTCGCTTCAGTGACACTATCTAATTATATTAAGCAAATCTAAATTGTACTAAAACATTCGGTAAGCATTATCTTATAAGTATTAGTAAAATATGTTATACCAATATCACTATAAAATTCTAATTTAAGTCAAAAGCAAGAATATTGATACTAAAAAAATTTAAAAACAAGTAAATTAGCTGCTTAAAAATATATTATGAAATAGGTATAGATATATAAAAATAAATAATAAAAGCTAAACATTTAAAATATTTTAGGTAGTATTCATTGATTTCTAGAAGTTCCTCAAAGCGTTTAATGTAAAAGTCCCTACGTATTTTAACCCAACATTATAGAATTTGATTTTGCACTGCACAATTAATTTTTTTATTGAACAGTTCAAGTTCTCAAACCATTTATATTATATTTTTAAATGATTTCAAAAAATTACAATTATATTAAGGATTATGTTGTCTGAGGCAATTGTATAAATGTAACGTTTATTTTAGTCAAAGATCTTATAATTTATAGGATTAATTTCACAAGTGTAATAAAAATTATGTCATCTTTTGTTAAATATAGACTAGAGCATTGTTTTTGTTAATTGTTCAATTCTATCACATTGAAGTCAAGTATTAAATACAAAATTAATTTTTTTTTTCAATTTTAGTGCTACCTTAAGCAACTATTCTTTTGAACCTATACTATATATATATATATATATATATATATATATATATATTAATTTTATATTTGCTACTTTGAATGTTTTATGAGAAACATCTTTCAGCAGTAGACAATTAGCGAAGCCAAACGTGGGCCCGCATTTTAGTGCCGGTAATGGGATTCGAACCCATGTCCACCAAAATCCGAATTCGAGCGCTGTATCGCTAGACCACCCGGGAATATATATATATATGCTTTTTAGCGCTTCAATGTTTTACGTTAAGCATTTTTCACAAAAGTCAAACACAGTATCATTATTTAATGGTGCCACGCCCACCCAGTTTTAAGTCTACCGGTTGAACCACCTCTGCACTTGTGTCGGGATAGTCAAAGTAATCGATGACCACGTAAATTCAACTCGCAACGCTGATACAGTTTCAATAGAATTGTCAACTTCAATAAATGGGGTTTACGCCCCTAGCATTGTAAACAATGTACTAATACTTTGGCTATTTTTATTTTGTTACCTAAAATCAAACTAATGTGGACTGGGAACCAAGTGCAATGGAGTTTCGCCTTAATAGATGGGGATAAAAGCATGTTCACGAGACAATAAAAAATGTACATATACTATATGTAGCCATTGGTGTTGTTTCCGGACTGGATTAGCGGTACAGGGCTTGATTTGGACCGAGTGCGCATGGTTTCGAATTCCACCATCGGCACTAAATGCGGGCCCATGTTCGGTTTCGCTAAAAATGTTTCCCCTTAAACATTCATAGTAGTAAAAATCAATATAATTAAATCAACAACAAATCAGGTAAATATGTCAATTTTTGTAAACAGTAGTGCCGTTAAAAGGAAGTCGTCTATGAGTCAAACAATTTTATTACATTTTTCTCTAGAGAACATGAAACAACAAAATCGTTTCTTCTAATTGTACTTTAAACTTCCGGTAATGACGATTCTGCACATAAGAAATTAAAATTTCTTTCAACTTTCGCTAAATTTTGTTATTGGGATTATGCTTTTACTTATTTGTTCATAGTTTTCCACAATGGTTCTACCAATATTTATCTTTCAAATAGCTAGACTGTTGGCCGTCAACTCTACTTGTCTATCATCAACCGAAATTCTTATGACGACCAGCTCTACAATAAATGCGTTATTCTTCAAAGCAAAATTGAACAATTCAAACTCGCCTTGGCCAAATCAGCCATAATTTCGGCAGACAATTGCCTGACGCGTCGGCTTGCATCTTGCATTCGGCCGCAAACTCGCTCAAAAGCATCGTCGACCAAACGCACGGATGTTGCTTCATCGCCCATGTTCATCGACGTTGGTTTGGACAAAGTACAACCAGTCGAATCGCGATGGGACCACAAGGCGCCCATCAATCCAACCACATGTAAACTTGTACAACGAACCTTTTTTCGTATAAGAAGGAGGGGGTGGATAAAAATAGTCAAATTTTCTTATAAGCTTGTTGGTTAAAAGACAAATTGGTGGCATAGCCACCTCTTGATTAATTCTAAGTTCGCACAGCGACACGAATTCCTATACAAAGAGGTTGTTGGATGCGAATTAAACTGGGGAAGGGTTAAATAAAGTTCCTCAGCTAGAATACCGTTTCCTTATGATGACGTCAGAGTTCGCAGGAATTGACGAGGCAATCTTCTTCGGGACGGAAATTTGAGTAATACTTATAATGTCTAAATCTACAATGATGGTGATATTTCTGACTGTACCTCCTCCTGGACTAAGTGCACAGCGGTATTTATTCATTATTTAAAAACATGGAAAAAATTAATTAACATTTTTACTAAACTATCTAAAATACAAAAAATATAGTTATCTTTTAAACAAATTTCTTACCAATTCTTCATTATCTAACAATCCCCGACAGGCAACAGCATAAACGGATTCTAAATTGGATTGAAACCAACACATTATATCTTGCTTTAAATTTTGATAAACCACAGTTGTCAAATTATTCGGTTTTAAACAGTTATAAATTTCCAAAGTTGCTTTGGGAGAAAGAACCAACAACCAATACAAAAAACAATGATAAGCACGATCCCTGACGCGTGCATCTCCATCATTACTGTGCCACAATACTAAATCTCCTGCGCTACCGCCGGCCAAACAGAGCAAAGGCTTGCACCAAAGTGCCAAAATGTCTAAACATTTAGCACGAACATGAGCACAACTGCTGGCAAAGGCCTGTATTAAAAATAATAAAAATGTGTATATATAACCAAAAAATGTTTCATCAAAACCAAATCAATATCCCACTAGTTATTCCTATGTTAAGATAAAAAACAGTAAAATGTGATTAATTTTAAATTAAAGTTTACACTATCACAATTCTTCCTAAATAAAAATGCGATTATGTAATACAACCCCTGTAAAGTATTCAAAGTAGCAACCATAAAACAGGTTACAGGTTAATACACGAGTTGATTAGGAGAAATCTCCTTATGGTTCAAAAATATCAATATCAATCAAATAAAATGATACAAGATAAAGCAATGAAAATGAAACATGAGTTAAATGTTAAACAAAACTAGATAATGCAAACTTATCATATAATAATTTGAAAGCATGAAGATCAGGAGCATCAACAATGTATGCTGGGAGGTTATTCCAGGCAGATATTAACTTATGGGAGAAAAAGTGCTGCCTGATCTTCTTATTCGCCCGGGGCTTAAACAACTTAAAATTGTGTCCTCTACGACTCTCTTCTGATTTAGTGAAGTAGGGATATAAAGAGTCAGACTTCAATAATTGGTAAACTAGTATTAAGTTGCCTCGGAGTCTCCTATCTGTTAATGGGAAGAGATTGAGACTAAAAAGCCTGTCTCCATACGGAAGGTACTTAAAAGCCGAGGGAAGTCTTGTAAATTTTCTTTGCACTTTTTCTAACATAGTTAAATCTTTAATAAGCACTGGGGAGGTTACTTGAACGCAATATTCGAGATGAGGTCTGATATATAACATATATAAAAGTCGAGCTAGGTCCGGAGAGATTTTACCTAGGTGTCGTTTGAAAAAGTGCATAAAATGTATACATTTCTGAGAAGCCTTGGATTGATGGGCTGAAAACTAAAGGGATGAATCGATTATTACACCCAGGTCCTTGACTGTATGCACTTTTAGGATAGGCGGCGATCACCTGACTTATAAATAGGTCTAATATATGCTTGTTTCCAAACATCAGGAAAAGTCCCAGTAATAAGAGATTGACTAAAAATCTTAGCTAATATGGGGGAAATAATATCCGCACATTCCTTCAGAACACAAGAGTAGATGCCATCAGGACCACGGGATGTGGATTTGAGTTTGATAAACTGATGAAATACTGAAGGAATAGTGAGAGTAGGTGAGGTCACTAAAAGGGAAGAATTGACATTAGTGGGGGGATAATCATTATCTATTGCATAAACTGACTTGAAATAGGAGCTGAAAAACAAGCAGACCTCCAGAGGAAGGAGGAAAAAACCACTATTACCTTTCAGACATGATCGGGAAACACCGCAAACCCTTTGACATTTTATTTAAATATATTTAGGTAAAATCTCTCCGGACCTAGCTCGACTTTTATATGTTATATATCAGACCTCATCTCTCCTCTATTGATCGGACTCACTTAATAACTAGTAAAATATTTCGACCATTCCCAGATATTTGTAAATCTCTTAACATTTATTGACCATGTATCTCTAGCACAGTTAAAGAAACACGATTAAAATGGATTGGCCATGTTTTATGTAGATCGCCCACTCATCCAACCAGAATAGCTATGGAAGCCCACCCGGATGGAAAAAAGGCCAGGCGGCCAACGAAAAATTTGGACAGACATTGTAGCATGCAAACTCAATCCTTTTATTTATGCTAACCCCCCTCGTCCAAATAAATTATTTAAATGGGCGTCCGTTTATTTATCCTACGCAGCCAACAGAGATCATTGGAAGGGTTTAACTCGGGATGTAATTAACATTTAATGTCAGCACACCTCAAGTGTCGTTCTTTGAGTACACACTACAAAATTTGACGTTTTTACAGACGCTTTGATTTTTTTTTGGACTACCCTGAGTGATAATAACCGGTGGGGGGTGTTTATCCCCGATGATGATGATGATGAGACCTCATCTCGAATATTGCGTCGAAGTATTTATTAAAATGTATTCTTAGACAAAAAAAAACATCAAACTAACGTAATAAAATATTAAATAAACATTTCCTATTAAACACTATTATCTTGTGGAAAAAACTGCTTAAAAACTATTTAAAAATCATTGTTTAACAAATAAATATATAATAACAATGTAAAACACTCAGAAAATGTTCAAAATTAAAATGTAAAACAAATACAGAAATAAAACTTAAATACACATATTATAATAAAAACATTTTTAAAATGTATGCCGAAATTATTGCCAAGTACAAAGGTTAAAACAGCAAATTCTTACTGTGTTAATTGTCTTGGTAAACTTATAAACGTCTTTATCACTGTATTCTAAAATGTGTAATTGTTGCAGTATTTTGTCATTTTCTGATAAAAAATAATCCTGATTTTTATTTTGTACTAAGACATTAAAAGAACCAGAAGCGCACTTCGACATTACCGCATAACCCTAGTAACCTTCACAAATAAAAAGTTTGATATTTAAACAATGCATAAAATGTTATATTGTGTTGTATTTTTATTATATAAATATTATTAATTAAATATTATAAACAATTTTATAAAATAAATAATTTTTTTTAAATATTAAAACGTTGTTTGATTGACAATTGCATACACGTCGCAGTAAGTAGCAGTAAAATGGTAAAAAGAAATAATATTTAGAATTAAAGTTAAAATAAGTATAATATTTGATTTAAATATTTAAATAATTATAATTGTTTTATTTTATTTATTTAATAATTAAAAAAATAATATTGTGGTAAACTTCATTTATGAAAATCTATTATGAAAAACTGAACTATTTTTAATATTTTTACTTATAAAAATTAATTAAACATTATTACTAATTATAATTATTAATTTTTTTAAAATAAACAAACAACACAATTTTATTATTCAAAAGTTATATTTATTTATTCGCTTAAATACAGTAGTTTGTATAAATACTGAATTAATTTTGCATTAAAGTAAATAAGTAAAAGCTGGTTTTAATTTGTTTTTTATTAATATAATTTTATGTAAATAAATATTTAAAAACTAGGTAATACTAATTAACAAATATTATATTTAATTATTATACAACGTATTGGTATTTGATTTACGCTGCTTCTGTTAAAATTTTCGCCTACTCTGTAATGCAAACAATTATGCCAAAACGTTTTATATTAGTTGAAAAATCTTAGTTAAACAAATATATAAATGACAATTTAATTTATCTAATTTTTATTTTGTATTTTTATAAACTTTTACGAACAGTATTTTTAAGGTTAGAGTTGGTTCTGATTTTTCCTTTTTCTATCCTATTTCATCAAATATACCTTAGGAATTTGTATTAAGCTTCCTTTTGTTTATTCTTTTTATTATTGATCTACCCTCAGTTATTTGCTTTAACATTCTGCTTTATGCGGATAATGTTAAGATCTGGAGTACCAACCTCGAAATCCTGCAGGGGATATTTATAACTACTCGGTTGCCGATTAGTTACCGCTCTAAATATAAACGTCTAAATATAAACTTATTACTTTCGGACGGCGATCAAGCAATGTCTACACCCTACTTTTTACCGATATCCAACCTATGAATTCTATAAATTTAATAAATTCAATTAGGAATTTAGGTGTTTTATTTAACTCGTTTCTTACCTTTACGATCACCACGCTAAAGCAATTTAGGCTCATTAAGTTCTTTAAAAGAAACTTAGGAAATATGTTACTTAAATGTCTGCGTCTAGTTCACATGTTGTACTTGAGACCATATCTGGAGTATTGTACTCAAGTTACAGCTGTGATTTTAAAATCTGACATAAAGTACAGAAGGTAGTATTTACACTGCTCAGTACTTTCCATAATTTATTCTACTGACAAAGACCAGAATTTCTAAAATTATTCTCTTTAAACAATAAACGACTTCAGAGCGACAACCTTCAGCCATATCAGTAAAGAATTTCAGTTTTACCTCTCCCTTTTTTATTTTTGCTTAAAATGTATTAAAGCAACATAATTTGAAACTAACAAAACAAAACTTTTTTTCAATTAAAAAAACATTATTTTTTTAATAGAACCATTACACCTTGAAATAACTTACTCGCCCGTCATTTCAAACCTCTAAAATGGTTTATAACTAACACATGCTTTCCAAATTTAGATAATCAGGGTTTTTTTATTTTAACCGAATTTTATTATTTATTTCTTTCCCTGATATAACTGATAAACAGAATTAATGATCAAAAGGAGTTTTTCTTCTACTTAACTTGTGTATCAATCTGTAACCTGTAACCTGCATTTGTCTACTAACTGTAAAAACTAGTCATTGTATTAAAATAAAATTTCTATATAACCAATTTTATACAAAAAACCAGGTTATTAAACGTTCATTAATTTATATTTAAAATGGTTACTATGGCACGTTATTTCCATTGTAGATTTACAACAGTTTTAAGATTATTTACTGGTTATGTTAATTGTATGCTAATTTTTTTCTATCTATTTAATAACAAACCACTTTCTAATGACAGTAAAATTGCTTCTCGTAAACATATAACGGGAACACCGTGCTGTTATTATTGATATAGAAGTGTAAATAAAACTTGTTTTTTTGTAGATTGACCGCTTTTATTACTACTATAAATATAATTCTAATTATTAATATTATTATCACCAGTATTATTACTATTATTATTATTATTGCTATTATTATTATTACTATCATTTTTATTATTTTAAAATATCAGAACCTTGCACGAGTTGAATAGGCCAAAACGCCTTTAGTACTCGGTTCTCAAATTGTCTCAAAATACCTCAAATTATCCAGGAAAATAAAAAATTGAGAGCAAGAAAAAGGGAATTTGTTACAAAAACTAGAAATTAAGACGAAAATCAAGGTAGATAGTGTAACAATTAACAATTATAAAACTCAAACAAAAATAATAAATATACAAAAGTCACGCTACAAGTCCATTGAAGCGTTATTCTTTTTTTCTTTCATTTTTTTGAAAATTATTGCAGTGTTTTTGCATTGTAATACGTAACTTGTTCTATTATTATTTTTGTATATTTATAACTTTTGCTCTAGTCTATCGTTCCCCCTCTCTTACTAACGATACAAATAATCTACTTCTACAAGAGCTTCACTTCATATTTTCCAAGCCTTACAAGCACCAAATCCTTATGGGGGACTTTAACTGCCCATACATCGATTGGCCTTCTCTCTCCGGATCCTCTAGTACTTTTGATACTAATCTACTCAAGCTTAGCATTGAACATGCTTTTAGCATGTTTCCTCTCCCACCAGGTACAGGATAGGTTCCTCCCCTTCTTGCCTCGATCTTATCTTTACTAATGACGCCTCCCCAATTAGTCAAATATCTTATCTTCCTCCGCTAGGCAAGAGTGACCACAGCCTTCTCTTATTTGAAATCTTCCTCTCTTTTGGTGCTAATAATTTATCTCCCAGTCTAGCTCCTATTCCTGACTTCAGGAAAGCAGACTTTTCTAAACTTTGTAGTCATTTCAAATCTGTAAACTGGGACCCTATCTACACAAACAACATCGAAACTTCATATTCTAATTTCTTAGACATATTTACTGAAGGGATTAAACTCTTCGTTCCTTTTCGAGTTCCTTCCCATTCGAAGCCCAAGCTCCCAAGGTTTATAGTAAGATCTATCGCTAAACGGAATAAAGCTTTCGTTTTATCTAAATCAGTTAACCTCCCTTGTCTCCATTACGCATACCTCTCGGAAAGGAACAAGTGTTCTACTCTAATCAAGGCCTACAAAGATAAGATGCTTTTTAAGCTCCTAAGCAGGGCTTCTAAAAACAGAAGCCTTCTCTTTAAATTTATCAAAGATAAAAGATCAAATGAACTCTCTCTCCCCTGTCTCAAAGATGACAACGGGACTCTTTTGTCGAGGGATTCAGCTTGTAACTGTTTTAGAGACTACTTCAAATCAGTTTTCCAAACTAATAGCTCTTTATGTCCCCATTTCTCTGACCCCTCTTCCACCATTAATTCTTTGCACCCCGATGCTTCTAGTGTTTTTAATATTCTAACCAGACTTAAATCTTCCTCCTGCGGACCTGATGGCGTTTTTCCCAGGGCCCTCAAGGAATGTGCGGAGGTTTTTGCACCTCATCTAAGTTATATTTTTAACCTCTCTTCCTCCACTGGTTGCATCCCTAACATCTGGAAAATAGCATATATAAGGCCTATCTATAAATCGGGCTGCAAGTTCAAACCCGAGAGCTTTAGACCAATTAGTATCTTATCATCTCCAAGCAAAATAATGGAAAGGCTAGTCAGGTCTCATATCCTCAATCACATCACCAAATCAAATTTAATTAACCCTGCTCAGCACGGGTTTCTGCCTCGCAAGTCATGCCTAACAAACTTAATAACCTACTCTAATAGCATTTCTTCAATCCTCGATTCTAGCCCCTCAGTGGACGCTATTTATTTTGACTTTGCGAAAGCTTTTGATAAAGTTCCACACAATCTGCTTATAGCTAAGCTTAGGTCTTTTGGCATCACTGGAGCTATCCTGTCCTGGATCACTGATTTCCTATCTAATCGCTCCTTTAAGGTTAGGTTGGGTGATGGCTTATCTTCCTCCTGCAACATCACCTCAGGGGTTCCCCAAGGCTCAGTCTTAGGCCCCCTTCTATTTATCCTTTACATTAATGACTTATCATCGGTTGTCAACTCTAACATTCTTTTATATGCCGATGATGTTAAGGTCTGGAGTCCCAACCCTGAAGTCCTTCAGCTTGATATTTTTAACATCAACAAATGGGCGCTTGATAACTCCCTCCCGCTGAACTATTCTAAATGTAAGCACATTTCTTTTGGTAAGCCATCTGGAAATATCTTTAAATGTCTCCAGATGATATTTATCCGTTAGAAACTGTTAAAACTATCAAAGACCTAGGAGTATTATTTGACTCATCTCTTCATTTTACGGGGCATCATAACAGGGCCACTCTTAAGTGTTATAGTTTGATAAAATTCTTCAACAGGAAATTAAGAAGTATGTCCCCGAAATGTGTTCGGCTAATTTATATGCTTTACATAAGGCCCCATCTAAAATATTGTGCTCAGGTCACTGCCCCTGTCCTTACTTCTGACATCAATAAGCTACAAAAAGTTCAAAGGACTATTTCCAGGTTGCCAAAGTCGTATAAAAACACACCCTATCAGCAAAGACTGTATTCACTCAAGCTGTTCCCGTTAGCAGATAGGCGGCTCCGGGGTGAACTCATTTTGGCGCATCAACTCATCTCTTCCGGGACCCTCAGTCCCTTCTTTAACCTTGCCCACAACTCACTCCGAGGGCATAATCTGAAGTTAAGCAAACCCAGAGCTTCCACTAAGGCAAGATTACACCATTTTTCCAACAGAGTTATCAACCACTGGAATCGACTCTCTTCAGAGATTGTTAATGCTCAAACTACCCAATCGTTTAAGAGCTTATATGACAGCTATGCTTTAACCAATTTCCGGTACCCCACTGTTTTCAGATAACTCTATTTTAACTTCTATTTTATTATTTCTTTTTCCTTTAACGATATTGTTGATACCATTTGAACCGAGGATCAAAAGGAGTCTGACTCCTAATCAACTCGTGAAATTCCTGTATCCTGTATCCTGTATTAATGTTAACATCCACTATCTACCTTGATAATTTTTTTCTGTGATTAATCCCTCTTTACCTCATCATCTATTTTATTCCCTCCTGAAAACTTAAGACAATTTGAGAACCAAGTATTAAAAGGCGGTTTGGCCTACTCAACTCGTGAAAAATCCTGATTCTTGAAAGTTTTATATTACAATGTAAAAGCACTGCAATAAGAATTTTTAAACTAATAGAAACAATTATTTATTAAAAACTTAGTTTAAAAAAAAAAATTTTTATAAATTTTTTGTAATTATTAAAAATTTATTAAAACTAATTAATTTAACAAAATCAAAAATTGGTGATTTTTTAATTTTTATTTTTGACGGTTAGTTTCAAAAATTCGTGTAATATTTTAGTAGGATTTAGTGAAAAATAAGATTTAGGAATTTTTAATAAGTACAATTAATTAATTTAAAAAGGAATGCTTTTTATTTTTGTAGTAATTTGATGTTTAGTTCACATTTTTACATAAAAGATTTGATTACTTTTTAGATTTACTTTTTTTCATTTTTAAAATATAATTGTTTATTTTTTAAAAGTTGTTTTTTAAACAAATTATAATTTAAGAATTGATAGTATATTTAGTAATTCGTTTTTAATGGAGCAAGTTTGTTTCATGGAAATTTAATAAGAAAAACCTAACATTTTTCAGTTATGACTATTTAGTAAAGCATTGTTGATTATTATAATTGTTGATTTTTTGAATAACTAAGCAACGCTTTAATTATTTGTTTATTATTTTCACTAGTCTATTTAAATACCATAATTTAAATAATTATATTGAATTGATTGTGAACTGATTGAATAAACGTTGGTTTTAAGTTTTGTTTTAAATTATATTTTATGACTAATTAATGCCAATTAAGGAGCATTGGGTACCATCAATATACAACGTCCGCGTAGTCAAATTAGGTTTCAGTTTTTTACGAGTTATTTAGGAGAAAACTCCTTTTGGTACTCGGTTTAATGTTATCAGATATCAAGGAATAATAAAAATTTTAAAAAAGATAAATAATAAATTAATTAATTAAGTGAAATTATTAAGACAATACTTATTATAGGCTGATTTGAATAAACCTAAAAACGATGCTGAAACAACCTGGGTTGGTAAATTATTCCACGCAGTGTTGAATTATTTGTATACATGTGGTAGTTAAAAATGTGTACTAAATTAAAAAAAAATTTTAAACGGTATTTATAAGAATTGTTTACGTTGAATAAAAGTAAAAAAACAATTGTATAACTTCGTTCTGTGCTATACGCTTGCATGACACTTTACGGTTTGATAAACGAGTTCGCAGGGTTATCTTGTGATTAGTTCTAGATTTGCGTAGCATTTCAAATAATTTTGTTTTTGAAATTATATTTACCAGAAAATTTCACAAAGGAATTTAATAGATGTTACACACAGTCAGTACAGCCTGGAATAAACCTTTCTCTTATGTAGTAAACTAGCTAATTTTTAGGTTTTTAAAATAATCCTATGACGGATACATATTTTCAAATTATGTTTAATTTTTACCTTTTACTCTTATTTTACTAATTTGAAAATTTTTATTTTATTTTAGAAAGTGTTTTAATTATGTCAAACATTATTATTATTCGTGCTGCATGGACATCATTTTTTATGCTGATTGTGTGTTATTTGATCAATTTATTAATGTGGCATCAAGAGCATGAAATTTCTACCAATCGTTTGTTTAAAGCATTTTCTACCAAGACTGCATATCGACATTGTGGTTTGGAATCATATGTCGATAATTGTGACAACCGACTGGATCAATGTAATTTAGTTCACATCAATGCCTTGTTTCGACACGGAACTAGAGCTCCTTCAAGAAAGATTATGGACAAATTTGTTAAAATTTATCAAAAGTTCAAACATAGGTATGTTTTTATCTATTATTATGAGTTGATATTGCTAATTAACGATTATTAAATAATATTAATTTATATATATGTTTGAGTATTTTATTTGATATTAAACATTATTTGTATTTGGAATGTTAATGATTCTGGGTATTTTAGTAATGTTTATAAAGTTTAAATTTCTGAATGATATTTTTGATTGTCACTTCCATATGACGCATCCTGGACTAGGTGCATCGAAGTATCTAGATTATCACAGCATGGACCGAGTTTACAGCGGTATAACTGGATTCCCTTTTTGGCAAATGGGTACAAACATACATATAGGGTACGGAAAAGGCATTTCAAAATATTCTTATGCCAAATGTAGCCGTTGAGTGTATGCTTACATCCAACTGCCGAAGCGAAACCCAGTTATAGCGCTTTGTACTTGATTCCTACTGTTATTAGTTCAGATGTTTATGGGAACTTAATCCAAGATGCATTACATGGAGGAAGAACAGTCAGGAATATTACTGTCATTGGAAATTGAGACTTTACAAGTATTACTCAAATCCTCAGGATTATTTACATTTTAAAAACATGAAAGCCAAACAATAGAGCTCTATGTTCGATGCGCAGAATTTGGAATAGCTACTTTGTGCTGTTCCAAACGAAAGGCACCGGTTACATTGTTTATGTAATGTTAACATTTTGTCTACTAGGGTAGAAATTTAGTTTCAAACTTAAATTGTTATTATTTTTAATTCAAAAATAATGTTAATTAGAAATATTAGATGTAGACTAAAATAAACTCATTTTGTGTATTCTCACACACACGTATATATATATATATATATATATATATATATATATATATATATACATATATATAAACTAATGTTTTATATACTTGTAACTGAAAAGAATGTACCAAATTAATTAATCTCACACTTTACGTATTCTAATATTTTTTCTTTGGAATTATAAAAGTAACCCAAAGCTTCTAAGAAACAATTGTACAAAAGAAATTCTAATTCTGATGTTTTATATAATAAATTTATTTATTTTTGCAATAATCGAGATTTGATTCAAGTGAAGACAATTTTTATAAGTGTTTTTGTTGATTTACGCATTTATAAGCAATAATATATTACTTGTTTTAAACGACACAAGTAAAGCATTTGTTAATTTTTATGTGCAACAAATGAAGATTGCATTAAAAAGATGTTTTTTAAATCATGTGTGCAAGGGGTTTGATAAACAAAAAAATGGATAATGTGACTTATTATTATTACTATTATTATTATTATTATTATCATTTCCCTAAATACCTTATTAAAATAAACAAGAACACATTCATGTATTGTAGTTTGGTAACATAGTCACATTGCCATGATTTCTATATTTGTACTGCATATTAAACACAGATAATGTGACTTAATATTATGGCCTTCTCATTTATTGCGGTTGGTGATATGGTCACCTCTTCATGATTTCTATATTTGTACTGCATATTAAACGATTGACTCCGATGACTTGATAAGCATAAAAATTGTAGAAGAATAACGAAGTTACTTGGCTGGTAGACGGCATTATTGTTTATAAAAATTGACGATGTCACCGGATTTTTTTGTCAGGGTTATCTTAAGATACCTTTTAAGTACCTAAATGTATACTTTCACTTATTCGTCGAATCGGAAGCCAGGTTATACCGCTATTTGTTCGATATATGCTGTTCTTAGTCCACGATGCATCACGTAGAGGATGAACAGTCAGGAATGTCACAATCACTGAAAATTGAGACTTTATAGGCATTACTCCAATGCTCACTATCATTAGCATTTCTATTGAACATATTGAAATGCATTTCAATTAATTGCCCACATGATGAAAATGTACCCATTATTCCACCGACAGCATCGAGAATGGAGCTACTTTGCCCGTCGAATTGGTCAATTATCCAATCCTGTTTGAACACGAATTGCCCAATCAGCTGTTGCCTCGGGGTTACGAAGAATTGGACGGCTTGGGACGTCGGTTTGCATGGCGCTTGGGCAAATGGTCAAATTCGTCAAATTTCAAATTTGTATCGAGTTCGAGTGATCGAGCTATTGTCAGCGGATTCGCATTTTACAACGGCGTACGGCAAAAGTTGTTTGAAAATTATTAAAATTACTATTACTATTATGTCATTGTTGTTATTATTATTATTGTTATTATTATTATTATTATTATTATTTATTATTATCATTATTATTATTATTATTACTATTATTATTATTATTATTATTATTATTATTATTATTATTATTATTATTATTATTATTATTATTATTATTATTATTATTATTATTATTATTATTATTATTATTATTATTATTATTATTATTATTTATTATTATTATTATTATTATTATTATTATTATTATTATTATTATTATTATTACTATTATTATTATTATTATTATTATTATTATTATTATTATTATTATTATTATTATTATTATTATTATTATTATTATTATTATTATTATTATTATTATTATTATTATTATTATTATTATTATTATTATTATTATTATTATTATTATTATTATTATTATTATTATTATTATTATTATTATTATTATTATTATTATTATTATTATTATTATTATTATTACTATTATTATTATTATTATTATTACTATGATTATTATTATTACTATGATTATTATTATTACTATTATTATTATTATTACTATTATTATTACTATTATTATTATTATTACTATTATTATTATTATTATTACTATTATTATTATTATTATTACTATTAGTATGATTATTATTATTATTATTATTATTATTATTATTATTATTTATTATTATTACAAAACCCTTTTACTTTAAAATAAGTACGGGACAACAATATTACAGTAGTAAAAACAACAACAACAACAACAAAGTACCATAATTTACAAAGAACGTGGGGCATCAAAATTATTCCATGTGTTTGAACATTTATTACAATGACATCTTCTTGAATGGTTATTATCCAAGTTTTCTGTGTTCTGCCCCAACCTTTCTTTTGTCATTATTAATTGTCCATTCCAAAACCGTTGTTGCTGGCCTTTTGGGAACAGTAAAAGTTGAATCTGATCAGGTAATTTTCTTTGTCTAATCGAATATTTTGCTTCCATTCGGCTTTTACTCAAACCTGTCATCTGGGTCGTGCCTCTGTTTTCCGAAATGTCGTTCTCTTGTTTGTTTCTGTAGCAATATAGAATTTTTTACGCGGGCCAGGTTGCTAATAACACGTTCAAACCCTCCTCCTTTATCCAGTTTGGGCAAATCAATGTACTGGTATATTTTTAAGCATTTGGCATTTGTCTAATTCTTATTAAGTGGGCGTTGTAAGTAATCCTTATAAAGCTTCAATTTCCAATTATGATGATATTCATTTACGTGGTACATCCTATACTAGGTGTTCCCACGTTTGTTATGCTTATTAAGTCATCGTAGTTGACTGTTTCATATGTTGTAGAAAAAATAGAAGTAGTGACGAGGATATGACACTAATTACATAATTGAAATGAATATAGTGTTCAATGGTGTATTTGTACCGTATCCACAGTTTTTCAATCAATTTCCACTGAATTCGTCATTCGATCGCGTGCTGTCGTGTGGACCGCAGAAGCCAATTGGCCACTGTCTTATTCCGCATTCTTTTTTCAACATATCCATCAATGATACGTTATTGCGCTTCTTCGACGATTGTCCGCGCTACGTCGAAGATGTCGATTATAGGAAAAGCGTGGGCGTCGAGTACGAATTGTTTAGGACAAGTGCCGTTGTTCGACAAATTGTACAGAATGTTGTCAAAAGATTTGAACTCGACAAAGATGAATATAGTGCCGGTAAGTGGTGAATTGATGATTGTGGCTTTTTTCCCCACAAATGTGTGCGTGTGTAGGTGAATATTGATAGGCGCATTTTGTAATAGTATCAATATGGATTCCAGTGCCTTTATTGGCACCAAATGCGGGTCCTTGTTTGGGTTTACTAACAGTTCTATTTGTTGAAAAATATTGCGTGAGAAGTATTCAAGTAATAATAATAATAATAATAATAAAAGCTATCGTAAATAATAATCAGGATGCTAATAATCGTCAGGATTTGAGTAATATTTATGAAGTTTCAGTATCAGCAATCTTGTTCCTACATTTTAATGTGGTGCATTCTGGAGTCAAACTGACTTAGATGGATTAGAGATAAAGCGGTGTAACTGGGCTTCCGTTTTATTGGATGGATATCAACCTACATCCAGGATACATAAAAGGTATATTTGTGTATAGACATATAGACATTGGACTAAGGGACATAATTCTGACTATCTTTGTGAATAGCGTTTATCAGTAAAGAAGTTTCGTTATTCGTCCGTGTTGGCTATGCTTGTCAAATTATTGGAGGCAATTGTTCAATATGCTGTACGAATAAATACAAATAATGGAAATGTCATTATGTCACCAACCACATGCTTCGTTATTCGTCCGTGTTGGCTATGCTTGTCAAATTATTGGAGGCAATTGTTCAATATGCTGTACGAATAAATACAAATAATGGAAATGTCATTATGTCACCAACCACTGTGCCGAGCTGGTCTAGCGGTATAGTGCGCTCGATTTGGACCTGGGTGGCCATCGGGGTTCGAATCCAGTCCACTCAATGCGGGTCGACGTTCGGCCTCGCTAAAATGTCCACTACTGAAAGATGCGTTCATTTAAAGTAGCAGTAAAAATAAAATAAATTTGATTATAGTTTTTAATAATATATATTAATAATAGGGATGCTAATGATTCTGAATATTTGAGTAATGCTTATAAAGTCTCAACATTTAATGATGGTGATATTCCTGACTGTTTGTCCTCCAAGTACCTAGATGAATAACAACGGCAGTGTGACTAGCCTTCCGTTAGGACGGAAAGGTGAAAGCATATATTCGGTGTACTTAAAAGGTATCTTAAAGTATGTGTGTTGGGTTAAGGCAATCAACCCTGACAGAAAATCGTGCGGTTTTGTTCATTTCTGCGATGAATGGCTCTGTCACAAGCAATGAAACGTTGTTATTCTTGTAGGGTTGGTACGCTTATCAAGTCATCGAAGTTGATTGTTTACAGATGTAGAAACAATCAATGAATGACTCGTTTTCCCAGTGGCGTCACTGTACTTTTACGGTTAAAAAAAGGTTTAAATACACATGTATTTATTGTTAGACGATATACTGACAATTTATTGGGGCTGCGCCTTCAAAGTTGCTTCGATGAAAGAAAACGACCCATTGTTCCCGTGGTGTTTGATTTTAAAATATGAAGAAGTGTTGATTATCGAATATTGGACCGATTTAAAGGTATTTTTGTTTGTTCATTCTTTGTTGTTGTTGTTGTTGAAATATTGAGTTACTTGAAAAATGCCCGTGTAATTTTTAACTCCGCCTAGTTTGAACCAGAAATGATTCAATCTAGCCAGTCCCAAGTCTGGATAAAGGAGGAGGGTTTGAAGACAAGGTTAGTACCCTGGCCTAGTGTAAAAAAGTTATACTGCTACGGTAACAATCAAGAGGACGCCATTCCAGCAAACAACCTTACATAAGTGATCGCACGTGTCTGGATGACAGAGTTACACAGCTGACGGGTTTGAGTGAAAGCCGAAAGGAAGCAGAATCTTCAATGCCAACGACACTTTGTTGTTGTTGTTGTTTTTTTTGCTAAAATTGTTGTCTTATTTCTCCATGCTTATTTTTAGAACACAAGGGTTTTGTATAATATACATATAATAATACTAATAGTAATAATAATAATAATAATAATAATTTAGTTTGGATGATAACACGGACTTTATACCTCTTCCATACAGTGCATCTTACATTAAGACTATGAAATGGAACCTGAACTCAGTGTACAGCGATATATATGAACTTTCATTTTGTTGGATGGGTGAAAACGTATTATTATTATTATTATCATTACAAAACCCTTTTGCTTCACAAACAAGCATGGAACAATCAATAAGATAACAGTTACAACAGAAAACAACAACAAAGTGCCATAATTCAAAAAGAACATGAGACAACAAAATGTTTCCATTTATTTGAACATCCTACCGAACGTTTTGTTTGATTCCATGAAGTATTTATTTCAATTGCATCTTTCCGAATAGTTCTTAGCCAAGTTTTCTGTGGTCTACACCAACCTTTATTTTACCATCTTCAATTGTCCATTCCAAAACTGTTCTTGCTAGTCTTTCGGGCGGTAAACGTAGATTTTGACCGAGTAATTATTTTCGTCTAATTGTAATAACGTCATGTAATGAACGAGAGTCAGTTCTTTTCACAATCTTATTATTTGTAATTTTTAAAATACTTCTAAGACACCGGCAATGAAAAACAATCACCATCTTATCAATCTTATCTATTCGCTTCCACGTTTCACGCCTATTATTGATGCGTACAAACGAAGTTGTATCTTTAGGCGGATGGAAGAACATAATCATATTGATTTGAGTTTTTACCAATGACGCTTCCCAGATATGTAAAACAATCAACAGTATCAATATTTTGTCCACTAATTTTGATGGGCAAATAATCGTTTTGACATTGTGCACCACACTTTCGTCTTTGAACAGTTAATATGTAAGCCAACACAAGAACTAATACAACTGAGACGTATTTGAAAGGTATTTTACCGTTTGTGTAGTTGTTCAATAGAGTACAGGCAAATTTTTCAAATGTGTTGCAACAGTGTGCTTACTCGTCATTATCATTTTTGTTGTAACAATTTAAATGGGGTTTGGATTGTATTGGAATGACGAGCAACGAACCCTTTGAAATGTCAATTTTTATCTTATAATAATCGGGAATTTTATCATGTTACATTGTGGGACTGGTTCCACAGAAGTCGAACTTTGTGGTTGCTTAATTTCAAGTGTAGCGCTCTAGCTGAGTACAAATCAACTTGTATCATGCCGGTAATACATTTTTACTTACAAAACGAAAGGATAGTTTATTTTTCGATTATCAAAGTGATTATTATCATCATCATCGGAGAGAAGCATTCTCCACTGGGGTTTAGCACAATTAAACCAACTGACTTCGTGCGCTACAATATTAATTGAAATTATTGATGAACCAGCTGGAAACATCAGGCTTGCGGTTTGCATTTATTTATTTATTCATTAACATAAGTTGTAATACATCAATTGAGGTACATTCAGCACATACATACACAACATATAATTAGTGTCATTAGACCAACCATTACAAAATAACAAATATAGATATATGAATCAATTTATATAATTATCAAGTGACATAAGGTTATTATCAATGTGATTTTTAGCCAGGATTCTTGAATTGATGTAAAACAACTGTGTTGACATGTATTTTCGCATTAATTAGTAAAACGCAAATGATAAATTTTATCAACACAATAGATTTTGCTTATTGAAAGATAGTAGTATTAGTGGCAGTGACATGTGTTTTCTGGTAAAGTTGATTTTAAAGCATGTTGAAATTAACTATGATAATCTTTTCTTTTACGTTTAAAATGTTGATTTTAGATACATTTAGAAAAAAGGTATTAAGTGCAAAAGAAAAATTAATTCTACCATTCGATTTTAATGATGATAACATATATATGTATATATATATATATATATATATATATATATATATTATATATATATATATATATATATATATATATATACAGGGGCTAAAATGGGAGCTGTCAAAATTAGCATATTTAAATTGATTGACTTTCCTTACATCACTTAAGCATATTAGGCACATCAACATTTTACTAAAATAAGCATTAAACATCACATTAGCAATACCAATATTCAAAACACTAAAAATATTTTCTTTTTACAAATAGCATTATCAAATTTACGCTTAGACCAAAAACCCAGAATTTACACATTTCGACAACATGAAAAAACTACTACGTTGTTTGTATATATATATATATATATATGTCAAAATGAATTCTTATTATTTATTGCACAATAAAAGATAATAAATTTATAAATATGAATGAAATAGTTTATGTAATTTCAAATATATATTAATGAATAAAAAGATAATGTCAAATAAAAATAAGTTAGTGATGCTAAATTGGAGTAGCGCATCCATTTGAGGACCCGCGATTGTTTATTTGATTCTTATTTTTGACAAGAATTTAAGAAGTTATCAACATTTGCCAGTAAGATTTATTATCATTCCATAAAAACAACGCTTGTTTTTCAAAACAAGTACTTGTTTCGTATTTTGTATATGTTAAATTATGACAGTATACAGGGGAGGGTCGGATCTTTAAAAATGGCTTTTGTTTACCCTTGGCGTGCTCAATTCTATCCATAATATATCCGATTGAGGAGTTTTGTTTTTTGATAATGATTTATGTTTATAAAATGGTATATCGAAATAATTCCATCTTCTTTGTCGTAACAAATAAAAGCAATATTGGCGTAAGGCAAATGCATTTCGGCTAAATTACATTCAATCCTGCCCATTGTTTGGAACAATGCTCACCGAATTGCAAGCGGTTGCTGAACAAATTAATAAAAATGAGTAATTTATAAAGTGGAAATGTTTACAATGAATTGTTTTATTTCTGTATATTTAATTAACTACTGTTATATTATTTAAGTAGTATTGTTGACTTGTTTTAATTTATATAAATAGCATAAGCGTGTTAAGTAATATGTTTCTTAATTTAATGTTGTAACCATATCTTTACATTAGTTAATAATGGTGGCATAATTGAAGGTCAAATTTTCAAATCTTTAATTTTAACTTTTTTATTGCTGTTACAGCTGACAGTAATACTTATTAATTTTATATATGCATACTATAATTATCTTAGGTTTATAAAAACCCAGACTTAAAAACGCTGGCCTGACACCAGATAGGGCTTGGGTTCAAGTTCACGTCTGTGTAAAACTTGAAAGGTATACGCTGCTGATGATTCCAAATGTAAGGATGTGAAACAGCTGTACAGTGCTCCTGGTTGACTTGAAAACCTAGTAAACTTTTTATACAATTTTATCTGACAATACCAATATAACATTTCTAAAAACAAATAATCTTTTAAAAACCTATTGTTAAATATAACCGAAATGTACTATATAGGCTATGAAACCTGGCAGTATGCAAGGATCTATATGGTAAAGTCCTAGTGAAAGGGTTCCCTCACTTGCTAACCCAGTAGTAACGTAGCAGCATTTGAGGACTCTGGGCAATTAGAATTGATCAGATTCACTGTAAATAATAAATTTACAGGTCCAAGGTCATCCACCCGTAGCTCAGTGGTTTAAGGCGCTGGCCTGACACCAGGTAGGGCGTGGGTTCAAGTTCATGTGTGTGTAAAACTTGAAAGGTATGCGCTGCTGATGCCGGGGTGGTCTAGCGGTACAGCGCTCGAATTCGGACCTCGGTGGGCATGGGTTCGAATACCATCACCGGCACTAAAATGCGGGCCTACGTTCGGCTTTGCTAAAATGTCCATTGTTGAAAGATGTTTCTCGTAAAACACTCAAAGTAGCAAACATAAAATAAATGAATGTAAGGATGTGAAACAGCTGTACAGTGCTCCTGGTTGACTTGAAAACCTAGTAAACTTATTGTACAAGTGAATCTGACAATACTAATATACCATTTCTAGGATTTGAACTATTGATATTTCATTTTCAAAATTGGAATTCCTGTTTGGTATTTATTTTTTAAATGTAAAGATCCGAACTGATGATTCACAGAGGCACATTTTGGTTCGGACATGCAGAAACATTGTTTCCACTTGTTACTGCTTTGGGTTTGTTCAATGAATCGATCAGACACGGCAGGCAGTACAATTTGACATCGACGAATTATCGAGATCGTATCAACCAGTTGGATCTCAAACCGCATCCTCCTACCTTGTTTCGTTCATCATACATATCGCCGTTTGCAGGAAATTTGGCCATGATGCTTTACCATTGTCCTAATCGTGGTAATGTTATACACCCCTTGAATAAATTATATATATATATATATATATATATATATATATATATATTTATGGGCTTATGGGGCAATAAGACAACAATTACAGCAAACAACAACAAAGTCTCGTTGGCGTTGAAGATTCTGCAAATCGAAGATTTAATTAATGTGCCTAAAATCATTATTCAAAAATGCATTTTAATACCTTAAGTTTACGTTTCTACAACACAAAATTTACGTTATTACCTTATAAAAAATTAAAATTAAGAAACATTGATTTATGTTAAAAAAATAATTAATTATTTTTTTAGTATTTCAATATTAAATAAGTAATTTTTAAAGTATGTTTTACTCAAAAGTTACCATAGTAATCAAAAATTTGAAATAATTAAAAAAACCGATTTTTTGTGTAATGTTACTTTGAAAAAGTTATTTCAGTTTTTACTTTAAAATATTTATTTGTTGTTTAATTTAAGTTAAAAATTAATATTTGCATACGAATTTAAATTAGAAATACAGTATATCTTGTTAAAACGATCTAAAAATTAAAATAATGTTTTTAATAATATTTTAGGCATTTTCTTTAAGATATTGAAAATTTATTTTTTGTTTGTTAGAAAAATTATTATATAACTTAAAAATAATAAAATACATTGTTTTGTTAAATTATAAAATTAACATAAATTTACTTATTTGCTACTTAGGAGCAGAATATATAATATGTTATATCTTCTTTATCACAGGAAGTTTAGTTAATTTATTTGTTACAAAATAAAAACATCAAAATGATGTTTTGTAATAGTAAAATAAAATTGTTTTTAATGCTATTTACTTTTAATTGTAGCAAATAAGATACTGACTTAAAAGGATTAATATGTCGGATAATAAAATAAGTTGCTGCTTATAAACATTTTTGTACAAACTTAAAATTTTACAGTTGAAACAATATATATATATATATATATATATATATATATATATATATATATATATATATATATATATATATATATATATATATAAGCAACAAATATTAAATTGGTTTTATTAAAAGTAATAAATAACCCTTATGTAAAAGATTATATTAACCAATTTAGACAGTAATTTTTTTCTAGTAAAATATATCAATATTTTTTAAGCTAAAATGTATTTTACTTAGGCTAGGGTTACAATTGTTTATAAAAATAATCATTTGTATTGAAATTTTACAAAATTAATTGCAATTGTATTAAAATGTTTGTTTTTAGATAAAAAACTTAATTTAACCCTAACACGGACTGAAATAAAAATAATTATATTTTTAAAAATAGCTATTTAATAGATCTAACATTAATATTATTTATTTTATTATTTGTATAATAAAACTTAACATGTACAAGCATATTTAAATCAAAAAATATTTGTCTAAATTAATTTTTTATTAAAGTTTAGATTACATAAAACTATATCAGCATTCAAACCAAAAGCATACCAAAACACCTAGGCCAAGTGGTTACAAACACGAGCCATCTTATTTATTAATATTTTGTAGTAAATTATACATAAAACAATTTATTAACCCTGAAAATTAGATATGTTTTGCGTTTTTAAATATATTAGAAGTCATATTTTATGTTGGTAATTTTACTCAATCTTTGATTATGAATTAGTTAATGTTTTATGTAATTTTTTATAGTTGCAATATATATCTGTAAAATTATACTTGTATTTTAATTATCAGATAATATTGTACATTTTATAATTAAAGTGACGTCTTTATTGTATGTTATGTGATTGCTATAAATGTTTTAGTTTAATAACTACATTTTCAATTCTAATTAGTTTAGGAGTTGTATTATCGGTGTATAAAAAAACGTTTTACTAATTGTCAGCGCTTTAAATGTTTTACGGAAAACATTTTAGAAAGTGAACAAATTAGTGGGGCCAAACGGGACCCCACATTTAGTGTTAGTGATGGGGGGTTGAACCTATGTGTTCACATGCTCTTATGGAATGACACCCTCTTGTTCCTTTAGCAATATTAATCCTTTACAGAGGCCAGGTTGCTAACCTAAAATATCATACCTTTCACGTTTTTCAACAGGGCTTGAAACTTGCTATGATGGATTAATAAAAATAATAAATAATTATTGTTATCATTGTAAACAAAATTTATGATGCTGATTGTCTTCAATTAATATTTTTCAGATTTTAGACAAGTTATATCTATTGAGTTATAAGTAGTTAACTTAAACCCTTTAAATGTTTTAACTGCTAATTAGTTTTAATAACTGTACAATATTCTCATGATTCCAATGGAGCCAGTTCCAGAAAGGAAGAATGTTATTAAACTACATGCAGTTTTTACAATTCTCATTATACAAAAAAGCAATTGT
The DNA here is from genome assembly GCA_025895645.1 of Cardicola forsteri. Classification (NCBI taxonomy): domain Eukaryota; kingdom Metazoa; phylum Platyhelminthes; class Trematoda; order Strigeidida; family Aporocotylidae; genus Cardicola; species Cardicola forsteri. The sequence continues at coordinate 203,555 of JAKXYG010000480.1, read as the reverse complement.
TACAAAAAAAACATACATTCAATCCGAATGAAAAAGAATACATTGGGTAAATTAAATAATCAATTGTTTTGTCTACAAATGATGTACAGCTAGCGATCCTTTTGTCGTGGAACTGTTGGCAAACGAAAAGTCGGTCGCGTGGCCTCTTGCCGGTCAAGTGCAGCCATCCACGAGTCTCTATCCTGGAGGAATTACGCCAGTCTCAGTCGCGTTCTTCAACATTTTGCCGGATGCATGCCAGAGAATTACGATAAGAATGAATATTGTGCTGTAGAAAATTAGATTGTGATAAATATTTTATATTTTTTTGTGTAAATATTTTTTATTTCAAAAATTAATTTTTTATTTAATTTTCTTCGGTTTTACCTACCCCAATATTTGGTGGAAAACACGACATTTTCAGCCAGTGGGCATTTAGTAAGAATGAACCAGGGCCGGCGTTTCGTGCCGATAGTAGCAGTGCTCTATCAACTCTGTACCTCGACCAGTGGTAGCAGGAGTGTTGTTTTTTTAAATTGTAAGCTCTTCTCCAATTTCAGCATATTTTCAAAATACAACATGCGCAGTGTTATTATGTAATCGTACTTTTTAACTATTACAAACGTTGAAAGTGAAGACAAACCCACAATTTAAAATGTATTCAATAATTCGAAATATTTATTTTTAACCGTAAAGAAGTCATATTTGAAAGTCAACACGTCTATACAAACATAATTATTAAATGTAATTTATATTGATTTTCCGTAATAATAAATCTGCATGTTGGGTGGTCTAGCTGTACTGCGCTCAACTCAATTCTGGGTAGACATGGGGGGGTCCGACCTCTACCACCGACACCAAATGCGATCTCACGTTCGACTTCGGTAAAAAAGATGCCTTTTCCATTGAAATACTTAAAGTAGTAGAAGATAGAAACAAATAAAACTTTGTACAATGTCTGCGTACTCGTTAATTACGTTCAATCTTATTGCAATTTGCAATAACTAACTTCACTGTAGCCAATTTTAAGTTTGGTTATAATGGGAAGATGATTTGCAGATGCAAAAAAATCGATATTGCTACAGCAACATAAAATTGGGTTAAATTTAATTCCATTTAAGTATGGCAATAAATTTGTCGTGACCAGTCTCAAGTCTAGTTGACAGGCGACAAATTGCTTGAGCGCAGGATTGGCAGATGGGTCTCTGCAAACTGTTACAATATTCACGAGGATGCCATTTTGGCAGAATACAGCAAAGAAGTTTAAGCATCATTTCGATGACAGGATTTAGCAAAATCTGAATATAAATTCAAATTGTGGCGATTTGTGCACAACTTTTCAAAGCCAAACATTTGATAGAACAAACAATATTGGTATCCTATACTATTCAAAATGAAAAGGTTTTGCAGTAATAATTGCTCCGGGTTGACTGACAAATCTATTGAAAACTCACTAATAAGTGATAATTATGTACAGCAACAACAACAAAAGTTAGAGGCAAAGTCGCATCTTCATTCATTTCACGTTTGCATAACTTGTCGAATGATGCCTTTCTATTGTTCACGATTTTTGGAGGCGTGTAGGAATATGTCAGTCCAACTGACTTAGCCATTGCTTCCAAGATAAAGTGCCGGCCAAAATGGCGAGGATTGTCTTTAACAGCGTTCATCCAAGTACATTTCTGACCACCTTTCCTCTTCTTTCAATCGGTATTTGGACAAGCCAGGGTTACGATACGTGGGATTGCATCAGGATTTCTACGAAGAACGTGTCCAAACCAGCCCAATCTTCGTTATCGCGATACCAATGAAGGAAGGTCATTTCGAATTTGACGGTTGCTGATCCAATCCCTTGATACGAAGGATGCAAAATGGATGTTGTGTCAAATCTATCTGAGACATTTTCTTTTAAATTTGTCAAGATTCTTGATCTCTGATCCAGTAAGAGTCCACGTTTTAACTGCTTACAGAAGTACTGTGTGAACCAATGAAGAGAAAATGCTCATATTTGTCTTTGAATTGATGTTCTTTTATCTCCATAGTGAATCGACAAGCTTTTCAAACGCAATAGCATCCAAACAAATTCGACGATTTACTTTGTTGGATGAATTACCGTTAGAAGTAATTGAGGAGCCCAGATACGTAAATTCCTTTACATTGGGGAGCACAACATCATTTAATACAATCATCGCATCAGCAGCTTGAGACGACATGATGACTGATTTTTTGGAATTAATCTTCAGGCCATATTCACCGGAAACATTCACAAAAAACTCCAATATTCGCTGCAGTTGATCTTCATTTTCAGATAGCAGAACAGCATTGTCAGCATATTGTAAGTCGGTGATGGGCTTTGTACCAACATACACGCTTTCCATCTGTCCAGAAACCTTGGAAAATATAGCATCGATTGCATAGTTGAACAAAAGTTTGGGTTGATCTTCAGATAATCATGAAAATCTGCTATAATTACCATAATTTTCGCTGACCTACATTCGTTATTAATAATATAATTGTTTTTGTTTTTTCTTCAACAACTGAGTATTATCCTTCCAACAATCAGTTTTTTTATCTGAAAATAAGTTCAAAATTGACAATTAAATATCAAAACACTTTTACAAATTGAAAGATTAACAAAAAGTTGTGCAATTTGAAAAAGATTGATTGAAAACTAGTTTTAAAATAATTTACGAAGATTTGGTTATTGTTTTCTAATTATTAAAACTATTTTTCATATTAGAACGAAAAAATTACAATTAAGCTGTATTATTATTACAAAACCCTTTTGTTTTTAAAAATTGAGCATGTGGCAATAAGATAACAATTACAACAAAACAACAACAAAGTCTCGTTGGCATTGAATATTCCTCAAATCGAAGATTGAGCTTCTCTTTCGCCTTTTACTCAACCCTGTCAGCTGTGTAACTCTGTCATCCAGATACGTGCAATCACTTCTTTGCCGTTGTTTGCCGGAATGGCGTCCTCTTGATTGTTTTCGTAGCAGTATAAATTTTTTACACTAGGTCAGGTTGCTAATCTTAAGCTCGAACCCTCCTCCTTTATCTAGGCTTGGGACTCGCTAGATTGAATCATTTCTAATCCAAACTAGATGGAGTTATATATATATATATACACTAAAATTTTATGTTTGTGACTGACGAGAATATACGAAATGAATTCATATCATATTATATTGTGAAGTCGTTCTTGGTGTAAATTAGTTATGTTTACGACAAGGATGCATTAAAACAAAAATATTTTCAAAATTGTTTATTAAAAAAACCAAATATTAAAAAAAAACATTATTATTTATTATTACAAAATCCTTTAAAAAATGAGCATGGGGCAATAAGACAACAATTACAGCAAAAAATAACAACAACAACAAAGTCTCGTAATTCAAAGAGAACATGAGACAACAAAATGTTTCCATGTATTTGAACATTTTGCTTGATCCCCCATAAAACATTCATTTTAATCAGATCTTCCCGAATAGTTCTTAGCCAACTTTTCTGTGGTCTACACCAACCTTTATTTTACCATTTTCAATTGCCCATTCTAAAACCGTTCTTGCTGGTCCATTGGGCGGTAAACGTATAATTTAACCAAGTAATTTTCTTCGTCTAATTGTAATGCTGTATAAAAATTAAATTTTACCAATATTGTTTGACTTTTGACATTTCGTTTCAAGGCAACTGAAACTGATTGAAAAGGATTAGTAGTTTGAAAAGGCCAACTTGATACAACTTTTACTTCAAGTGTTCCCATCTATTACAACTTTTCTCTCTTTTACAAGGAATCACCTGTTTCTGGTTAGTTTCCTCCATTTAGCTGTTGGCACCGAACCAATTGGAAGCATTATGACGATGTATTTTGGGTCGCAAACCCAGATTTGGGTATTGGTTAGATTGATCTAGGCGGAGTTCTAACGACACTGCCAAATAGCAGTTGTACGTATGTGTGCGAATATCTTTAAAAGTCACAATCCTAGCATTCATCTGATTAAAACGTTTTCTATATTGACATTATTGATTTAAATAGAAGTTTTCTTAGATTTGTCATTATATATTTGTAAAAAGGAAATATTTTTAGTGTTTTGAATATTGGTATTGCTAATGTGATGTTTAATGCTTATTTTGTACAATGTCGATGTGCCTAATATGCTTAAGTGATGTAAGGAAAGTCAATCAATTTCAATGTGTTAATTTTGACAGCTCCCATTTTAGCCCCTGTACATGACTGAAAATTACTTCTACTGAAGTATCTAGGCCAATAACCATAAATAATAGCAATAATAAATAATAAAGCATATTCAAATTAAAGAATTATCTGTCTGAAGTAACTCTTGTTAAGGATGAGATTACATTAGCCACTTAGTCAAGACACTTCTCAAACTACTTGAATTACGAAAAATGATAATTATCATATTGATTATTTTGTGTTTGGTGATGTATAATACAGAAGTTTTTTGCTAACTGAAAGAAATTGCATAAGCTAAGCCTTTAATATGATGACTGACTTTTATTTCTATGTTACCCAATAATGCTATGTCGATTAATTTTTTCTCTTAAGAATAATGAAACAAAAGTGAGTATTTTTATTAAAACAATAACCTGGATAAAGGACAATGAATGGTCACAAAATGAAACAAAGTGTTTATAAGTGTACTCAAAATTGAGGAATTATCTATCTAAATAAGAACGGATAAAAGGATTCGCGTTAAGTGACTACAAAAAAGCAATTATAATTTAGAAAAATAGGAACTATTATGTAGAGATGATCGCAAATGACTCGACTTAGTCAGTTTTAAGCCGGGATAAAGGAAGACGGTTGGTGAAAGTAAAGATCCTCATGCTAAAATTGTTCAATGACCATGATGCTTCAAATCAGTTCGATAGGAAACTTAATGAAGAGAACACTGACCAGAAACAGCGACTCTTTATGAAAGAGAGTAAAGCAGTAAAGGAAAACGATGTAATTAAAGATGGAATTTTTGAAATTTTAAAAATATGTGACGTCATGCTGATTTTAGTCAACTTTTATTTATGGATCGGTTAACATTTGATACAAGGAATTTTATTATTAATAATCTATATTGTTATTATCATTATTATTATTATTATTATTATTATTGAGTGTATATTAAAAAACTTAAAAATAAATAAATCGTATTTTTGGTAATAAAATTTGTTTTGTCATAATACGAAGCAATCGGGGCAATTATAAATTGAAAAACTGAATACATCTTAAAATTAATTTTTATTATTGAATATTAATAAAATATAAATATATTTTATTCAATATATACTATTACATATCGTATAATAAGCATGATTATTTTTAATTTATATAATTACTAAAGATTATTATTATTGCTATTATTACTATTATTAAGAGTAGCAGTACATTAATCTCTAGTACGCCACTGGATATACATTCAGCGCAAAAAGTTATTTTCACCATTAATTAAAAAAATAATAAAATTACAACCCCAAAAATAGTAGTAATAATAAGAACAAAATGAAATATACAAAATTAATTAATACACAGCGAATATGAGTGTCGTGTCAGTACGATAAATATGTGATTCGAAAAAAATCCATTTTAATCACTATACTTTGAATATGCCATTATAAAACAGAGTTAAATTATGGTGTACAAATTAATTCAAAAATATGCGTAGATGGAAAGATTTGATTAAACGTACTGTGATAAGTTTGTTAAAAGTTCAATTTTGTGCAATTCTAGATTGGTTAATAATGCTTGTGATAAGTATGACAGACACGAGTATGTGAATTGACTGGTTTTGACTTTCATATTCAGGTAGGTATTAACTTCTACAAACTAAAATATTTTTGTAAGAAATTTTATAATGAAAGCCAATAATCTGTATTATTTAGGCTAGTCAACCTGTGCACTTTATCAGGATTTATTTGGTAAAAGACCCAATAAAAAGATGTATTTACTTGCTTGTTAAGACGTTAATAGTGCACAACTTTTGAGATTAGTGGGCACTTAGTATTGACCAGATGAACTATAAATTATGCATTCACAAGATTTGTTTGTAGTTAAGGCGTTGGCCTAACATCAGATAGGGCGTGGGTTCAAGTTCGTGTGTGTGTAAAAGAGAGAGACTTGAAAAGCATACACTGGTGGTGATTTGATACCAAGATAAAACAGCCGTACAGTGCTCCTGGCTGACTTAAATTCAAGCAGATTTATTATTATTCCTGCTTTAATTTATTTATGTTTGCTACTTTGAACGTTTTACGGGAAACACATCTTTCAGCAGTGGACATTTTAGCGAAACCAAACATGGGGCCGCATTATAGTGGGTCGGTGGTGGAATTCGAACGCATGCCCACCGAGGTCCGAGTTCGAGCGCTGTACCGCTAGACCACCCCGACAATTCTAATTATTACTGTAAAACAATTTTATAGTAAAACATACTTCTGCTATCTGAGGCTGTTTACTATAGTGACAATTTTAAATTACATAATAATAAAGTAAAATAATTACGCTCCTATAATTCAATATTTCTTAATTTAAATATGGGCATTTTTATAAACAAATGCACGTGTTCCATATAACATTTACAAAAAAATATTTAATTACAAAATTGAAAATAAAGTGCACAAAACAACAAAATTGCTTTTATCGAAAAATGTACTAAATTTTACCCAAATTGCGTTTCAACAAATTCCTTTTAAACAATGCTTAGCCGTGTTGGGCATTGTAGGTGTAATGGATACGAGCAACATTTATTTCGTGATTTGGTTGGTGAAGGTTGGCTAATAATCCTTGAAACGCTTGTAAGACACTTCTAAAATATCCATACGTTTACAAATATTTTTGTATCCACTTGTGGATATTATTTGCTTAAATCGATGTAGAAATATCAATGCATGTATCTATGCACGCAAAAACACATCTAGGTAAATACGACTAGATTGGTTTGAGTTTAATAAAAGGTTGCCATCACTTTGCCATTTCCGTTTACCCCAATGTAGTAGCAAATTTCACTTATCCGTTTCAATTGGCCGTGCAAACGTTTTGTTATCAAGTAGCTATCCTTGTATTTACATTTTTCTTTTCTCTGCATCGGCTATAGCGGAAATATTGACAACTGATTTTGTACTTTAATTAAGTAGAATAATAATTAATTGCCACAATTAATTAATACATTTTATAATTGATTATCGATTTTGTGTTTACCACATCAAAATTCGGTTTAAACAAATGTTTTCAAATGTCATCCAAAGTGCTACAAGTGCCTAATTTGCGCCAGTTTGAAGTTTAATTTAATATTACAAAAATAGGAATTATAAAATATTTGATGATCAACATATCAGAACATAAAGGTTAGTGGTCAATATATTGACTGTCACCGTAAAAATTGAAATAAACGAACAAACCAAAAGACTCGGGAGTTACACAGCGTTATAATCCACTAGCACGCCACTGTATTTATTAGCGGATGATCCCGAGGATTTGAGCAATACTTATAAAGTATCAATTTTCATTGACGGTGATATTCCTGATTCCTCGTACTCCACGTGGTGCATCCTGGACTAGGATTTTCAATAGATTCCTGCTTAGTGAATGGGTGTTAGGATACACCCAAGATGCTTGAAAGGTACCTTAAGATAACTGATTACCAAAAGTAGCTAGCTAGGCTTGTGAATCCGTCAACTGACGTCAATCCTAAAGAAAATTGCTTCGTCAATTTATGTGAACACTGGCGTTGTTCCAAAGAAGCAGTCTTTAGGCCAAGAAACTTTATTTATTTCTCCAAAATGAATTGGCATCTGACAACCTGCCCGTATAGAAATTAGAGATACTATTGAAACTTGGAATTAATAAAGAGATAACACTGCCACCAACTTACATGCGTATCTGTGTATTTTTTAGCGCTTTTTGGTGCAAAAAGTTGAAAATTTGTAAATATGGAAATGAAAATATATTAAAACAAGGTTTACAAAATAATATAATAAAAATATTTGTTTGATTAATGGTAGCAGTAAAATAGCACTAAATTTAAGCCCCATCTACAGCTGAAACAAATATTACCCCTATGTCAAAAAATGTAAAATATTTAAGCTAAAATGTCAGAAAAAAATTATTATTACTATTATTATTATTATTATTATTATTAATGATATTACTACTACTAGTATTATTATTATTATTATTACTATGATTATGATTATTATTATTATTACTATTATTATTATTATTAATAATAATAATAACAATAATATCAGCATTAGATTGTCTACAATTAGACTGTAGATAATACTCCTTATCCAATCTATGGATTTCTTTGAGTACTAAACGTGTACATATTCTTAAGTATAAGACTGGTGGTTGAATTAAAATGTAGTATAATTTCATGAATAAAGACATGTGATGTATTCTGCTCCCTCCATCTAGCTGCTAAAAGTCATCCATTCTAGAAACACATTGTTTAATTAACAATTGTTTTAATGTGCGAGTTTTTTTAGAAAAATTAGCTTAATTAATAGGATCAATCGATATTCACGTGAATTTTTACATACAAGCATACACCCATTGTATTTTTATTTGTATATAAATACGTCAACAATTGTTCGTAAATAATTGATAATTTAATAAATTTTAAATCATATTATGCATTATTTTAGATTTTTTTTAACTGGAATCCTTCTTTTCGAGTGCATCCATCATTCTATTATTTTCCATTTACAACATTTATTTGTTTGTAAATTAAAAATGGCTAGCTGTATTGGGATTGGTTAATAATTTTGGACCAATCAGATAAGTTTATAATAATTATGGTCACTGTTTGATTTGATAATAAATGAAATTGTTCACTGGTTTGGATTCCAATTTAAGTGATATTAAATGTTAATGTTGAAGCACATTGGCACAAACACAGGATTATTTTTGTTGGAAGAGAAAGTTGAATACAATGGTAAACAATTTTTGATTAATATTTTAATTACATTATTCAATGTGTTGTCATATTATTGATAGTATTCATTTTACTTGTTCTTTATTCATTTGTTCGTTTGCTGCTATTTGAATGGCTTATTAAACGTAATTACAGTCAAATAGGAAAGCACATCGAGTGTCGTCGACGGGATTCGAACTCACACCGACCGACCTGGCGCTAACAAGTTACAAACATTATAGCGCGATTTTTTATATCTAAATTAAAATGTACATTATTTTATCTGACTAATAGTGCATAGAGGTCACAACTAGGATTGAGAAAGAAGGATAATTGTATGATAAGTTTGTGACAACCAATGACAATACAATGCCATAAAAGCATCAAGTGGTTTCCATTGCGGTCAAAAATGGTAAAGAAGTAAATGCTTTTTAAAACAAAAATCTTTTGTATAATATTATTAAATATAGGTATAACACGGTTGAGTTGGTTAATAGAAATTTGAAAGTTAACTTTTGTAAAACAGTGACGAATGAATTACTAATAGTTTGATACGGATAACTTCTTAAACAATACAACTTACAGGAATGATTAAAACAAACCAAATTTACAAATGCATTTCTTTAACAATTGTACTTTGTAAAGTAATTGAAAATTATAATTGGTGGCAAATTAACAACCTACTTGTGAATGTTTATTTAAGAAATTTAATTTTTCAATTTGATAACTATATTTGTATAGGTTTGAGTTTACCTAAGATTTAGAAGGTATGCACTATAAATGATTCCTAACAAGAATGAAACAGTTGCAAGTATATTTATTATTCAGTAAATTTTAATAACTTCAAAATTACCCTCAAACAACCCTATTAAATAATAATAATAAAAATAATAATAATTATTATTATTAATATTAATTTATATAAAAACAATAAAAATAAACATTTGTATTATTTCAATTCATACGCCAACATGCATTCAGAGTTACAATTTTCAAAAAAAGCACTACTGTATTTTGGGCCTTTTTACTTTCATCGTTTTGGGATTGTGCGGGGCTTTCATCTATCTAATATGGTGGTACAATTATTCGATTCCCTTTGATATATATTTCAAGGCGTTTTCTACCAAAACTGCCTACAAAAATTGCGGTTTGGAAGCGTTTCGCGAAAAAGCCAACTACAATATTCACAGTTGCAAACTGGTTTATACAAGTGTCATTTATAGACATGGAACAAGGGCTCCTTCAGAAAAAGATATGAAAAAGTTTAAAAAGATCGATGAAAAGGCTAAAATTAGGTAAACAAAATAAAAAATTTTTTTCAAATGTCTACTGTATGCTATTGTATTAATAATAATAGTGATTATTATTATTACTATTATTATTAATATTACTATTATTATTATTATTACTATTATTATTATTATTATTATTATTATTATTATTATTATTATTATTATTATTATTATTATTATTATTATTATTATTATTAATACTATTAATACAATCTTATAAGTTCTGAAAGGAATGGGTGAACAGGATTATTTTATGTGTGTATTTGTTTTCACGTGACGTTTATTTTAATTGAATTTTTAAAAATAATTTTTGCCTCCTGCAGTTTATTAACCTTTTTCTGTACCATTGTTAATTTTTTAATTTAAAAATCACTTTTGCTAATTTTATCGATAGTAAATGTTAAATGTGACTAAAATAATTTTCGTAAATCGTGATGATATAATGTAATGCACAAAAATGGTTAGTTAAATGCCTTGAATAATTTGTTTCTTAAATTAATTTATTTTTACTTCAACAGTGGACATTTTAGCAAAGCCAAACGTAAGTCCGCATTTAGTTGATCTGTGTGTGGATCCAAACCCATACTCACCCGCGTCTAAGTCGAGCGCTGTACCACTAGGCCACCCCGGCATATATTTTCTACTATTTTTTTATTTTGTGTTTGCTACTTTGAATGTTTTTTACGAAAAATATTTTTGAGCAGTGAACATTTTAGGTAACTCGAATGTAGGCCCGCATTTTAGTAGGCCGGTGGTAGGATTCGATCCCCAATGCCCTCCGAGGTCCAAATCGAGCGCTGTACCACTAAACCACCTCGACAATAATCTTTAATTAAGTAGGAGAATGAAAACATGTTGCAATTAACACAGTATAAATATAACTAGATTGTTAATATTACTTACATAATTATTTTACAGGAATGTCAATATTTTGTAGATATTGCTGTAACACTATTAATTCAAAAATGTTTAAAATATTGTGTTTTTCATTTGTCAAGTGTAACTTTAACAAAAACCGTACTTTTGGCATTTTTAACATAAGAAACTGCCTAATTGCTTAAAAATAAATTATATAATATAATATAAATTATATAACGTATTAATTACGTAATATTTACATAGTAGTTGAATAAACTTGTGTTAAAATCAATACAACATAATCGATTAGATTTTGCAGCGTTGCTTAATTATATTAAACACATTTACGTTATACTAAAGCATTCCTTAAATATTACTCTAGCAGTAAGTAAAAATAATGATTTACTATCGATATTAATGTCAAATTCTAATTTAGACCAAAAACGAGAGTGTAGATACTTTAAATATAAGTGAAAATGAAACAAATTATTTATTAAAAGTAAATTATATAAAATACGTATACATATATAAAAATAAATAATAAAAATTAAATATTTAAAATGTTTTAAATAATATTTATTGTTTTCCATAATTTCTTTTCAGTGTTTAAATTAGGAGTCTATTCTTTTATTAACTAAATTTAATTTATCTTCTACTACGTTGAATATTTTACGAGAAACGCCTCTGTCGGCAGTAAACAGTTTAGCGAAGCCAAACGATTGTGAGCCCACATCGAGTAGGTTGGTAGTGGAATTCGAACCCATTTTTACTCTAGTTCAAATCGAGCGCAGTACTGCTACTTATTAAGCCCTTAACTTGATGTTTTAGAATGAGTAAAAACTCCATTTATATCAAAATTTGCATTATTATTATTTCGATCAAAAATAATAGAAGACGTAAACTGTAAGATGAATTCATTTCGTATATTCTCTTCAGTCACAAACATAAAAAATCAGTATATATATACATAAAAATGTACACGATATAATTAACTTAACATTAATAAATACACATACATACACATACGCAACATGCATATATAAAGTCCACGCTAAATTTAATGAAGTTATAAATTGTTTTTGTGCACATACAATGGGTTTTAATGTGTAAATGCAAACAGATTCAAGTATTTTTAACATATTAACAGTTTGAGCAGTTATTAACACTTTAAAACAATCATTAAAGTTAACTCGATATTTTGTTTGAACCAAGTGACGTAATATTGACGAAGTGTACAGACGTTGATTTGAATTGGACTCTTTATCGATCCAATTGGGAATATGTTATTTGGCTCGTTCAGATAAGCGACGAGTTGTCTGACCAATATATTTGTCACCGCAACTGCAAGTGAACTGGTAGATACAATGGGAGGTGGAGAACATTGCTTTAGCTGTTTTTAAGTTGGGCAAAGGCAGACCTGTTGTAGTACATAACATTCTCAATTGGGTCAACGAATATGTCCTTTTCATCGCACTTTTAAGCAAAATTTTTAGGAGGTTCATTACATTATCTCCTTTGAAAGGCAGTTTTATAAAAACCGGCTTGTTTTCGTTTCCAACTTTTTCTTTAGTTGTAAGTGACTTTGAATAGAAATTGATAAAATCTTTAGAATATCCATTATTGATTTATAATTCTTTATCAATAGTGTCACTTAAACATATTCTTTGTGCACGGTTAAATAATATTTTAACTAATGTACGTTTTTGTTGAATCGGTTGAAAACTTTTGAAGTGGAGATATTGACCTGTTCAGGTAGGCTTATGATAAATAACATATGCATGTTGCGTATGTGTATGTGTATGTATGTGTAGCTATTAATGTTAAGTTAATTACATTATATAATATATATATATATATATATATATATATATATATATATATATATATATATATACTGATTTTTTATATGTTTGTGACTGAAGAGAATATACGAAATGAATTCATCTCACAGTTTACGTCTTCTATTATTTTTGTTTGAAAATATCAACTAATTTTTTAAATTATGAATGTGTTTAAAAAAAAATTATTCATTTCAACCATTATCATTATCAACAACAGCAACAAAAATTTCAATAATGATGTTGTTTAATCAATTTTCATTGTATCGCCATTTGTTTGAATGCCGATTCTCCATGTAAGGTCAAAACGAAACCAATTGTCCCTACCAGTTGTTGTAAAAACTTCAATTGTTGTTTACTGTCAATACAACAAATTAACTTGCAACTAAATTTTGACCTACATTATCCAAATTAAAAAACAATCAATCATATGTTTATGCCTTCCAACAAGACAAAATATACTTACTATTTATTTATTTATGTATGCATAGTACTTTGAATGTTTTGCGGAAATCGTGCATCTTTCAGCAGTTGACATTTTGGCGAAGCCAAATAATAATAATGTTTTAACTAGTGCATGTGTTTGTTGAATCGGTTGGAAACTTTTGAAGTGGAGATATTGACCCGTCCAGGTAGGCTTACGATAAATCGTACGTTGAATAGACCCGTCATTTCTTCGTATCAGTGTTACGTCCAAAAATCGATTGTATCATTTTCTTCAAGCTCCTATTTGATTTTGATATTGGAATGAATGTTGTTAAATATTTGCAGTAATCGATAAATGTCTTGTTTATTGTGAGCAACAATAAACGTACGGTTTGTATACAACCATATTTATTATTATTATTATTATTATTATTAAGCTTTAATATCTCACTAGAGATATATTCACCGTAAAATACATCTTTACCATCAATATAAAAAGTAGTAGTACAAATAATGGGATCAAAATGAAATAGAATGTCATATGTTAATAAATATAAATATAGTCAATATAGCATGCATGTGATTTTAAAAAAATATTCAAAATTACTAATTATCATTACTAATTATAATAATTATTATTATTACTAATTACTATAATAATTATTATTACTAATTATTATTATTATTAAATTTTTAATTTTTGATAAAAAAAATGTTTGCTAATGTTGGTCCTAACGGACTTCCCATGGCTATTATTGTTTGTAATTATAAAGGGAACTCAATTATTATTATTATTATCAATATTATTATAATCAATATTATTATAATCATTACTATTATTATTAATACTATTATTATTATTACTATTCTTACTATTATTATTACTATTACTATTACTATTATTATTATTATTATTATTATTATTATTATTATTAATATTATTATCGCTATTTTTTATATTATCCTTATTCTTATTACTATTGTTATTCTTCTTCTTCTTCTTATTATTATTATTATTTTGATTTTTATTACTACTATTATTATTATTATTAATGTTATTATTCTTATTATTTCTATTATTATTACTGTCTTTATTATTATTTTGATTATTACTATTACTATTATTATTATTATTATTATTAATGGTTAACTCAAACTATTATTTAACGTAGATTACTTAGTGTTTAAAAGTCAGTTTATTCATTATCTATATCAAACAGTTTAAAATTTACATTTAGGAAACTCTTGGTTATTGTGACTAGTATAAGATAAGAATACATTATAATTGAAAAAGTAATAATTTGTTACTGCAAATGCTTAATTAGGTAGGTGCATTAAAACTACATTACCGATTATTTTTATTGAATAATAAAAAAAATAAATGATCTAATGATAAAAATAAATTTTATTCTACTTTTGAACTTAATGTATTTTTAGTTATATAAAGTGTAAAATCCTTGACTAAAATAAACGTCACATTTATACAATTGCCTCCTGACCACACAAACCTTAATTGAATTGAAAGTTTTTAAAATAATTTAAAAATATAGTGTAAATGATTTAAGATATAAGAATGTTTAATTAGGAAAATTAATAATGCGGTGTAAAATGAAATTTCACAATATGAGGTTAAAATACGTAGAAACTCTTACATTAAACGCTTTCAGAAAATTCTAGAAATCAATGAATATTACTTAAAATATTAAAAATGTATAGCTTTTATTATTTACTTTTATATCTGTGTACATATTACTATTTTTAATCAACCAATTTGCTTGTTTTTCAGTGAGGAGGTCTACAATTATTCCCTTCTTTTGTGCCAGGGTAATCTAACGGTACAGCGCTTGAATTCCGACCTCGGTGGACATGGGGGTTCGAATCCCACCACCGGCTCACTAAAATGCGGGCCCACGTTTGGCTTCGCTAAAATGTCTACTGCTGAAAAATGTTTTTCTTAAAGCATTCAAAGTAGAAAACATAAAAATAAAAGTAAAAAATTAGAATTTTAAACAATATTGGTATAAAATATTGAGTTTTTTTAAAATATTTTAGTTGTACTGTTAAGATAATGTCTAACAAATTTTTTTAGTACAATTTGAATGTGTTTTATATGATTAAGTAGATTCACAAGAGGAAATGAATTATATTGTATGAATTTTGAAAGCAACTTTTTTATCTAGTATATATATATATATATATATATATATATATATATATATATATATATATATATATATATATATATAATTTAGTTGGCTTCCATATTTGGATGTTTTACTGCAAGCGCATTGTATCGATCAGAAATTTAGCGAATCCAACCGAAGATCCACATGTAGTGCTGATGGTGGGATTGGAAGAACTCAGTTGAGACAGTCGCAAGTCTGGATAGAGGAAGTTTCACAATCTGGTCGATGTAAAAATCTAGACTACTGCATAAGCAAACAAGAGGACACCATTTTGGTAAATAGCGGAAAAAAATATTATAGGACAACTCAAATGACAGACTTGAATGAAAGCCGGAAGGAAAGTCAAATTCTACGTTACCGCCAAAAAAACCAACAAAAACGGTTTTAGGATAGACATTTGAAGATAGCAAAAGATACATTGGTAAACCACAATAAAGTTGACCTAGAACCATTTGGGAAGATGCAATTGAAATGAATGTTTCAAAGAGGGAATTAAACAAAAGTTGTTGGCACAATGTTTGAACTCGTTTGATCAATTTGTTGCCCCACTATTTTTATTTATTGTTTCAATGTTTGCTATTTTGAATGTTTTACGAAAAACGCGCATTTTTTAGCAGTAGACATTTTAAGGAAGCCGAACGTGGTCCCGCATTTAGTGAGTCGGTGGTGAGATTTGAACCCCCATGTCTACCAAGGTCCAAAACGAGCGCTGTACCGTTGTTATTGTTTTTCCTGTTACTATTATTTTGTTGCTCCCCATGCTTATTTTAAAGTAAAGGGGTTTGTGCTAATAATAATAAATAATAATAATAAATTTTGACTATAAATATTGCTATTGATAAAATTGTAATCTAGTATTGAAGAAGGAAGTTCACTGCCTCGAGCATTGCTTACCCATCCATTGCCATTCGAAAAAACTGTACCCAAAAGTTTGTTGAAACAGGGATATGAAGAACTGGACCATTTGGGACGGCGATTAAGTCAACGTTTGGCGCTCCATTTTCCAATCGATACGCAAAAGTTCAAATTTATATCAAGTTCAGTGGATAGGTCAATAGCAAGTGGATTGGCATTTTATAACGGAGTAAGTAGGGAAACTGGTTGACAGTGCTATAGCGCTCAATTTGAACTTGGGCACACATGAAGTTGCGTGTTGCTACTACCAACACCGATTGTGGGCTCTTGTTTGGATTTACTAAAAATGTCCATTTATTGTTGAAAAGCATATTTTTGAGCATATAATAGAATATGTATGTATATATGTCTATATATATATTTATTGATTTTTGCAAGACAAGTTTTGACAAAGGCCCAAATGAACGTGTTTTAGGAGAGGTATAAACATCTCCAATGTAACCGATTCCAATTTTGGTTGTGATGGGAAAAAAACTGGAAAGCAAGCTTGTCGATATGGCCTATATGGAATGATAAACATTTGTCAAACAAATAATATGAAAGTGAATGCATAATTTCCATTGTAGGGATGAGTGTAAAAGTAGGAAAAAAGATCCATCCTTAATATGGCAAAATTTGGGCTACAATTTTGTTATTCCAAGCTCTGGAAAAGACGAATTTTGTACTACTACTACTACTACTACTAGTAATAATAATAATAATAATTATTATTATTATTGTTATTACTATTATTATTAATAATATTATTATCATTATTATTACATCATTATTACTATAATAATAATAATTATTATTATTATTAAGTACTAACCGTGGTATAAACTATTCCATCCTAGCCAGTTTCGAGTTTCAAGGTCAAGAAAGAAAGGAATTCAAAGTTTGACTTACTAAAATATACGATTTAAATATTGAAATACTTATTTTGTTTAAATTTGAATTGATAAACTACATGTGTTGGTTTCTTGTCAGTTTTTCAACCGAAAGCCGCTGGAACCCAATTTTGATCGTGCAGCATCATGTAAAATAAACGAACCTTATCCCAAATGTGACATTTCGAATTCGCCTGACAAAATAATTATTAAAGACCAGCTGACGCGTTTTTTTGACCACTGTCCACGTTATACAAAAGAAATAGATGATAATAAGTCAGCTTACAAAGAATACACAATATTTGGAGAAAGTGCCGTTTTAAAAAAAGTACTCGAAAACGTCAAAACCAGATTTCGTTTAAATAACATGAGCGTTCAATTTGAAGTGGGCAAGTTAATTTTTGAAGAATATATCAATTGCTGTTTTGCAAACAGTCACAGTTGTGTATTAATTTAACTTGCACTGCTCCAATGTTTGACATAAAGGTGGATATTTACCGGACGTATAAATCAGGGTTCCTATTTAGTAGAGTATATGATGTGACTCAAACAAAAATGCCCAAGAAGTTTGTTGTTGAAGCATAATCTTTCACTTTTTAAATAACAATAATAGTAATAATAATAATAATAATAATAATAATAATAATAATAATAATAATAATAATAATAATGATAATGATAATAGTAATAATAATAATAATAGTAATAATAATAATAATAGTAATAATAATAATAATAATAATAATAGCAATAATAATTATAATAACAATAATAATAATAATAATAATAATAATAATAATAATAATAATAATAATAATAATAATAATAATAATAATAATAATAATAATAATAATAATAATAATAATAATAATAATAATAATAATAATAACAATAACAATAATAGCAATAATAATAATAATAAAATAAAAAAAAAAATAATAATCCATTTATATTTTTATGTTAAAATGCATAAATTATTTTGCATTTTTTAAAATTATTAAAACAATTTGATATTTTATGAACAATGGCTGCCTTCCAGATTGAAATTTAAATTATTTGAAATAAAGTTGTTCTTATTTTTAACATATTAGCAAAATTATTTGTAATTCAATTTTCTTGTTAACGATAAAAAACTGTTTTTTTAGAAATAAGTACAACAATATAATTAGATAATTTTGCACCAAACATTGTATTAGTCATTCATTGCTCCATTCTAATAACAAGTTAGTATCATTAATTTTAACAATTTCAAAAAAATTACACGAGTTACTAAAGTAGATTATTACAATGATTACCACACTTAAATGTTTGGAATTCCAGTTTGAATATTTCTTTATTTTTTAAAGTTTCAGTAGCTAATAATTGTTGAAAAACGATATCAGAAGCTTTCAGCTAGTTACACTAAATTAATAGTAAAACAATTTTTATAATTATTCTGTGCCGACCAAACGTTTCATCCGTCAGTATATAGACCGGTTGACAGTGATCAACTATTTTGGTACAAAAATCGGAAAATTTTAAAACCAATTTTTATAGGTCCGCTTTGTTGAACTACTTGATGATACGGTAACACGACTAACGCTTGTCTCTTTCTTGTGAACATATGAAGGAACTTAACATTTGCCTATTTATTTTGTCCACACATGTCCACTTGGCATAGCTTTATTCACAGCTAAGCATTATCGTTAAAAGCCATTCCATTATTATCATTTTCAATTTTAACTACTTTAAATGTTTCGATGGCAAACGCATCAGTCAGCAGGAAACAATTGGACAAAACTACACATTTGTTGTCATCTGTACCCCCTTTATATATATATATATATATATATACAAAACCCTTTTGCTTTAAAAATAAACATGGGGCAATAAGACAACAATTACAATAAAACAGCGAAAATAACAACAACAAAGTCTCGTTGGCATTGAAGATTCTGCAAATTGAAGATTGAGCTTCCTATTGGCTTTCACTGAACTCTGTCATCCAGATACATGCGATCACTTCTTTGCCGTTGTTTGCCAGAATGGCGTCCTCTTGATTGTTTCCGTAGCAGTATAAATTTTTTACACTAGGCGAGGTTGCCAATCTTGCGCTTAAACCTTTCTCCTTTATTCAGGTTTGGGACTGGCTAGATTGAATCATTGCTAGTCCAAACTAGGCGGAGTTACATATATATATACACTAAAATTTTATGTTTGTGACTAACGAGAATATACGAAATGAATTCATCTCACAGTTTATGTCTTATTCTATTTTGTTTGGAGTTTCACAACAGACAACTTACAATTAAATAGACATTTGTGTTTTGCAACTTATGTACAATATTCGAGGATATTGGGCAATTTTCTATAAATAATAAATTTACCAGGTCAATTTGAGCCTCCCCTTAGCTCAGTAGCTTAAGGTGGGGTGTCGGTTCAAGTTTGTGTGTTTGTATAAGAGTTGTAAGGCATGCACTACTGATTATTCCAAACATGAATGAAACGCTGGTACAATGCTCCTAGTTGACGTAAATCAAGTGGACGGTCTGGTAGTACAACGCTCGATTTGAATCTGGGTGATTCGAATTCCATCACCGGCCCACGTTTGACATTTCTAAAATGTCTACTGTTGAAAGATGCACGTTTCTCGTAAATCATTGAGAGTAGCAAATATGAAATAAAAAATTAAATATTCAAGTGAATTTGACAATTTTACAAATTCACCCATGAAAACCCGTGATTAAAATTAATTTAATTTAAAAAGCATCTATTTGTATCTGATACGATTAATGTTTAAATTAATTGATTATTGTTTTGAATTTAGACGACTTGTATTCGATTTTTTTGGCATGTGCTTATGAAGTTGCCTCAATGAACGCTAACGATAAATTATCGCCATGGTGCTCTATTTTGCAGTATGACGAACTGTTGCTTATCGAGTATTGGGCGGATTTGAAGGTAATTGTATCCCTATTTTTTATGCAATTTTTGCTGTTTGAGAAATGTTTGAGCAAAAACACATTTTTTAGCATGCAGACGTGTAGTGAAGGTCTAAACTTGAACTTGACCTACGAGTCTGGGGCTTTAGCTATTTTTTTTACCAGTTACGTGAAAAAATTTTAAGCAGCGGACATTGGTAGCAAGGCGTTCTTATTTAGAGCCAGTGGTAAGAATCGAATCTATGCTTACTGAGTTCTATCTGTGCGTAACACTTTATAAACTTTGTTGAATACAGTAAGGATCGAGAATTAAGACACAATGCTAATAATGTATCTCTGGTATGCTGATAATCCTGAGGATTTGAGTAATGCTCAATTTCCAATAATGGTAATATTCCTGACTGTTCGTCCTCCACGTTGTGCATCCTGGACTGGGTGATCTTAGGAATCTAAACTAATAACAGCAGGGTCCGAGTGCACAGTAGTATAACTGGGCTTCCGCTACGGTGGGTGGCTGCAAACATACACCCCGGATACTTAAAAGGTATCTAAAGTTATGTAGCCGTTGGGCTAAGAGAGGTAACCATGACAAAAATTCAGGCAGCCTCCTTACTCTTTGCGAACAGTGGCAACGTCACAAAGATGCCGTCTACCAGCCAAGAATCTTTGTTATTTTTATACGTTGTGTTACGCTTATCAAGCCATCGAAGTCGATCGTTTGCTATGTCGTATAAATATGGGAAATAATAAAGAGGTGATCACGTCACCAACCAAAATGAATGAATGAATGTATCTTTGTAGAAATGTAACATTGTTAAAAAACAATTTTGTTGTATTTTTGCTACTTTGAATGCTTTACGGGAAAAATTGTTTAGAATTGTAGCAAAGACCACGAAGGTCCAAATTAAACGTTGTATCGCTAGACCACTCCGGCAGTATTGAAAAAAAATTGTGAAATTATAAATTATAAAATGGGGAGAAAAAAATTGAGTCTTAATAATGAAAGAATTTGTGCTTGTAGATTTTAATAGGATTTCACATTTGAAAATGTTTGATTTTTCTTAGTGTGATAATATATAATTGTTGTCTATAAAGTTACAACTTCCAATTATGCGCTTTGTCATGGGGTACACTTTGGATTCAAACTAAACATTATTATTATTATTATTATTATTATTATTACAAAACCCTTTTGCTTTAAAAAATAAGCATGGGGCAATAAGACAACAATTACAGCAAAAAATAACAACAAAAACAAAGTTTCGTAATTCCGAGAGAACACGAGACAACAAAATTTGTTCATGTATTTGAACATTCTGCCAAACGCTTTGTTTGATACTCCATAAAACATTCATTTCAATTAGATTTTTCAAAATAGTTCTTAGCCAAGTTTACTGTGGTCTACCAACCTTTATTTTACCATTTTCAATTGTCCATTCCAAAACCGTTCTTGCTAGTCTGTCGGGCGGTAAACGTAGAATTTGACCAAGTAATTTTCTTCGTCTAATTGTAATGACGTCATGTAGTGAACGAGAATCAGTTCTTCTCATGATCTCATCACTTGAAATGTGATTGTGCCAGGTAATCTTTAAAATACTTCTAAGATACCGGCGATGAAAAACATTCACCATCTTATCAATCTCGTCCGTTTGTTTCCACGTTTCATTCCCATATATTGCCGTAGGAATGATTATTAATGCGTACAAACGAAGTTTTGTCTTCAGGTGAATGGAAGAACATGACCATATTGATTTGAGTCACATATTTCAACAGTATTCCATAAAACTTAACGATTTTCCACAAAGATTCTCGATAAACACTGTCAAAAACTTTCATAAAATCAGTAAAATTGATTGTAAGTGATTATTGAAATTCTTGACTTTGCTCAATAATGTTACGGAGGGTGAGTATTTGTTCAATACAGCTTCTTCCTTTCCGAAAACCTGCTTGTTGTTCTCGAAGATGTTTATCTACCGCATTACTTAAACGATTTAAATTTACTTTACAAAACACCTTACCAAAAACAGACAATAAGGTTATTCCGCGCCAATAATTGCAATCGTTCATAATTCGTTTTTGGGAAGAGTAATAATTACTCCATGCCGCCAATCATTTGGAACTTGTTCATTATACCATATAACATTAAATAAATGAGCAAGCTCACTTGCTACAACATCATCTCCATGTTTGGGCATCTCTGCAGTTGTCTCGTCAAGTCCTCCTGCCTTGTTGTTTTTCAACCTTTGAATTGTATAAATCACTTCAGTTATTATTACTATTATTATTATTATTATTATTATTATTATTATTATTATTATTATTATTATTATTATTATTATTATTATTACTATTACAAAACCCTCTTATTTTCATGGGATAACATTAACAAAAACAACAACAACAACAAAGTTCTACAATGTAAGAAGGACATATGGAGCAACAAAATGATTTCATATGACCATCGTTTTAATTAGATTTTCCCAAATGGTTCCTAGCCTTGTTTTCAGCAGCCTAGCGCAACCGTTCTTTTTCTATCATTAATTATCTATTCTAAGACCGGTTTTGTTGGTCTTTCCGGCGATAAATGTAAAATTTGACCAAGTAGTTTTCTTCGTCTAATTGTAATACTATCGTATAGCGGATGGGAGTCGGTTCTTTTTATAACTGGATTCAAGGACACGACCATATTGATTTAAGTAGATTAAAGGTTGACATTGTTCTTCCAAGTCCATGGCGCTGTTTAATGGAATGGCGTTGTCTTATTGTTTCAGTAGCAATACAAATGTTGACAAAGGCCAGATTGCTAACCTTGAACTCAAACGTATTTTAACCAGGCTTAAAACTGGCTAAATTAATTCATTTTCGATTTTCTCTAGACAAAATTCAAAAATTGAGTACAGGTCGGTTCCTGTTTTGCCAAACAAGCGTAAGAGTAATAAGCAGTCGGAATACTTGACCTATATTGCAAAGTAGGCCTATGCAAAATGCAGCCATTTGTCCTACACTGACAGTTGTTGTCAACTGTAGACTAGCCAAACCAATCAGCTGCTTACATACAATAGATGAAAGCGATCGTTGAAAATGTTGTGCAGCTACTGAACGAATAAAGAGACAGTCGAATTAGATGCTGCTAGGTTTTTGCCCTAGTTTAAAATAAAAGGTAGAGTTGGTTGTTTTATTGGCAATGTATTGTCAACGGAGGCGCCAAATTGCTAATCTTGCGTTCCAACCCACCCTTGTCCTATTTCGGCCAGATCAGTAAGAGTGGAGTTGTTAGTTTCGATAAACAAATTCCATATTTTGCAATTTCATCCAAAGTAGACAAGGTTTAGATATTTTTATAATTTTATTGTTTATTTTTACGAAGTGTCACAAAGAACTAGACTCAATAGTGGCCTAGAAGCGACCGCCGTCACTAATTCCCCCATTGTTGATGGCATCGATTTGCTGAAATTATGTTTCTCCTAAAACATTTGAGCAGTTGAAAACAAAAAAAACCCAATTATAATGTACATTATCTGCCTACAGTTGTGTATAACCTTGAAAAATATTAGGAGTGTTTTTAAAATCTAAATTTATCTTTATTTGGGGTTAAGCCTATTTAAAATACACGCAATTAAGAAATGAAAATTACACCAATTCAATTTATTGTTTAAAAATGGACCAATATTGGGAAGGCGGCATTTTCAAGACAACACTTTGATAAATGCAATTAAAATGTGCATTTAATTAATTTTGTATAATAATGAATAAATTATTCATTTATATGCACAATGACATTTAAAAAAAATATTGTTTTATGCTCTTTCTCTCTCTCTCCAGCGGTACAGCGCTTGATTTGTACTTAGGTGGGCATTAGTTCAAATCCCACGGTCGGCACTAAAATGTAAGCCCACAGTCGGCTTAGCTAAAATGTCTAATGCTGAACGATGCGTTTCCCGTAAAACATTCAAAGTAGCAAACATAAAATAAGATAAAGCATTAATAATTATAAAGTACAACAACATATTTATTCATTGTTTGTGCAACATTTATTATTTGGTTTAATTATAATTGGTCCCGACTTAGGTTAAAATTGAAGATTGGTTTGAACTCGAGTGAAGCCATTTTGAACTCTTTTGAATATTGTCTAAGAAAGAAAGGACGCTATTGCAGACAATTGGAGCACAAAACAATAGGTAAACACATGATTCCAATGAAATTAAACTGAATAAAAAGTGGAAGAGTGTTCAATGTTTGTTATACAGAATTGTTGAACAAGAAAAGTGCAACCTACTATTACCATTGTCCCATACTTTCCCCATCAAACTAACTTTGCACTTTTCAAATATTTACGTAAAGATAAACAAACGCCTTTGATTTGTACCGATTATTAGTATGTCATTTGCGTCCCCTTTTTATCACCAACCGAAGTTGGCACAAGTTAGATGTACTTTTCGACTATTTTTATCGCCATTGTAAATATCAATTTTTTTCCCCAACATGTAAATAGCAATTTTGGAGAAAGTCCAACGCATATCCGTTGAATTACATACAGTCGTGTCCGCTCCTTGCTTCTATACTCACCGAAATTGAACTCGTTGCGCAACAAATTGAACAAAATAGGTAATTTACCGTTTTGATAAAAACACATGGTTGTCATGTCAATGAAGATTTGAGAAATAGTTACATGTCTCGTTACACATCTGGGGTTATATTATTAATTCTTTACAGTTGCTTGCGTTACAGTGCCTTCCTATTGTTGTTGTTGTTGTGCAATATCGATTTTTTTTGCATCTGCAAATCCTCTTTCCATTATAACCAAACTTAAAATTGGCTACAGTGAAGTTAGTTATTGAAGATTGCAATAAGATTGAACGTAATTAACGAGTACGCAGACATTGTATAAATTTTTATTTGTTTCTATCTTCTACTACTTTAAGTATTTCAATGGAAAAGGCATCTTTTTTACCGAAGTCGAACGTGAGATCGCATTTGGTGTCGGTGGTAGAGGTCGGACCCCCCCATGTCTACCCAGAATTGAGTTGAGCGCAGTACAGCTAGACCACCCAACATGCAGATTTATTATTACGGAAAATCCATATAAATTACATTTAATAATTATGTTTGTATAGACGTGTTGACTTTCAAATATGACTTCTTTACGGTTAAAAATAAATATTTCGAATTATTGAATACATTTTAAATTGTGGGTTTGTCTTCACTTTCAAGGTTTGTAATAGTTAAAAAGTACGATTACATAATAACACTGCGCATGTTGTATTTTGAAAATATGCTGAAATTGGAGAAGAGCTTACAATTTAAAAAACAACACTCCTGCTACCACTGGTCGAGGTACAGAGTTGATAGAGCACTGCTACTATCGGTACGAAACGCCGGCCCTTGTTCATCCTTACTAAATGCCCACTGGCTGAAAATGTCGTGTTTTCCGCCAAAAGTTCGGGCAGATGAAACCAAACAATTGAACAAAAAATATTCATACAATATAAATACGAAAACTTTATTACAATCTAATTTTTTACAGCGCAATATTCATTCTTATCGCAATTCTCTGGTAAGCATCCGGAAAAATGTCAAATAACTCGACTGAGACTGGCATACTTTCCTCCAGAATAGTGTCTCGTTGGCGGCTGTACTTCACCGACAAAAAACCAGCACCTCATTTACACATATCATTTTATATGTCTTTTTATTCACTTATATACATAACGAATGATAATAATAATAACACTTGTTATTATTACTATTATTATTTTATCTATTTTTTTTAAATTGCGTTACTGCAGTGCAAATCAAATCATCCATCGGGGTACATTTTGGTTCGGCCATGCCGAAACTATCTTTCCAGTTGTTGCCCTTCTGGGCCTGTTCAACGAATCGATTGAACATGGCCGGTTGTACAATTTGACCGCCAGCAATTACAAGGACCGACTGCACAATCTTCATCACATACCCTATCCACCCACCATGTTTCGTGGCTCACATATATCTCCCTTTGCTGCAAATCTGGCAGTAAATGTATATCATTGTCCAGATCAAGGTAAATATGGTAAATATGTCAAGGACTATTCCTTTTTTGGCTTTCAAACATCAAGAGCAAATAAATGGGGATGGGGAAGAGTGTTGCATATACGCACGCAACACTTGTTTTTATTAAAACGATTTAGACCGAGAAATACAATCAAGTGATGGGACAGAATTTCGATTTTATCAAGGTGTTTTATTGTCAAGTTTGATTCAAACCACTTTAAAAAATCGAACGTCGCTTTTAGCAGTACATACGTTTGAAGTTTCACGTTACAGATACTATAAGTAGTCAAGATCCTTGCAAATTTATTTGCTGATAATACTTTTTTAACAACTGTACAGTGTTCCACCGGTTCAAAGTCTGGTTAAAAAAGAGAGTTAAAGCATAAGGTTAACAGTGTAACTTCTATAAAAAATATTATTAAAGTAACAGCAAGAAAACGCTATTCTAGTCAATTACGACAAAGAACTGACAGCATGATTTTAATGACAGGATTGAATAAAAGTTGAAAGATAGTTTACTATTTATTATGCAGAATTTTTGGTTTTAAAAGTTTAAAGTTCAATCACGTTACAATTTTACTGTTTCATACTTTTCTAAACGAAAGGAATTTTTAACAGTGTTAGTTTCACATTAAGTATATTTATTATTCAGTAAATGTAACAAATCCACTATCATACACGTTTTTAAACTATATGCAGTTTTTACAATTCTTATTATACAAAAAAGCAATTGTTACAAAAAAAACATACATTCAATCCGAATGAAAAAGAGTACATTGGGTAAATTAAATAATCAATTGTTTTGTCTACCAATGATGTACAGTCAGTGATCCTTTTGTCGTGGAACTGTTGGTAAACGAAAAGTCGGTCGCGTGGCCTCTTGCCGGTCAAGTGCAGCCATCCACGAGTCTCTATCCTGGAGGGAATTACGCCAGTCTCAGTCGCGTTCTTCAACATTTTGCCGGATGCATGCCAAACAATTATGACTACAATCAGCATTGTTCATTACGAAATTAACCCAACTAATTTTTATTTATAATTTTTGTAAAATGTCGTTTTTTTATTTTCCAACTGTCCATTACTTGGTTTACCAAAAATAGTTCTGTTTTTGTATCAGTCTACGATAATTATACTTTTTTGTATCACCGTTATGACTATATTTATATTTATTATGATGAGACATTCTACTTTATTTTGTTTCCATTATTTATACTACTGCTTTTTTGTAATTTTATTATCATGTATTTATTTATTTTTATTGATGGTGAAAATATATTTTACGCTGAATGCATCTCTAGTGAGATATTAACGCTTAATGTAATAATAATGATAATAATAATAACGATAATAATAATAATAATAATAATAATAATAATAATAATAATAATAATAATAATAATAATAATAATAATAATAATAATAATAATAATAATAATAATAATAATAATAATAATAATATTAATAATAATAAACATTATTGTTGTTGTTAATTATTAATTGAATAAAAAATATTTAACAATTCGTTAATGGTAATAATAACATACCTTTCCAAGTTGCCTAAATTTTAGTTAAATTTTTCCATTTATAGCACCAAAATACACATTAATCTCAGTCATTCCTTTTGTGGTAATATAATATTTACTTCTACAAAGACAAACGTATGCAAATATTACGCTTCGATCAATTTGTTCAAAAAATATAGGAATGTAAATGATTATGATGATTTGAGTAATGCTCAAGAAAGTTTCAATTTCCATTAATGGTGATATTTCTGACCGTTCATCTTTCACGCGGTGCATTCTGGACTAGATACATCTGCATTAAAAACAGCAAAAACTGAACGCACAGCGGTATAACTGGGCTACCACTACAGCGTGTGGATGCCAGCTACATAAATAATAATAATAATAATAATGATAATAATTTTGCAATGTATTCAAATAGGTCCTATTCTTAAAACATTAAATATTCCCATTCATTCAATAGTGATTGTTGTATCAATAAAGTAAGTTAATTTTTATAATTTAAATTCATCAGATGAGATACTAATAATTTACGAGGATTTGAGTAGAGCTTATAAAATCTCAATTTGCGATGACGGTAATAGTCATGTTGCGCATTCTGGATTAGATGCACTCATACGCCTCGAATAACACAGCATGAGGCCTCGCCAATTTTACAAAAACGCCGTCAACTAGCCAAAAATTTTTGTTGTACATTTACTTTTACTTGAATTATACAACTATTAGTGTCGATTGCTTAATATGTTGTATACTAATAATTGTGCATTGGACGTTTATTATCGAAAAACAACTGCGCGTGCTTTTTCAAATCACGTACAGCAATTTCCACTTGCCCACAATCAACGTAACTAACGACTGCTTTAAAAAATTTGGGTTGCAATTCACTCACAAATTTCCACCTTATATACAAACCACATATTCAAAGTTAAAAGTTTCCTTCCAACGTGTCACACACTCCCGAATATTAAGTTGACCAATAGGAAATTTTTATTTGTTTGCCGCTTTAGGTGGCATTAACAATGTGAATATTGATTTTTTCTACCCTTTTATACACTTTCAAGGTCTAATAATTCCCTTTTGATAAAAAAATGCACAAACGTGACTCACACTTGTTTACGAAAGATTTTTAAAAGTATTTATCATTAAATTGTACATTTGGTCACATATTTAGAAATTGAAATCATAACAAAATGCAAACTTTTTGACTGCAGATATATATAGCAAGCAATAAGACATAATACCAGTATTTATTAAAATTTTTAAAGATTCACTTAATTTATTTTTATTTTTTAATTTTGTTTTCATTTATTTTTACTACTTTCAATGTTTTGACGGCAAATGCATCTTTCAGCAGTTGACATTTGCGCAAAGCCAAACGTGGGCCCGCATTGAGTGCCCGTAGTGGTCCAACTTGAATGTTGTATCTCTAAACTACCCCTGCAAAAATAAATTATAAACCGGTTGGATTAAAATTTTACCAAGTTATTAATAAAATTTTGTAAAATTCAATTTCCTTCGTTCAATTACCACCTAACAGTCCAGATATCAATATTATTAAAACTTTTTTCCATATGCTAAGGCGTAACATTAATAAGCATACTGAAATTGAGGATTTATGTAAACATATTCGGTTTGTTGTTCAATATGAGATAAAACAAGAATATACCAATGCTCTCATCGTCAGTACTCCAAAACGCCTGGATCATGTTGTTCAAAAGAAGGGCGATTACATAGAGTATTAAATATTTTATATTTTGTAATGCAGTTAATTATTTGGTAACTGAAAAATGCATGTAATCCGTATTTTTGTTAATAGTTTACGTTATATTTCATGTTAATAATTTTACTCCATTTTCGAGTTTGACCAGTTAATATTTTATATACATTCTTATTGCTTATATATATATATATATATATATATATATATATACTTTAAAGCATGAGTTCCCTTTATAAAACCAAATAAAAATATAAGAAGACGTAAACTGTGAGATGAATTCATTTTACATATTCTCGTCAATCACAAACATATAATATATAGTATATATATACTAAAAGGGGTACAGATGACGCTTAAGTTAGTACAACTTACAAACATACGACCAAGCAATGTAGTAACAAACTGTTTTTGTGCACACAAAGCAGATTTCAATGTGTTTTTATAAACAGATTCAAGAATTTTCAACATATTTGAAGCTTGAGAGGTAATTAGAACTTTAAAATAATTTTTGAAATTGAACTGGTGTTTGGTTTGTATGTGTATGTATGTTCACTTCCGTTTGACCTAATATTGATCCAGTTTAGAATGTGTTCTTTAGCCCGATTATCTAATCAACGCATTATCCGATCGGTGTACTTGTCACCGTAACTGCAAGTGAACTGATAAATGCAGCGTGAGGCGGAAAATGTGTCTTTAGCCGTTTTAATGTTGGGCAAAGGGAGACCTTTGGTAGTGAACAACAATCTTAGTTGGATCGATAGAAAGGCCCTCTTTATGGTTGCTTTCACCGGATTTTGAGAAAGTTCCTAATATCGTTTCCTTTAAATAGTAATTTTAGGTAAACCGGTTTCTTTTCGTCACCGTTTGCACTCTGATTTTTGTATGGCTCGGAGTGGTATTTGATGAATTTTGTTAGACATCCATTATTGATTAACAATTGCTTAAAAGTTTCTCTTTCTTCATCGATTGTATATATATATATATATATATATATATATATATATATGTGTGTGTGTGCCGGGGTGGTCTAGCGGTACAGCGCTCGAATTCGGGCCTCGGTGGGCATGGGTTCGAATCCTATCACTAAAATGCGGGCCCACGGTCGGCATCGCCAAAATGTCTACTGCTGAAAGATGTTTCTCGTAAGACATTCAT
The DNA here is from genome assembly GCA_025895645.1 of Cardicola forsteri. Classification (NCBI taxonomy): domain Eukaryota; kingdom Metazoa; phylum Platyhelminthes; class Trematoda; order Strigeidida; family Aporocotylidae; genus Cardicola; species Cardicola forsteri. The sequence continues at coordinate 172,911 of JAKXYG010000480.1, read as the reverse complement.
AGTAGAAAACATAAAATAAAATAAAAAGTTATATGTTTGTGACTGAAGAGAATATACGAAATGAATTCCTCACAGTTTACGTCTTGTCATATTTTTATTTGGATATATATATACTTTTTAAAATTATTATATAGCATATATTTCACAATTAAAGTGACATATCTCTTGTACATTAAATAGTTACTAGAGAGATGTTTTAGTTAAATAATCACTTTTTTGCGGTAATTGTTGCAATGGCTGTATATTAATAATCGAACAGACAAGATTAATAAGATGGCCCATATTTTTCTATAAACGATATTTTACAAGTATTCGGTATGTCACATTTTGAGAAGAACTGACTCTCGTTCACTACATGACTTTAGGCAATTAGACGAAGAAAATTAGTTGATCAAATTCTACCCTTACCGCACCCGACAAATCAGCTAAACCGCTTTAGCAATGGCCCATTGAAGATGGTAAACAACAAACAGGTTGACAAAATACGGAAAGCTTGGCTACGAATAATTTTGGAACTGAATGTCATCTGCAATCAAGTGAACGTGCTACCTCAAACGCTTCTGATTTACAGGGTTTTTGTTATGTTATGATATTGAAAATAATTATTCTAGCAATTCGAATGTTTATCGGATATATATATATATATATATATATATATATATATATATATATTATTATTACATAGTATTGTATATTTTATAATTGAAGTGAGGTTTCTCTTATACGTTATGTAGATACAACAGATGTTTTACTTACATAATCACTTTTCTGCTGTAATTATTGCAATGGTTGCAGTTTGTTAGCTTTCTGTTAGAATTTATGAGGGCAAATAACGGAAGATTAAACATCGCCAATTAACGATTATTCGATGTGATTATTATACAACTTTCGCATACAACTCGTTAATCAATTTGATTAGAAATTTGGCATTTATTGTAAACATTTATAAATCCAAAGGTAATTAGAGCTGAAAGTACAAATATGAAATTGTAGTATAACAAACCAGACTATTTAAAATTGTACCATTGATTAAACTTTTAAATATGAATTCAACACATGGAGTTGTATGATAGATTAGATGAATAATTTTTAGCATACATAATTGAAAACACAATAGTTGTGTAGGCTGTACACAGAATATGTTTTAAAAAAATTGGCATACACTACTAGAAGGCTACTTTTTAATGCGAGATTGTTGGTGTTTGTTTTGAAACGGGTACTATGTATCAGTAGTTTCATTCAACAATAACAATGATTCATATTCCATTTAGGAAAATTGATATTATATGTATGTTGGGGTTGGAAAAAAAATAAACCTATCCACCTGTTACTTCTTTAAAGTAAACCAAATTAAAAACCTGTTTCTAGCCCAATTGAACAACTATATACGATTACTTGGTATGTTTCTTGTACCGAAGTGATCCAGCGGTACAGCGTTCGACATGAGTTTGAATCTCACCACCGACCCACTGAATGCGGGCCCACGTTCGGTTTACTAAAAATGTCTAGCGCAAAACATGTTTTCTGTATAACATTCAAGGTAGTGAACTTGACAATAAGAGCTATTATATACATATGTATAAATTAAAATTTTGATAAACTGGGATAATTAAAACACTTTTACAACTTGGGTGAGTTTTGCTATTAATCTTAAGTTCAGGACGAACTGTTCAAAACCTTGGAAGGAAAGTAAATAGTGACAGAGTGGCTCACTGGTAAATGCTTAAACTTTGGACTAAAATGAAGTGGGTTTAGTCGTTCATGCACTACCCCTGTATTATTATTATTATTATTCAGGATTCAGGATTTTTTACGCTTTTTAGTACTTGGTTCTCAAATTGTCTCAACTTTTCAGGGGGGGAAATAAAATGGATGGTGAGGTAAAGGGGGATTAATTACAGAAAAAAATTTATCAAGGTAGATAGTGGAAGTTAACAATAATAGAAAACGAGCAAAAATTATTTTTTTTTAATAAAACAAGTACCTATAGCAATGCAATAATCTTCAAAAAAGAAGAGGACAAATAACGCTCCAATGGACGTGTAGCGCGATGCGCGCCTCATTTCGCGAAGTTCTACTTACATACTACACAAGGAATAGTAGCAACATCGCCACTAACTTAATAAAACAATAAAATAAACAATTTTAAACGGGTTTGTATTTTTGAATTTCTTTTTATTACTAATTAACGCCAATAAATGTACAAAATTTTTGTTATTAACACAAAAAGATACTGTTTTGTTTTATTATATGCAATGACTGGAAATAGTATAATGTTTTCAATAATGTATGTAAATCGGTTTTTTGTATTTAACTGTTTTATTGCTTTTTATATTTTATTGTACGCTTTTATCTATTATATTCTCAAAATGTTTATATTAGCATAACCTGTATTTACTATTTTATTACTTCTTTTGTTTAAAAAGGAGAAGTACAGAGTTCTGAAAAATAAAACAGCACTGTTAACAAAACTAAGCGTACCTAACAACATTTCCAATAATAATTTTTGCCTAATTTTAACTATAATTATTTAATAAAATGTTTAAAAAAAAATCATTTTGTTATGTTATCTAAGTGACAAAAATATGGATATGAATCTCACTATTGGCACGAAATGCGGGCCCACGTTCGGCTTTGTTAGAATGTCTACTGCTGAAGGATGTTTCCCGTAAAAATAAGTAAAGTAAATAAATAGGGATGAAACAACTGTACAGTGAAACCAAGTAATAATAATAATAATAATAATAATAATAATAATAATAATAATAATAATTCATCTTTAAAGACTGGTGAATAATAAAGATAATTATAATATTAATTTGAAAGCCATAATATAACTTGCATACACTATTAATAAATGGGCTCAAAAATATGTTCATTTAGGTATAATAGCAACACATTTTCCTTATTTTAATAATTGCAATTTGTTACCTGGTGGTTTCCTCATTAAAACATTAGTAATACTGCTGTTATTTATGTTTATTATAGTAAGCTTTGATACCTTATTAGCAATACAATAATAATATTAAAGATACTACTACTACTACTACTACTACTACTACTACTACTACTACTACTACTACTACTACTACTAATAACAATAATAATAATACTACTAATAATAATAATAATAATAATAATAATAATAATAATAATAATAATAATAATATCGTTAATAATAATAATAATAATATAAATGATAGTAATAAAATAATCTAAATAATATAATAAATTATTATTATTATTGCAATAAGAATATTATTTATATACATAATAGCAATAAAAACAATAGTAACAATATTAATAATATTTATTTTTTGTAATAACGGTAATTATGTTAGTAATGATTGGGTATGCTTATAAAACTTAAAAGTTAATCAATTAAATTGATTTTAAAATGCTTTAACAATATAAACTAGTTACACAGCCTTTAAATTTAACTATAATAGATGACATTTTTCTCTAAAGAAAAGCGATTACGTTTCCCCAACTTATAAAGTCCACTTTTTGACATGTACTATATCAGCATTTAAGCACAAATCCGAGTCAATCCTACACTTTTGTGATAAAAACTCTGCAAAACTACGTAATCGTTTTAACAATATAGTTTTGAACCACTTTTATACAAATAAAATTGACTGTTTGTATGCTAATTTCTTCGATAATATCAAAAAGGATACAAAACAATTTATTTTGCAGTTTCTACTCATTATTAGCTTAGAATCAAGCGCCATATGCATATAACTCAACTTATTAAGATATACAGCAATGCGTTTTATAAATAAAAACCCTTCGGTTTTTTTATAATTTTTAATAAGTATTTAAAAATATAAAACAAGCGCATAAATTGTATTATAACACCTAAAACTTTACAAACTTTTAACAACTTTTTTTATTTTGTAAAAAATAAACAATAGTGAATGTTTTAAAATATTATCCACGCCCTGCAAAATACTAAAAAATATCATCAAGTCTTATTTAGTCGACTTTATCAAAACAAATAACTGTGATTTAGCATAAGCTTATGTTATTGAGAAATTTCTTTTCTGATCTATTAGCCTTTATAAATAGCCTCAAAACATATTGAAGCATTTGTCCTTAGTTAACGCCATTTAGTTTAATTTACATTAATGACTTACTTTCGATTGTCAACATTTTTAAAATGTGAGGTATTAACTCTAAACAATTACAGCAAGATATAAACATATTTGGTTAATAATTAATGCCACCCAGTTAAACCTTTATAAGTAGAAATATTCATTCCATTTTGGAAAATCTACAAACAACATTTTTATTATCCAAACATTAAATTGCTTATCTATTTTCATCGTAAATTTGGTTAAAAGTTTAAGGGTCATTTTAAAATCCTTTTTTAACTTTTCAACACCTGGAACAGTCTTCCTTTAAAAATTTAGGTATTTAGGTATATTCACAAGTTATATAGGAGGAAGCTCCTTTTAGTACTCGGTTCAAATTATCAAATATCAACAGAAGTCTCAAAGAAAATGTAAGTATATATAAAATATATTAAAATAAATTTATATAATTAAAAGATACAAAATATAAATATAAATTTAATATAATCATGGAGAAAATACTTATCATACACCAATTTCAAGGAATCAATGGACGACGCTGAAACAATATGGTTCGGTAGAAGATTCTATGCAGTTATGATCCTATACAAAAAGTGGTTTAGTCGTAGACGGGATTTAACTCTAGGTTTAGATAACTTATACGGGTGTCCTTTACGAGAATCGTTAGCAGGGACAAAAAGATTGTTTAAGCCAGCTGACGTTAAAGTTTTATAAACTAGAATGAGGTCGTCCCGGAGCCTCCTATTATGTAAAGGGAAGAGCTTAAGATACTTTAACCGGTTAATGTAACTTTCGTTCTTAAGCTGTCTATGGACTTTAGTTAACCTGCTCTGAACATTGTCTAATATTTTAATGTCTATTTTCCGAAAAGGGGAAGTAACTTGAATACAGTATTCTAGATGGGGTCTAATATATAGCTGATAGAGTAACCGTGCGCAACTTACAAAAACACTACCAAGATTACGGTAAAAGAACTTAGTGATTTGAAATCTCTTAGAGGCTGCTATCCTATGGTGCATCGAGAAATTTAAAGAATAGTCAAATGTGACTCCTATGTCTTTAAGTGAAGTAACTAGAGTAATAAGTGAAGAGTCTGGTGCTCTAAATGTATTGCCTAAAAATTTGCCAAGAGGAAAATGTTTACACTTGAAAAAGTTTAGAGGGAGCGCATTTGTTAAAGACCAGTTGTAGATACTGAGAATGTCTAATTAAAGTTGTTCGGGATTGGAACTCTAGATTTTGACATTGTCAGCATACAGTCAGATGTCCGAACGAACAACATCAGGTAAGTCATTAATATAAATCATAAATAACAAGGAGCCGAGAACGAACCCTTGGGGGACTCCTGAGGTGATGTCCACAGCTGCGGATGTAACATCACCTAATCTTACGCTTAATTGTCGGTTTGAGAGGAAGTCATAAATCCAGTCAAGCTGCGAGGGGCTGATCCCAAAAGCTTTTAACTTATTCAGTAATTCTCAGTGAGGTACTTTGTTAAATGTTTTGCAAAAGTCAAAGCAAACAATATCAACCGAGTGGCATTTTTCCAACATTCTGGTAAGACTACTCGTAAACGTCAATAAATTTAAGAGGCAGGATTTTAATCACATAAACCTATGCTGAACAGGGTTTATGAGGTTATTATTGACTATGTAGTTTATTAAATGAAACTTAACAATTTTTTTCATTATTTTACTTGGGGCAGACAAAATGCTGATGGGTCTATAACTCTCAGCCTTGAATCTGCAACCAGATTTGTATATTGGTCTGATATAAACTAATTTCCAAATATCAGGTACCTTACCTTGATTTAGAAAAAAGTTAAACGTATAGGCTAGTGCTGGGGCTAATTCTGCCGCACATTTCCTGAGAATTCTAGGATATAAATGGTCCAAACCACAGAAAAAGGATTTTAATTTAGAAAGGAGGTTCTGTACTATCTTAGAGGAAATGTGAGGGGGACCCTGATAAACGCGGGGGACTCGAGGATAGTTCTCCAATAAAGTCTGCATTAAATACAGATTGGAAATAATTACTAAAAGTATTACATACTTCAGGCAAAGAAATAGGAGATCCATGGGTATCCTTAAGCTGCGGAAAGGAGTTAAAAATCCCACGTTCATTTTAAATAAATTTAAAAAGTACTTTTTTATCCGACTTAGCTTTCTTGAGTAGATTATAAATTCGGAGATGTTTAAGACGGCTAAGGCTTGATGCACATTTATTGCGTAATGTAAGATAATTATAATAAAAACACAGAAGGCTAGTAAATGTTTACTTATGAAACTCACAATTACGGAACTTAATGAGTCGAATAAAACGCCATGGAAGTTTAGTCTTTGGGAAAGAGGGAAATCGAAAGGGGACAAAGAGATTAACTCCAGATTTAATAATACTTAAGAAATAATCATAAAATTTATTAATTTTGTTGGTTGGGAAATATGCCTAATTAATATTTCTGAAATAATTCCTTAAACCATCAAAATTGGCAATACTGAAATCTGGAATAGGCGCAGATTTAAATTGGACAATGGGGGGGCTGTATTGAAGAAATAAACTTTATATGTCAAAACAGAATAATCGTTCTTGCTCAGCGGAGGAAGAACATTGATAGTATTCATTATATAAGGGACATTAGTGAGTACTAAATCGAGACAAAATGAAGAACAACCAACCCTGTGTCTGGTAGTAAAGGACACATGTTAGAAAAGTGCATTCTTAATGCAAAATTGAAAAAAGCAAGAATCAAAGGACTTCCCCGGACTATATAAGGTATCACAACTGATAGAAGGGCATTAAAGTCGCCCATGAGAACTGGATATTTATGAGGGGAGGCAAAGATTGAATGGAGTTTTTGCAATAAAACAGAGTTACAGGCATCAGGTAGGAAAGGAGATCTATAAAGAATAGAGAATCTGGCATGGTCTCTAGAAGAGAAAGAGATAGAGATAGAAAGCAAGTCAAATCCATGACTTGTAGTAACAAGAAAAGGGAGGAGGGAGTAATTTAGGCTGTTTTTAATAAAGAAGAGACAACCACTACATTTAGTACGCTTAGAATATGACTGGATAATACTATAGCCATGTATTGGCAATTCATTATCAAGTATATCATCCGACAGCCAGGTTTCAGTAATGTTAATAATATGAGGTTTAGCATCAAGGCCTAAAATCTTAACTCAGTATGCTTATTAAAGAGACTACAGGCATTGGTATAAAATACTTTTAAGTGAGAAATGCAGGAAGAGGAAAAAGCGGTTCTGTTTTTTTAGACGATGGAGGAATTAGACAGCTCAGGAGTGCTAGTGAAAAATCCTGAAAATCAGGGACGTGGGGCGGGCTATTTTCTAGTCTAAGGGGGGTTAACTTGATTATTGGAATAGCAGCTAATTTCGGACAGGATGTGTGAGACAACAACGGGGTTTTACCAATCCTATTCGTCGTAGCGTAATCTTTATGCAGACAGATCTCCGGGAATTGAGACTTAACAACCGACCAATTACTGAGGATATCAGAAGCTATGTCTGAGGTTTTGAAGGAAACAATAATTGGGGGAAAGAAAAAACGTTGTTTACATGTTATACGCGTAGCCTTAAAACTAATTGGCTGAGAATGGCAAATCTTAACTATCTCAGAAACATTATTTTTTAAATTAATGGCGGTGTCAGGAATGCCTCTAACTATTAAATTGTTTTCCCTCCTTTTGTCAACAGCATATTGTTTAGCAACAGATAAGATTTTGTCTTAAAAAGTCTAATAACGGCATTGGAGATGGGAAAGGGATTAACTTTCTCAAGTGTCGAGGTGAGGGTCCCAACTGAAGCTTTGAGCTGACTAATCTCGTCAGAATGTTTATTAAAACATGTAGAGTTAATTGAGATTTAACTAGCTCCTCCACAGATTTACTAATGCTGGAGTTACTGAGTTTAATATTTTTAACTAGATCTAAAATGAGGTCTAATTTGGCATCTATTTTAGAGTCAGACTTAGTGATAGCGCGGGGATAAACGACAAAGGAGGAATCGGATGACCTGATACAATTTATACAAATAAATTTGACATCACTGGTGACCAAATCGTTGTAGATACTCTCCGAAAGACTTAGTACACCCACGACGGCCACAAATTGCAAACTGAGACACTTTCATTGCTAGATCGAAAATTTCTAAAAATGTAATAAAAATAAAATATCACAAGCAAAGCAATGTGATAATCGGGTTAAAGAGATTATAAAATGGAGGATCGAGCACGACACATACAAATCGTACTTGAATAAAACAATTAGGCAAACAAAATTGCACAATTACACACAAAGCAGACAAAATTAACAAAAACTGAACAAATTAACAAGAAAAACACGTAAAACACGTAAACACTTTATTAAGCGCAAAAACAATAAGCAACTTTTGAGCGCAAGCGTATCTCACGGATTCAAAAGTGCAGTGCCAAATCTGTTACGTCATTTAAGACTGCATATGATCTCTTTGCTTTCTCTAATTTTACATAATTTGATTACATCTTCCCATTATATTGGTGTTTCATTAATTTTTATTTTTGTTTTATTTTCGTTTTCTTATAACACGATAATAACGATAAGATTTGAACCGAAAACAGTTTAGATTTGCTTTTAACTCACTAAACTATTTTAACATAATTTAGGTAATATTAACTGCGTTTATCCCTTGTATTAATTATATATTAAACTTTATTATAAATATTAAAATTAAATTACAGTATTTATTCTTAAAGTTGACATTTACGAATTAAATAAAGTTTAAAACTACGTTACCAAATTATTAAAACTTTTTAAACTTCGACCATATATGTTCACTTAAGCTAGTTCCACTACATAACAAGAGGTTCCAAGTGAATATTATTTTATGAGTACTGGATAGTTTGTTTTTTACTTTGTTATTTTTAAATAATGTAAAAAAAACATTAAAAAAACCCCAAAACTTTATTTTATTTAGAATTGTATTATTTTTCACACAGGATTATTTCCTCTTTGTATGTTGTCGCTGAACCGTCTCTAAAGATTTTTAACATCTATTACGGTAAACATTATTTTAAAAAAAATTTCTAATTGTTTTTAATATTGTGTTATTCATTTCTAATTTGTTTCTTTTTCTATTCCTATTATCCCATATTCATAAACTAAGTATCCTACTGAACAAGTTAAAAACAAGTATATTTTAATTTAAAAATAATTATAAAAATAATTTAATTAATTATGTTTTATTAACAATTTTTGCGATTTAATTTTTGTAAATTATAAATTTTAGCTAGGTTTTATATGTGTTTAAATTCAGCAATTGTAAACATTATCGGTCAATAGAACAATTTGATATTTATTTGGTTAAAAAATTGTGGTATTCTAACTGCATTATCAAAATAAAATTATATTAATTATGATGCAGGAAACGATTGTTGAAGTAAAAAATACGCATCAAGGAGGTATGTAAAAATGAAAAACCATTATTTCTTTTTAGGTTGTCTAGGTATATTATGTGACCCCAAACATCGTATACATCGTTTTTTGATGTTATTTTTTATATGTTTTTTATCGTTTGGAAGTTATTTTTGCTATGATAATCCAGCAGCTTTGCAAGATGTAATTTTGAGGTCATTATCAATGAGTGAAGTGGAATTTATGAATTTATATGCTTTTTATTCGTGGCCAAATGTAGTTTTGAGTTTTGTGGGAGGATATTTAATTGACCGTGTATTTGGTATACCAATGGGTGCAATTATTTTTTCAATTTGCGTTTTTGTTGGTCAGTTAATATTTAGTGCTGGAGCTTACTTTAACAATATTCCCGTGCTGTATTTTGCTCGTTTAATTTTTGGAATTGGTGGAGAATCACTTGCTGTTGCTCAAAATGCTTACACAAGCGAATGGTTTCCACCAAGTGAACTTAATTTTGTTTTTGGTTTGCAATTAAGCATGTCTCGTGTTGGATCTACCTTGAACATGGTTACAATGCAAAAGGTAAATGACGCTATTGGTGAAACATTTGGCCTTACTGGTTACAAGCAACTCGGTGTATCATTTTTCGTCGCTTCGATTACCTGTTTGTTTTCTTTATTTTGTGCAGTTATATTGGCATATTTTACGTTCAGGTAGAAACATATATATATATATATATTATTGTTAAATAAGTTGGTTTTGGATATATTAACAATTTATTGTTTCTTAAAGGGCTAGACGTATTATGAAGGAATTGAAAATGCAATCTGAACAATTTTCGGAAAATGAAAAAAATGATGGCAAAAATGAAAGAGAAAGGGAAGATGAAAAAATATCGTTACGCGCTATAATAAATTTTCCGGGTGCTGTTTGGTTAATATGTACGGTGTGTGTTGCTTATTATGTTACAGTTTTTCCATTTGTTAGCTTGGGTTTAGTATTTTTTGAACGTAAGTTATCATACAATTACTTTTTAATTATGTTTTTGGAATTTTATTAAACATATAATAATTTAAATTTAGGAATTATTTTTACTATTTACAATTTCTACTAAGATTAAGATGTACACTTTTTGGATGGAATGGATATACTGACAAAATTATATGCGTTTTAGGAACCGTCAATAATTAATCGTTGCACATTTTTAGATGTTCAACTTTAATATTCGCTTAATTTTAGATAATAACCTTTTTGAAATAAAGAATAATATTTTATACGAGTATTACACTTTTCGCCTACATATTATTTATTACGGTATAAAAGGACAGATTTTGTGCATTTAAACGACATTTTACTAAGCATTAATCGTTACTTTTTTAATTAATATGATTAACGTGGTATTAAAAATAATAATAATTATTATTATATAAGAGTGACGTTGCATAGCTCCTATATAACATGTTTGGTAAAACAACTCACGACCAGATACACAATTGAGAACGACTTTGTACCTTCAATATTTTCAGTCTTATAGCTAATGTAAATTGTTGACCGCTTCAAGGTGTTTTACTAGAGCTTAAAACGGTTTGTAGAAGACAATTTTTTTTATTTTTCAAGTTGTTTTTTTAAAATTATTTATTTTTATATAATTTTACTACAATCTGAATTAAAAAAGCAATTAGTGATTATTAATTGGATAATTATATATTTGATTATACCTTTATTATTATTATTATTATTTATAACATTTTTATCGAAAATTAATTTTTTTTTCACATTACAGATAAATACAATTTATCTATTCAATATGCCGGGGTAGTCAACAGTTTGGTTTATATTTTGTCATCTGTTGCAAGTCCCATATTTGGCGCTGCTATCGATTTTACCGGACGCAATGTGTATTGGGTGTTGAGCAGTATTCTACTTACCATGATTTGCCACTTGGCGTTTGCTTTTACCTCCGTTGCCATGCCTCCAATCATCATTATGGTTGTGATGGGTCTTTCCTATTCGATTTTAGCTAGTAGTTTGTGGCCCCTTGTTGCTTACCTACTGCCTGTATCGCAGCGTGGCACCGCATACGGCCTGATCCAATCGGTACAAAACTTGGGGCTTGGTTTGGTTTCCATATTTGCTGGCTATTTGGTTGACATCAAGGTAAGGACATCATCGGGGATAAACATCACCCACCGGTTATTATCGCCCATGGTAGTCTAAATTATCAATCTGCAAAAAGATCAACTTTTGCAGTGTGCACTTAATGAACGACATTTGACTGTGTTGACTTTAATTGTTAATTACACCCCTCCAGTGATCCCTATTAGCTGCAAACGGTAAGTAAACGGATGCCCAATTAAGTAATTCATTTGGACGATGGGGCTTAGCATAAATAAAAGAACTGAGTTCGCGTGCAGCAACGTCCGTCCAAATTTTCCTTTGGCTATCTGGTCTTCTTTTCCATCCGGGTAATGGATCAGGAATTCCACTGTGGTGGATGGGTGCAAGTATACACTCAAGGTACTTAAAATAGTATACCTATACGTTATGCAGTCGTTGGGCTAATCGGTTTCTGCTGTTACGAGTTGAGGATGCATCACGTGGAGGAGGAACAGTCAGGAATGTTATCATCATTGGAAATTGAGACTTTATAACTATTACTCAAATCCTCACGATCATTAGCATTCCAAAGTTTGCATGATACTCCAAAATTACTAATAACATGCTTATATATATATATATATATTGGGTTTGATTTTTCACAGGGCTACCTATTCCTCGAAGTGTTTTTCACCTTTTGTCTAAGTATCGCCGTGGCAGCCACTTTTGGGCTGTTTGTCTGGGACGAATGCAACGGCAATGTGCTGAACGAGTCGGGATCGAGTCGGCGAGCAAAATGTGCCAGGCGACTAACGGTGCTCGACGACGATGCGAGCAGCGTCGGCGACAATCGGGGCAGTGCAGTGACGATTTTGGACAGTGATTCTGAAAAACCGTGCGGTGTGGCAAGGGCCTAGAAGTGGCGGTCTTTCATCTGTGTGTGTGTGTATGCCTGACTGATTTGGCCAGGTTGTTTTTATACAATCTATTTTTGCGTCCCATTGATTAGTTATTTTTACAAAACACGTGCGATTTTGATCGATTGATCATTTTTTTGTTTTAATTTGTAATTGTAATTTCTTATGTAAATGTATATTTGCATTTATTGATGCAATTTTTAAACAGTAATTGCTGGGGAATTTGATTAATACTTGTGAAATGTCAATTTCCAATAATTGTGATATCCCTCTAACTGTTCCTCTACGTGGCGCATTTAGACTAACACAGAAAGGATTGAGTGTACAGTGGTTGAACTGGACTTACGTTATGGCAGGTGAGTAAAAGCACACACTTAGGGTACTTACTTGAATACCACGCGTGTAGTCATTGGGCTAAGGGAGATAACCCTGACAAAAATTCCATTTCCGCAAACATTGGCGCCAAGAAACGTTATTTTTCTAATTGGGTTGCACTTATCAAGCTATTGAAGTAGATTGTTTAATAATGAAGAGGTAACTAGGTGTTATCAACTACAATAAAATGGTGAGTTGACATTGGGGCCGAATGTTGTACAGTGGGTGGAAATGCTAACGGTTTTGAAAACTTGAGCAATTTTCAACGTTCTTTATCAATTATACTTGAATACATTTATTTTTTTAATTATTCCTGCTAAAGTCATATTCGAAGAATGTTGTAGATGTATTCAATATAGCATTGGGGGTTCCCTTTATAATTCCAAATAAAAATATAAGAAGACGTAAACTGTGAGATGAATTCATTTCGTATATTCTCGTCAGTCACAAACATATAACATTTTAGTATATATGTACAAAAAAGGGGGGGTACAGATAACATTTAAATTAGTACAACTCAAACATTTACACAATCATTACGACCAAGCTAAGTTCAATGTAGTGACGAACTGTTTTTGTGAACACAAAGCAGGTTTCCATGTGTGAATATAAACAGATTCGAGAATTTTCAACATATTCGAAGCTGGAGAAGTAATTAGCACTTTAAAACAATTTTTAAAGTTGATTTGATGTTTGGTTTGTAGTATATATATACTAAAATGTTTGTGACTGACGAGAATATACGAAATGAATTCATCTCACAGTTTACGTCTTCTTATATTTTTATTTGGTATTCAATATAATTTAAAAAATAATACAAAAGCTAATCCATTATACTGTATTGATTATGACACAAGCTCGTTCACCTACGCATTATTATCAATACTGCTAAAGTAGTGTATGAAGAATGATTTAGTTCAACTTAAATATATTTGATACAATTGAATAATTAATCATACTACATTGTTTGGTCATACCCCGTATATGCGACAGATACTGTTATAATTTATATTGTATATCATCCCGTATGTTTTCTTCAATCACAAAAACATTGTTTTTTATATATTTACAAGACCTGCTTTATGCGCACAAATGTGTGTGTGTAGTGGTTTTGATAGTTTTTTTATCACAAAACGCTTTTCAACAAAACAAAATGTGAACTCTGTATGAAGTGATGAAGCCTAAATCATTGTACACAGGATTTCTTGTGGTCGCTAACTTGGTGTTACCTGTCCATTATTTCTATATTGTGCAACAAACATGTAAAAATAACGAACTTTCTTGCAGCAGAGCTACTATTTGTAAAGATTGGCACAATCGACTGATTTGTGTCGCTTTTACCAGTCTTAGTCTGAGGGCTGCATATAGTATACATATACCTTAAGATGCCTTTGAAATAGTTGGGGTTGTATGCTTGCACTTATCCGCCAAAGTGGATGCTCAATTATACCGCTGTGTACTCAATCGATTCTGTGCTTGGGGACACCTAGCTCAGGATGCGCCATGTGGAGGTGACAATCACCATCCCTTAGCCATTGATAAACAATCGTGTTCGTTTAATGTTTTATATTTTTATCTACTTGGCAGTGTATTGAATGAAATTGCTACTAAAGCTTTTGTAGGATGGAAATTTGTACTACTTTGGCAACAATTGTGCTCTCATTGAGACTACCAAAAATGCCTTCAACTATTTGGGGGTGTGAGACTTTGAAAATGTGGATTGTATATAAGGTGGAAATTTGTGAATACACCTCACTTTGCAACTAAAATTTTCCGGTTAGGGAAAACAGCACAATCATATGCAAAAGCCTTGTCGTTTCCTATTCTTTATAGAGCAATACGGTTTTGTGGGAAATATAAAAAAAAGGCTAAAAGTTATCAGAGCTAATATTAAATTATTTTGTTTTACACTTAGTCATTATATCTTATTAAATAAACGAAAAGATTTAGAATAGTGCTTTGTTTGGAACAGTATGCATTTCAAAGCAATCTTAAGTTCACTAGTACACAATACATGCTTGCAAATCAATAATGGACTTTGTCAAAAAAAACAATTTGTCCAAACAATAAAAAAAGGTGTACTTTGTCTACATTGCAAAAACCAAACTTGGTATAAACGAAAATGGTCTGTAAGATTGGACAGAATAGAAAGTGGTGCTACTGTTAGGAAAAAGCTGACAGTCATTGAAGATTGACGTGGTACAGCTATAATTTACAAAGAGAAGAAAATTACGTGACAATGGAAGTAGCACAAACCGGGCCTGACGAAAGACAATTACGATTGGATTGTATCGACGCAGATATGAAGGAAATGGGGCTGACAAACAATGACACTGCCGACGGAACAGCGATTCATCGTACATGCTAATGACCTCAAAAATTTGGAGTAATGTTTAGGAATTTATCATTTTTGATAGTGGTGATGTTTTTATTTTTGCAACAAGAAATGTTGGTGCCAAGGTTACCTCTTTATTAGTTTCAAGTTCTCGTAACATTCCCGTACAGTTCCTTTCCACCGT
>JAKXYG010000480.1:142500-152500 GCA_025895645.1 Cardicola forsteri | reverse complement strand
TAAATGAAGATTGAACAAAGATGAGGATAAAAATTTTTTCCCATAAGCATGTGGTCATAAATCCAGTGGACGAAGACGATTGGATCTCTTTTCATTATGAGATCTAAAAAAATAGGATGCGTTTTTAAATCCAAATAATATCGATAGGCATCGATTTGATTTCAAATAAAGCAACATCGTACACACACACACACACATGAAGAACTTACATTTGGAGAATATAAAATAACTGAAGTCATTATATTCTGTAGACAGTTGAATTACGTCGAACAGTTGATGGTTTTTCATCTTTCGGAAACATTAGAGAACATTTATTTTTTACTTATTTAGTAGCATCATCATAAATATATTAATAGAAGTACATTTTGCATATATATATAACAGATAAATAATGTCATCAACCAAAACAATACAAAATAAAGGTAGAAAGTCAAAATTTGGTACAGTGCTTAACTCAAAAATGGGTGGGCATCAAGGTTCGAATCCTACCACCGGCCCACTAAAATGCGGGCCCACGTTTGGCTTCGCTAAGATGTCCACTGCTGAAAGATGCTTCCTGTAAAACATTCAAAGTCGTGAAAATAAATAAAATTACATAATTATCAAATGACATTAGGTTATTATTATTGATGTATTTGTTTAGCTGGAATTCTTGCATAAGTCAACATAAGTCAACCGTGTTTACAGACATTTTCGCATTAATTCGTAAACGTAGACGGTAAATTTTTATCAACAATAGATCTTGCATTAAAAACGTAATCCTAATGGCTCTAAAGTGCCTTCACATCTTCTTTTATGTTTAAAATGTTGTTTTTTTCCAGATGCAATTTTAAAAATGTATAAGATAGAAAAGAAATTAGTTTTAACAATCATACCGTAAATTTGTCAAAACGAAATTCCCATTGTTTATTTTACAAAAAAAAAAGAAAATAAATATACAAATATAAATAAAATTATATATATTTATATAATTTCCAAATCGACATTATTCAATAAAATGATAGTGGTATTCGAATACCAATAATGACACAATTGACATGAAGTTGGAAATTAACCAACTTATTGGCAACTTTGTTTTGTGTCCAAATGCATGTGACAATTAAAAGCAGCTGTGGACGAAAACCTACATCATTCCTTTAGGTACCTAACTTTATATGCAAAACAAAACATTACTACGAATTATTACTGCTGTTTGCTTTCAAAATAAACTTGGCACTTGTCAACTTTTGATTTGTATAAGGCAATGTTGTTCAGTTCCAAATATGTACATTGACATTATCTACATTATCCAATTTGAAGATTTTATTTGCCCCAAGTTAGTGTTTGCAATTTTAACAAAAATGGGTTTTTTCCTATTAATTGACCTACACGTGAGTGACTCCATTGACACAATAGCGTTATATAAACGTGCTGGGCTGGTTTAGTGCTACAGCGTTGGTCTTAAACTTAAGTCCACATGGAGTTCGAGTTTCATCGAAGACATTGTCTGATTTTGTTAAATGTCCCTTTGTTAAAAACGTTTTTGGTCAAACATTCGAGCGGTAATATCGATATAACTGTATATGCCGGCGTATATGTTTATATTCACACATTGAAACGTGCTTTGTGTGCACAATTCGTCACTACATTGAACTTAGCTTGGTCGTAATGATTGGATGTAATGTATGTTTGTGTTTGTGCATGTTTGCGAGTTGTACTAACTTAAGTGTTATCTGTACCACCTTTTTTGTATATATATATATATATATATATATATACTAATATTTAGAATGAACTTTATTCACGTGTAGAACTTACTTGTATGCTTAATTCAAGCATATTTTTGAATTCACTACAATTCATATGGAAAAAATAATGGGCTATGCGTTCCCTGTCGGACAACGAATAACTGCGAGTGCAAAATTGAAAATAGTTTCTTATTATTATCATCATCATTATTATTATTATTATTATTATTAATATTATTATTACTATTATTACTATTATTATTATTATTATTATTATTACTATTATTATTATTATTATTATTATTATTATTATTATTATTATTATTATTATTATTATTATTATTATTATTATTATTATTATTATTATTATTATTATTATTATTATTATTATTATTATTATTATTATTATTATTATTATTATTATTATTATTATTATTATTATTATTATTATTATTATTATTATTATTATTATTATTATTATTATAGCTTCACGTACATCTTGCCTTCAAGTTTCAACAATAGCAAACACATTCTAGTCGAAATCCTTTCATTGGCTGGTGTTTTGACAATGTAAGTTAAAATATATTTCAAATCCAAACTGACAATGCCGTTCAAATCATCAACCAAATGTCTTTTATTTACTAAAATTAAAATTCATTAAAAAATTAATTGAAATGTAATATATGTGTAAATAAAAAGCGTAAAGTATTAACAATATATATATATATATATATATATATATATATATATATATATATATATATAGTTTGTTTGTCTGTAACTAAAGAAAATATACTAAATCACTTTATTTTACATCTTCAATTTATTTGTTCACTTGTACCACCATTTCGCCGGTAGAAACATTTTAGCCAAGCTAACATGGGCCCGCATTTAGTGGGTCGATGGTGGAATTCAAACCCTCCCCTCCATGTCCACCCAGGTTCGAGTCAAGCCCTGTACCGCTAAACCACCCCAACATTTCTAATAATTTTATTGGAAATGATAACAAAATAAAAATATATTGGATTAAATTCAGTTCATGTTTATTTAAGTTTATTTTTATAATTGTGTATAATAACGGAGATGTCCACCTAGTTGGGATCAGAAATGATTCAATCTAGCCAGTACCAAGCTTTGATAAAGGAGGAGGGTTTGAGCGCGCAAGGTTAGTAACCTGGTCTCTGTAAAAAATTTATACTGCTACGGAAATAATCAAGAGGACGCCATTCCGGCAAACAACGGCAAAAAAGTAATTGCACGTATCTGGATGACAGAGTTACACAGCTGATAGATTTGAGTGAAAGCCGAAAGGAAGCTCAATCTTCGATTTACAGAATTTTCAATGCCAACGAGACTTTGTTGTTGTTGTTATTTTGTTGTAATTATTGTCTTATTGCCCCATGCTTATTTTTACAGCTAAAAGGTTATGTTTAATATATAATATATATAATAATTACAAAGCACATTTTCCGTTTAAAATAGTTTTCCCAGTTGTTTATGTATTAAAATTATTTTTCTGTCATATAGATGGAATTATTATTCCCAATTCTTTGTCAAAACTGCGCCTAGAAAAGATTAGAAATGGATCAATTTAGCCAATCCGAAGCATGGATGAAGGAGGAGGGCTTAAGCACAAGAAAGGCATCGGGCGGTGCAAAACATCAAAACTATTCAATCGTTACAATCCTTCGAATTGGTTTAATACGGAAAACAAGCAATCCCTCATAAGACAGGGAAAAACTGTTGAAAAAGAATTAAAATTATCAGATTAAGCAAATAATCACTATACAGCTGTTTCATCTTTGTTAATGGTCATTGACAGTGGATACCTCTCAAGTCTCACACACGAACTTGAATCCACTGGGCTACGAATAGTTGGGAACAGACCCTTCAAATTTATTGTTTATAATAAATCTAATCGGCGTTTATTGTCCACTGATATTGGACAGAAAACGCTTTTAAATTATAAACAGAAACCACATTTACTTACTTCATTATTCCAATTTTGAATACATGCACTTTGTATTAGAAATATTAAAGAGTATTTTTATTTAAAAGAAGTGTGAAACTTGAAACAGCTTGTTAAAATGGTCAAAATTTACCTGAATAATACACATTGCTAAACACTTGCATATCGTGGCGTTCGATGAGACTAAATGCATCAGCAATCAGTCTGTTTGAATTTGGATGCTTCACTAGTGTGTGAGCCATATTTTGAGCTATTTGCTTGACTTGATCATTGCATAAAACAGTCAATATAACATTTCTACTTTTTGGAAAATTTGCAAATTTATCTTCCTACAAAATTTGTAAAATATAGTAATAATACTTATTCTACTATTACTACTTATAATAATTGTTATATATTATTATTATTATTATATATTATACAAAACCCTTTGGCTTTAAAAATAAACATGGGGCAATAAGACAACAATTACAGCAAAACAAGAACAATAACAAAGTCTCGTTGGCATTAAATATTCTGCAAATTGAAGATTGCGCTTTTTTTCGGCTTTTGCCCAACCTTGTCATCTGGTAACTTTGCCATCCAGAAACGTTGTTGTTTGCCGGAATGGCATCATCTTTCATTGTTTCCACAGCAGTATAAATTTTTACAAAGGGCAGGTTGCCAACCTTGCGCTCAAACCTTCCTCCTTTATCCAGGCTTGGGACTGGCTAGATTGAATCATTTCTAATCCAAACTAGGCGGAGTTAATAATAATAGTAATTATTATTATTATTATTATTATTATCATTGTACCGGGGTGGTCTAGTGGACTTGGACCTGAGTAGACATGGGTTTGAATCTCACCACCGACCCACTAAATGCGGGCCTTCGTTTGGCTTCGATGAAATGTTCACTGTTGAAAGATGCGCGTTTTCTGTAAACTATTTCAAGTAGTGAAAATAAAATGAACTGAATAACAATGAGCAATTGATGCTGGGGATTCGATTAATGATGATGAAAGTATAATTTTTAACGATCCTGACTGTCACCGTTTGGACTAAGTGTACTTAAGCACCAAAAGTAATAATAGCAGAAACCGAGTTAACAGCAGTACAACTGGGCTTCCGTTTTGGTGAATGGGTGCAATAATGTACTCAGGGTACTTGAAAAGTACTTTAAAGTATACGTATATGTAGCCTTTGGGCCGACAAACAAATGGGTGTCAAACAGCGGCAGTCACAAGGATGCTATTTGTCAGCTACGTTTATTGTGCCTATAAAACCATTGGCAATTAAAATAATAAATATTAATTAATTAATGCATATCAGTCAAAACGTACGGTGTTTGAAAAGTTCAAGGCATTACACCATTCCATTCTCATGGGCTCGTTCAATTTGGTGAGCACATTGACCAATCCATGATATTCTAGAAAAGTAAAAAAAAAATGCGCCATTTGAAATTTTAAAATGTTCAATAGTTTAAACTTATTCAATTTTTAAAATTATTATTACATATTATTATTCAAAAACAAATTTGCCTACTTTAAATGTTTCAAGGGAAAGGCCTTTCAACAGCGGACATTTTAGCGAGGTCAAACGTGGACCCGCACTTACTGCTTGTGGTGGGATTCGAACCTACGTCTTTTAAGTCCAAATCGAGCGATGTACCGCTAGGCCATCCCGGCATTATTATTACTACTACTACTACTACTATTATTATTATTATTATTATTATTATTATTACTATTATTATTATTATTATTATTCAATAAAATAAATGTAATTTATCAAAACCGTTAAATTAAAGTTTGTTTGTTATAACTTCAAATGTTTTATGGGAAACAGCTTATAGCAGTAAACATGTTGCCGGGGTGGTCTAGCGGTATAACGCTCGAATTCGGACCTCGGTGGACATGGGTTCAAATCCCATTGCCGGCACTAAAATGCGGGCCCACGTTTGGCTTCGCTAATTGTCAACTGCTGAAAGATGTTTCTCGTGCAAACATTCAAAGTAGCAAACATAAAATAAAATAAAAATAATAAATAAAGCCGATATGGGAATCGAATCCATGTCTGCTGAGATTTGGAGTCGAGCGTTGTACACCTAAACTAGTCAAACAACACACACAAACTACCGTTCGTTAAACTTTACAATAATAAATTGTAAAAGGGATTTATGCGTTCTATTATCAATTTCATGGTGTACATTGTGCAAAAAACGTACTTCGTTTTTCGTATAACATTTTGAACGTTTCGAGAGATACATTTACCGAACCAACTTTGTCGTTCTAGAATAAACGGAATCATTCCAACTTGCTAAATAAACTTACGCTTTAATTGAAATAAAAAAAATAATGGAATATTTTGTATAAATGCGTGCAAAAATAGGCTTTTAATTAATTAGATATTAAAATTCAGTTTACATAGATACATGTATTATTATCATTATTACTTAAATGATTCACAAAAGTATTTCTCAATCAACAGTTGGACAGTCGAACCCGTATCTACTCATGTTCTAGTTCGGCTCTGTATCACTAGACCACTCCGGTGTAACATATTTATCAACTTAATGCTGTCTAATATGTGGTATCTATAAATGCAAATAAATGTCAATAAATAACTGTTTAATTATAAAAAAGTATTTTTACAATACAAAATACCAACATAGCACCTACAACAGAGTTGAACTTAAGGAAAAATAATGTGGAAAATAACACATTACTCGAACAACCCGACATGCACTATTTGTTAAACTTCAGTCCAAAAGTTAACAGTTTAAAACAATAATAATAATAATAATAATAATAATAATAATAATAATAATAATAATAATAATAATAATAATAATAATAATAATAATAATAATAATAATAATAATAATAATAATAATAATTAAACAACCAACGTTTTAAAGAATTATTCTCACACTAACATTATTAATAATTTATAACATTATTATTAGTAGTAGTGGTAGTATTTGTATTGATTAGTTTTGGCTTTCATGTGCAGGCAAGTTGTTCTTGTTTTTCCATAAGCGTTAGAATTGTTTAAAGCTGTGGGTGATTGTTATTACCATTATTATTATTACATGAAAAATATAATTATTGTAAAATATAAATACAACACTTACTGTCCAACTTGGAATAAATCCTAAAAATATTGCATAAATAAATAGGATTTAAAATGACAAAAAATCAAACTGGCACATTTTTAAACATTTAAACCACTACTAGCACATATTACCGACCCATCATTCATCCATCTCCCACAAAACATGTAAGTTACATGTACAATTATTACAATTGCATAAACTCTTTTGCTTATAAAAAGCAACAAGACAATAAGATAACAGTAACAGCAAAAACATCATCAACAACAAAGTCCCTTAATTTAACAAGAACACTAATTCCATATGTTGAAACATTTTGAAAACATTTTTGTTTGATTGCATGAAACATTCATTTCAATTAGATGTTCTCAAATGGCTCTTAGTTAAGATTTTTATAGTTTACATTAACCTTTCTCTTACCAACTTCAATTATTCATTCCAAAACGGTTCTCGCTGGTTTCTCGAGTGCGGTAAACGTAAAATTTGACCAAGTAATTTTCTTCGTCTAATTGTAATGATGTCATGCAGTGAACACGGGTGAGTTCTTTTCATGAGCGAATGGAAGAATATGACATTATTGGTACAGCGGTACAGCGCTCGAAATCGGACCTCGGTGGACATGGGTTCGAATCCCATCGCCGGCACTAAAATGCGGGCCCACGTTTGGCTTCGCTAAAATGTCCACTGCTGAAAGATGTTTCTTGTGCAAACATTCAAAGTAGCAAACATAAAATAAAAATAAAAATAAATCTACAAAAGCCTGACACTAATTTTTCAACTTTTTGCCCTTGTTTGCCGAAATGGCGTCCTCTTGTTTGATTCTGTAGCAGTGCAGATTTTTACAGAGGTCAGGCTGCTAATCTTACGCTCAAACTCTCATCCTTTATCCAGACTTGGGACTGGCTAGATTGGTTCATTTCTGATCTTTTCTGGGTTAGGGTTAAAAATTGAAGTAATACATAAGAAATTAAAAAAAATTTTAATTGCTATAAATGCTTACCAAAGCAACGAATGAAATGTAAATGAGAAAAAACGTTTTCATGTTTCGAACAAGTGAATATGTCATTTTGAACAGTTACGGAATTTGCTATCAATGTATGTATATATATATACTGCCCCGTCTAAATTATTAAACCAATTATGTAAAAAGTTTTATATTAACTGTACTTTGTGATTTTTTGGGAATTAAGTTGTCAGAAATAACGTGATAAACATGGCATAAAATGTGATTAAATCACTTTTAGCAATGTGCTACAAACGCTACATGAAAGAAATTATATTTCCAGTTAAAGTACTTTTAAATAATTGCATGCATGAATTCCTTTGTCTTATTAAGTTCTTTTTACACCTATTTCATATAAGTAGGCAACTACAGTGTTTAATGGTTGACTTGGGAAAATGGACACACTGTGATACTTTTGCTTTTAGATGTATTAAAGTCTTACTAATACATACCTTAAATAATTTAATTTAATAATTCTTTTATTACTTCATTTAATAAATATATTAAAAATAAAAATAATTAAAGTTTTATAATTCATAATAATTTATTTTTTTATTTTTGTTTCCTACTTTGAATGTTTTACGAGAAACATGTCTTTCAGCAGTAGTGACATTTTAGCGAAGTCAAACGTGTGGGCCCGCATTAGTGGGCCGGTGGTGGAATTCGAACTCATGCCCACCGAGGTCCGAATTCGAGCGCTGTACCGCTAGACCACATATTGAAAGCAGTTATTATTTTCTATTACAATAAGTTGTAAACAATATCTTATTTTTATAAAACTAGTTTTATAAAGTGTTAAGTTATCTTATCATTTTAAAATTGTACAATAATGTATTTTAAACATAAAAATATAAAATTTTAAATGTACTACCTGCCGGAGTGGTCTGGCGGTACAGCGCTCGACTTGGACCTGGGTGGGCATCGGGGTTCGAATCTCACCACTGGCGCCAAATGTGCCAGCCCACGTTCGGCTTTGCTAAAATGTCCACTGCTAAAATATGTTTCCCGCCAAACGCTCAAAGTAGTAAAAATTGGAGAAAAATAGCTAACCGTTACATATTGTAAAACAGCCAAATAAGGTTGTGACATATACTGGCAACAGTGAAATTGAAATTGCTGCCATTTAATGACGCGTAAATATTATGTCTACGGTATTAAAGATAAAATTTTAAAAACAATTATTTATTTTCGGTTTAGGAATGAAATGTTTTACAAAAACACGTTTTTAGAAAATGGTAATTTACTTTACTTAAACGAAAAAGTCGCGATGTCAGTCACTTTGATACGCTTCGCACCTCCTCAACGTAGAGCAAAACAATAAAAGTAACAACATAAACAACAAAAAAATTGCCATAATTTACAAATAACATAATTTTTTAATGTTTGCTACTTTGAATGTTTTACAAGAAACATCTTTCAGCAGTGGGGACATTTTAGCTAAGCCAAACGCGTGGGCCGGTGGTGGCATTCGAACCCCCATGTCAGCCGAGGTCCAAATTCGAGCGCTGCATCTGGTTGAACATTGTACCAAAAGTTTTAATTGATTGCATAAGACATTCATTTCAATTAAGTTTCGCCCAATGGTTTGTAGCCAACATTTCTATAGTCTCGTCAAACCTATTTTTACCATTTACAATTGTCTATTCCAAAACCGTTCTTGCTGGTCTTTCGGGCGCTAAAAATGGAATTTGATCAGGTAATTTTTGTTTGTTTGTTTAAAAAATTTGCAAATAGAAAATTGAGCTTCCTTTTGACTTTTACTCAACCCTGTCATCTGGTTTGTGCTCTTATTTCTTTGCCGTTGTTTGCCGGAATGGCATCCACTTGATTGTGTTTGTGGTAATATAGATATTATTATAAAAGCCAGAATGCTAACTCTTCACGTTTATCCAGACTTAAAACTGGCTAAATTGGTTCATTTTTAATTTTTTTTTTAGGCGGAGTTTATATATATGTATACAAACCTCAAAAACAGGTTGAAAAATGTAGTCATTTAACTAAAAGATTTCCAGCAACTGCATAACTTAAAAAAACTCAATTTAGTTATACAACATACAATATTATATAATAAATAAAAAACGATTATAATTTCATCTTCGATAGTGAACAAAATTACATAAATTTTTAAATAATTTACATAATAATTAACGTTGTATAATCAACGTGAAATATAACGTTTGACATTAACAATTGTAGATGTATCCAATT
>JAKXYG010000480.1:82500-137500 GCA_025895645.1 Cardicola forsteri | reverse complement strand
TTAATGTATCTCCATTCTTGAAATGACCTTGACCTCGCTTTTACATTTCACTGTTGTAGTTTATTTCATTTCTTGAAAGACTTATTTTAACTGTCCAACATTGATTAAGTTTTTGGCATTAGAAATTCTTCAACTCAAAGATTGAACTTCCTTTGTCCTTTCACTCAATCTTACCATTTGGGTCGTGTTTCTTCGCCGTTGTTTGTTGGGATAGCGTCTTCTTGATTGTTTCCGTAGCAATATAGATTTTTTACTCTAGGCCAGGTTGTTAACCTTACGCGCTCAAACCCTCATCCCTTATCCAAACTTAGGACTGGCTAAATTAAATTATTTTTGGTTCAAACAATAACTGCAATTATGTATTGAATTTCATTTCCTTTGCTTCAATGTTTTACGAGATGAGGCACTTTTGTAGCAACTGAACAACATTTAGCCAAGTGAAAGAAGGATATGCATCTCCTACCAGTAATAGAATCCCAACCAATATTCAAACAGCTATACGTTTCGTACTCTGAATGCCTATCACCGTCTTCACAGTGTTAAAAATAATTTGGTGACTGAGCCACATGTTCCATTTAGTAACGCCGCAAATCTAATCTAGCCAATCCTAAGTGTGGATAGAGGAGGAAGGAGCACAGTTAGCATCATGGTATTTCTAAACAGTCTATATTGCTACAGAAACACTTCAAGAGAACGCCATTTCGGCAAACAACGGCAAAGAAGTGATCGTACGACTCAGACAACGGGATGGAGTAAAAGCCGAAACCAAATTCTTAACTATGGTACCAAATCTATAGTTTTTATAGTTCTAATATATGGAGATAATTATATTTATTTATAAGTAATTAAAAACATGAAAAAGATGAATTGGTAAAATTATTTAAACAGTTACAATTTTTGAAAAGTTTAAAATAAGATACAATTGAGGCTTGCAACCAAAGTAATGGTACTGAATGGGTTTGGTTACTGCTACTGCGTGCGGAAAACTTGCAAATCCATTTTGGAAACGACAAAACACCAATCCCTACACCAAGATAAATATTGTT
Source organism: Cardicola forsteri (assembly GCA_025895645.1). NCBI lineage: Eukaryota > Metazoa > Platyhelminthes > Trematoda > Strigeidida > Aporocotylidae > Cardicola > Cardicola forsteri. Next base: position 136,454 of record JAKXYG010000480.1, on the reverse strand, counting down.
TCTTGATTATTTCTGTATGCAACTGGAACCTGGACTTATGTAACAGTTCCAATATCATGGCATTTAATAAATGTGAAATAGGATGGCACAACATCCAGTTCAATTAATAGATTGAACTAAATCATCGGTAATGTTCAAATTTGAAAAGACCCCCATTGCATAATTGTTAATTATTGCTGTTTGAAGAACGAAGATGGTACAATTTCGGTCTGTTCAAATGCCAATGGGAATGGACAAAAGATGGTTCAAAACGTACTGGGATTTGATGCACGTTTGCACCGATCTTTGCCCAATTTTGGCCTAGACTTTATCTTGGAAACAATGACAAAGTTGCTAGATTGAAATATCTGTGCACACCTCCAAAAACTATGAACAATGGCAAACGTTTATTTGGAATGTTATGCAAATTTAGAATTAATGAACAGGTAGATTTGTTACCAACTATTATTGTTGTTCTTGGTATTCTACAATCCTTCTCTTTTGTGAAGGATTGCAGTTTCTGATTAGGTTTCTTCATTTGGTTTTCGGTATTCAAGCAATTTGAAGCATTACAACGATTAACCAATTTTGGGATGAGTTTTTTTACTATCAAATGCCCTTCCTTCTACATATCCTCCTTTTTTATCTAGACTTGGGATTAGCTAAATTGGTTAATTTCTAATCTTTCCTAGGAAGAGTTGTTGTTGAAATTTCTCAGTTTACTCGTAAATATATTTTGACTCTAATATAATTTTTTTGGAATTAAATGTAGTAGTATGTTCATGTATAACAATTAAGAGGTATTTAAAAATAAGTTTTCAATTTTTTATATTAATTTATTTGCAACCAGTTGACATTTACAAATTGCATTGTAACCGTTTTCGTATATATTTAAAAAAAAACATTTTTCCCCAAAAGTTATAATTACCAGTCCTAAAACTTTTCCCTTTTATTATTTACATAGTTAACGCAAAAATGCATTTCTAGTCAATTCCTAAACATGACGATTTGGACTTTAAAGTGGTAACGACGAGACACTCAAACGCACTATCAAATCTCACTGACATTTCGATTCTGTTTTCCTCTGGTTTGACTTGATACGAATATTTATTTACCAACACCCTCAGCTAATTTTAATAAAAAAATGACTATTGTGTGGTTTAAAATATCGTTCTTCAATGTATTATTACAAAACAATTCCCATATTGTTTATCAACAAGACGTGTCAATAGTCACAAAATCACAGTCACATCAACAACACACGTGAAATGCAAAATGAAAAGTGCGCTTTAAAACAAAATTCAAATAATATTAAATTGTTTCCATGTATAGCTAAAATAGAAATTAATAAAAAAATAATTTTAAATATTTCTTGACCATAGCAACATTCACCTCTATTTATAAACGTAGGTTTGAACTCTAGTTGCTTGACATACAATGTTCCAACTGTCTTTTTATAATTTTATTTGCACTTATAAATAAACTAACTATCAAAAAATTAAAGCTTCTGTGCAATTCGGTAATAATAAAAATAAATTAATTGAATGGATTGTGTAATATACGTAACATTTTTATTGTCTCTTTCTCTCTATATATATAATTATAATTATTTTTTATTTTTAGCACTCGAGAATGTTGAAAGCAAGAAAGATTGTTTAACAAATTGACAATTAGCGAAGCCTAGAAAAAATTGGAAATAATCCAATCTAGCCACTGCAAAGTCTAAATAAAGGGTGAGGGTTTGAGCAGAGAAACAAACGAGAGGACGTCAACGGCAGAAAAGTGATAGCACAACCCAGATGACAGAGTTGATTGGAAGTCGAAAGAAAGGTCAATTTTTGATTAGACAAAAAAAATTGGTCGGGTAAATTTTATTTTTTGCCGCACCCGAAAGACCACTGGAAAAGTTGGGGTAGACGAAATCAAGCTTGGCTAAAAACCTTTTGGCATGATTTAATTGAAATGGATATTTTATGAGGAGGGATCAAACATACATTTTGGTAAAATGTTCGAACAATTAGAATTATTTTGTTTCCTTATATTATTTTTGAATTATGGGACTATGTTATTGTTTTTGCTGTTGCTGTTAGTTAGTTGCCCCGTACTTGTTTTTAAAGCAAAAGGATTTTGTACTAATAATAATGATATTTAATAATAATAATAATAATAATAACAAAAATAATAATAATAATAATAAATGAATAAATGAATGAGTTCTAGAATTTATTAGATTTGTGATATGAAGCGACCTAATTCCAAAATGAATTCAAGTCTATCGCTCTGGTAACCTTTGTCACTCTGGTACACACTTTTGTAGCAGTTATATAATATAGATTTTTATCAACATATAAAGGATGTTGTATAATACTTTTGTTAAAAATTGAACTTAAATATTTATTGATTGATTAATGACATTTGCATCTAATTCAAACTTTAAAACGTTTTGTTATTTGTTGATAGAAACAAACATTATCCTAATATATAATAAACTTTTAAAATAAAGTAATTTTATTTAATGTAATTATTATTCAACTTTGTTGTAGTTAGTTCCACACTTGTATAGAGAAAGGTTAAATTAGGACATTATTTAACACTCTAAGGTGAATAAAAAAATACATTTATAATTAAAACAAAGATTATATATTTAATGTAATCTGTTTAAAAATAGTAGTGTACTGGCAGATCTGGTTATATCTTAAGTTATGGATATTTTAGTAAAATATTTACTCAAGGAATGTGACAATAGATTAATAAATAAATAATTTATTTTTAGTTTAAATTTAGATAGTAACTTGTAGTAAAGACTGGATAATTAAAAAAGGTTTACAACGCAAAGCTCGCAATCTGGTCTTTTTAAAAAAATGTTGCTACAGAGACAACCAAAAGTCATCAAATGATAAAACGACGGCAAAGAAGTGATAGTGACATGAATTGGCGAAGTTTAAATAAGAACTAAATTTACAAAATGCAAGATTTCAATATTAAAAATGTGGTCTACAATTAAATAAAACAATTGTGTTACTTTTCAAAATGAAAAGGTTTTTAAATAAAATAAACAAGCCTTGTTGCAAATTGTAGAAAAATTAATCCAAGGTACATTTTTAAAGTTTGTTTTTGTGGAATGTTTTTTAATAATTTATAGTCAATGAAACTATTTAAATGCGTTACAATAATCCTTTTTTAACAAGCGAAGCCAAACAATGGTCCACATTTAGTACCGTTGAGGGTATATATTGAGTTAGTCCAGGTAGCATAAATAAAACTTTAAAAACTTTTACTACTCATTATTATTATAAGTAGTACAATGTTTAAAATAAGTTATAATTTTAAATAATGATTTTAAGCAATTCAATCAAAATTTTCGACTCAAATTTGTAAAAATAAATAAAAATAAATTTTTTGTTGTTAAGAAAATTAAAATTAATTTTTAAGGAGTTTATAATACATTTAAGCATTTTTAGATTTTTAATCAAAAGGTAGTCAAATTATAAATTTTAATGTTTATTTTTAATAGTATCTGTTTTGGTGAAAGTTCTCTGCACCTTGTCAAATTTTAAACTGTCCGTTTTTAGGATAGGAGACGTAACTTTAATGCAATATTCAAAGTGAGGCCGAATATAGAGTTGAAAGAGGAGGTTAGTACAACTAATAGGAATGGTACCAAGGTTGCGTCTGAAAAAATTAGCTAACTAATAACACTTAAAAATAGCCTTATTATGATAACACAAAAAATTGGGGGAAGAGCTAAATGACACACCTAAATTCTTTACCATGTTAACTGGAGCAATAGGCTGCGAATTAGGAGCTCTAAAAAGATTGCCTGAATGTTTACCAAGAGTAAAATGATTACATTTAAAAACATTTAGAAGTAAAGCATTATCCAGGAACCACTTATAAATATTATTAATATTTTTCTATAATTGTTCAGGGTTGGTACCCCAGATTTTAACATTATCAGCATAAAGCAGGATGTCAGAGTGTACAATCGAGGCGAGATTATTAATGTAAATGATGAACAGTAAAGAGCCTAAAACTGATCTTTGTGGGACTTCTGAAGTAATGAGGGTAGGTGTGAAGAACACATTACCTAACTTAACACTAAAATGACGGTTTGTAAGAAAGTCACGTATTCACATTAGGAGTGGATGGTTTACACCAAATGATTTAAACTTACTCAACAACGCGGAATAAGGTACACTATTGAAGGTTTTACAAAAGTCTAAGTAGATGACATTGACAGAAGGGGTGCATTCCAACATATGTGTTACAATTTTAGTGGACAACAAAGGGTTAGATAGACAGAATCTCATTGGCATAAACCCATGTTGGGCAGGGTTTATAAAATTATTATTTATAATATAGCTAATGAGATGAGATTTGATAATTTTCTCCATAATTTTGCTAGGACAAGATAGAATATTAGTAGGTCTAAAGCTATCAAGCTTAAACCTGCAACCTGACTTATGGATCGGACGAATAAAAGCAAGTTTCCAGATTGCAGGTACTTTACCTAGTTGTATAGAGAGATTAAAAATGTGGGCGAGGGGAAGTGCAAGTGCTAAAGCACATTCTTTAAAAACTTTTAGATAGAGTTTGTCAGCTCCTCTAGAAGAGGATTTAAGCCGGATAAGGTATTTAGCGACCAGGCTAGGCGTGATGGTAGAACAACCAGAGTCAAGAGAAGACTCGGTGAGTGGGATAATGGAAAAATCTACATTAAATACAGATTTAAAGTAGACTCCAAAGGTGTTATGGACTTCAGGCAATGAAAGGAAAGAGTCATTACAATTCTTTAGTCTGGGAAAGGAGATATTGCAACCACGCCTATTTTTGATAAACTTATAAAGGAGGTTCCTATTAGGCTTGGCATTACTCAAGAGTGCACGGAGTTTTTTATATTTGAGCTGTTTTAAACAAGCTACTCCCTTATTCCGGAAATCAAGATATTTATAAAGGAAACACGGGAGACCAGTCAATTTCCACGTACAAAACGCAAAATTACGCAATTTAAGGATTCGAAATAAATGGTGTAAAATTTTAGGTTTGAAACGGGACTGGTTATAAAAAAGAATGAAACGGTTTATGCCTAATTTTATTATGCTGGTAAAAATTTTGTAAAGACTATCAATGTTCTAGTGTATCCCGATTAAGGGAAATAATTAATTTGCAGTGTCCAATTTAATAATTATATTTTTAATATCTTTAAAAAATCTATTTAAAAATAATTAAGTTTAAACACTGCATTAGTAAATTAAATAAATATATTAAAAATTAATTTTTAATATTACTGATTGTTAACAAAAATAATCAATAAATAATAACACAAAACATATCTTTTAAATATAAAAACCAAAATTGATCTTTAAACCAGACTTGGAAAAGCAATGTCAGCCTTTCATAAAATCAAATTAAGTAAGAAAAACGTTGGGATAGACCACAGAAAACTTGGCGAAGAACTGTTCGGAAAAATGTAATCTAAATAAATATTTTATGTAATCAAACGAAACGTTTGGTAAAATGTTTGAATACATGGAATAGTTTTGTCTCGTGTTTGTTTTGAATTATGGGACTTTGTTGTTTTTATTGCAACTGTTATCTTATTGCCTTATGCTTATTTTTAAAAGCAGAAGGGTTTTGTAATAATGTTAATAATAACAATACATTACATTCGAGTGCTGTACCGACTAGTAAAATGTTTGTCCTACACAGCTCCTGAACAAAACCTGTTAATCTGCATTATTGTCAAAAAACAAAACCCATTTATTTTTATATTAAAAATACAATTATTAAAATTTTATTTATTTAATTTTTATTACATGTTTAAATTTTAGTATATAGATTATTATTTGTTTAAAATTACTACAATTATATGTATTTAAATAATTATATGTATTTAAATTTTATTTATTATAAGTAATATTAATATTTTTTAATTTAAGCATATTAATAACAATCGCTATAGTTACTGTAATATAATCTTATTTCTTCTTTCTGCCTAGTTTGAGTTGAATGGTTGAGGGTTGTCTGGTTGTAATGAGCTATTAATTTCATTATGACAGACTATAAAGAAAGCGTTTTAGCAGTCGGGGTGAATGTTGACATACAAAGAACAGATGGTATGATTTTATAATTGAAATTACATTAAAGAATAATTTTACATTTTAATGTTGCAATTAGGTATTCATAGTTTGGGTTTTTACATCGCGTGAATTTTTTAGGCTATAATAGTTATGTTTTTTAGTATAATTATTTAATATTTTTGGTTTTAATAAATTTTTAACGTTAATGTTGATTATATATGATCAAATGTAAAAAAATATATTAGGAATCTAGTATAAAAATTCATTTTAGTTATGCTAATTTTATCGATTTATTTGTATTGTAAATTAAGTGTTTTGTAAATTATTAAAAAATACTAAGTTATCTAGGTTGGGAATTTTTTAACATTTCTTGATAGGTTTGACGTAAGCTATAGTTTAGTCTAAGACCATGAGGGTTTATTCTTGCTTTTATTCAGTTTACTAAAACATTTTGAGTTTTTGTTAAATAAGATACCTAATGTTTTTATTTTTAGGAAAATGTGGAAAAATTAACTTACTATTTGATTTATTAGTAATTTTAATTTATCTTTTTTTAAATTTAGTTGTTAGTAGTTGGTTGTTAAAAGCGACTTAATAGATTGGATAGATTGAGAATAAGTTGTTTAAAATTATTTTTTGAAAATGTATTTTTCTTAATTGTTGAAACGTTTTCAGTTTTTATAGGATTAATTTCAACTATCTTAATGTTTACTTGTTATTGATGAGTTGAGAGCGTATATATTTTTAAGAGAATGGATAATTATGTTTTATTATATACAGGTCGTGTACATTCGGCTATTGTAAGTGGTATTAATACTACTACGAAGAGTGTTACAGTGGAATGGTATGAAAAAGGTGAAGCTAAAGGAAAAGAGGTGAGTAGATTTGATCTTTTTTAGTTTATGGTTATGTTTTTAGATTTTAATTAATTAAGATGTTGGTTTAGAGCAATTTTATTATGATTTCCTTGTATTTATTGCGTAAATATGGTTTTTACGAATTTATAGTAATAAAGTAAATATTGGTATTTGTTTTTATTTGTATTATTAATCCCGTTATTGGCTTAGGTACTTCAGTAGAAGTAACCTTCAGTTTTATTAAGCATTTTTAAATCAACTGTTGACATGTAGATTGATAGTTTTTGATGATCTTACAATCGTGTTACATGAAAAGGTTGCATAGATCTAGGTGAATTATTGATTATACATACTTTGGGATGTTAGTGATTATTAAAAATTTAATTAATTCTTACCAAGTTTTAATTTTTTATAATCCTATTTCCATATTGTTATGTGGTGCATATTGAACTTAGACTGATGTAAATTAAATACCGAGTACACAGTGGTATAACTGGGCTTCCGCCCAATGTAATTGAAAGGTATATTAACGTTTGCGTTTACTATATGGAGCCGTTGGGCTTAAGAAGATAAGTTTGACAAAGTTTGGTGGCTGTGTCAACGTTTTTAAACAGTATCTTCGTTATGGGGATACCGTTTATTAGCCAGTAAACTGTCATTTTCCTACTTTTTTTACGCTTATGAAGTCATTGGAGTGGATTGTTTGATATGCTGTATGGCTGAAGAGGTAACTAAATTATCAACCACAATAATAAAAACAATATTTGGAGGAATTGCAATCCTGTTTGGGTCTGCAGTTTTATGTTTTTCGTTGATACTGAAAGTTATGAATCTGAGTTTATTTTCTTGAAAGGATTACCCATATAAAACAAGTTACTCGCTATAAGCCATAGTAACAGCGATCCATCCTGTACCTTGTGATTAGGTTTTTTAACCAAATGCTTTAGGTGAGAACTCAAATCGTTCTGTTGTTTTGGGTTGGATAACCTGGCCATAGGATTCCTGTACGTAATATGTGACTGCTGAAAGATTTTTTCTCGTAAAACATTTAAAGTAGTAAAAATAATTTTTTTTTAAATTATGACAGTTTTATAATGGCATTTACCACTGATGATGTCGGATGTTAATGATCCACGAGGATTTGAGTAATGCTTATAAAGTCTCCATTTCTAATGACAATATTCTTTACTGTTTATCCTCCATGTGGTGCATCCTGGACTAGGTGCCAACAGGCAGTGAATGGGTGCTAGTGTACACGCGAGATGCTTAAAAGGTATATCAAGTTAACTGTTTACCACATGTAACCGGTTAGGCTTGTGGATCCGTCAAACGGCGTCAACCCTAAAGAAGCTTGCTTCTTTAATTCCTGTGAACACTGGTGTTGTCGCAAGGAAGCGGTGTTCTAACCAAGAAACTTTATTTATCCCTCCAAGTTCAATTCGTATCTGACATCCTTTTTGTATAGGAATTTGAGAAGCTATTCAAACTTTGAATTAATGAAGAAAGGGCTCTGTCACCAACTTATGTTACGTTATGTATAAAACGTAGTCCGGAATTTTCATTTTTTTTTAACACTTTCCAGTGTTGATAGCATTAGGGTATTATTGTTGATGTTTGTTTTTTAAATTGATGTATTAATAAAAGGTTTTCATTATGGAACAAACTTGTATTGTATTGTGTTTATTATCTTTTTCTTATCAATTAAGATCGAGTTTGACGCTATATTCCAATTAAACCCCAACGTTCGTCTTCCAACAGTGAGTTGATTTTTCTCTTGAATAAGGTGCCTTTTTTGACAAAGGTATTGAGTGATATTATGAATATTATACAACATCGATGAGAAAATGTTTTGGATATTTTAAACTTTTTTTTCAATTTTTGTGATGCCCTTATTAACCATAGGTTTAATTGCGACTTCTTTCAGAGTATATGTGGATAGATTTGTAAACAAATATGAACACTTTTTAACAGGGATTGATTATTTATGTTGAGCTTAAATGAGTGGGGATGTTAATGATCCACGAGGATTTGAATAATGCTAATAAAGTCTTAATTTTCTATAATGGTGATATTGCTGACTGTTCCTTCACATGGCGCATCCTCCATTCAAGCACCTGGACTAACACAACAGCAAGCGATTGCACAGGGTTATAACTGGACTTCCGCTTCGACGGATGGGTGTTTGTATTCCATATGTATCCGTTGAGCTAAGAGAGATAACCCTGACAAAAAGCAAACGTTTTTGTCAATCTTTGCAAACAGTGGTGATGTCACAAGGATGCCGTCTGTCAACCAAGAAACTTTGTAATTCTACTACGTTTGTTATGCTTATCATACTATTTGAATTGATTTGTACAAATATAAACATAATGAAGAGGTGACTACATTATCTCAATAAACATATACACTTTTTGTAACTAATGTTGTTGATTTGCTTTGATGTTTTTAAGGTTTTTAATTTATTGATTAGAGATGTCAATGATCACGAGAATCTGAGTAATGCTTATAAAGTCTCAATTTCCAATCATGGCGATATTCTTGACTGCTTTTTTTCCATGTAATGCATCCTAGACTAGGTGCCAACAGGCATCTAGACTAATAACAGCAGGGACCGAGTGCACAGTGGTATAACTGGGCTTCCTCTACGACTGATGGGTGCAAACATAAACCCAAGATACTTAAAAGGTATCTCAAAGTATACATATACCATATGTAGCCGTTGGGTTAAGCGAAATAATTTTTAAATGTTTGCTCTCAATGTCCGATATTTTTGCATGTTCATTTACCTTGCATTTCTGGTATTTCATTTGTATTTTATTGATTGATTAATTAATGCAAATAAATGCGTAGGATGGATATTAATAGGTATGTAGTGTGATATTGAAGTGAACTGTTTGATCTTTTGCGCGATTATGTTTAAAATAACGACAGCATCCTTGTGATTGTGTTACTGCTTACCAAAATTATAATGATAACAATATAGAGTGGCATGATGAGCAATTTGGTTGTTATAAGTTATTTTGGCAAAGCTTATGGCTGATAATGATGTAATACAACCTTATTATAGTTTTGTAAATATAGATTTATTTAGTAGTAGAGTTGATTCTACGCTACTTTGATGTGATGCATCCTAGACTTAGACTAATACGAATCATAGATTGAGCGTGCAGCTCTGTAACTGGACTTCTATTTAGGTGAACGGGTGCAAGCATGTGCCTAGGATATGGAAAAGGTATTTTCAGATACACATATACTATATGTAGTCGTTAGGCTAAGAGAGATAGTCCTGATACAATATCAAGTGACCTTGTCAATCTTTGCGAACAGTAGCGTCGTTACTAGGATGCCGTTTGTTACGCTTATCTAGCTGTACAAATAAAGAAATAATAAACAGGCGACTATGTGTCGCCAACCGCAATGAATGAAATGTACGAATGTACGAAGAAGGGGGCATCCACACTACAAACTAATTAATAAATCCATCGTTGCTGTGTGTATTAGTCGACCGACGATGTTCCGCCACCGATGAGTCGGCCGAAAGAGTCTCATTCGTCGATCCAACGTTCGATTACGTCCAACAATCGTCCGAACGCCGGACCGTTGCCAGGCCCTGCTGACGACTATCGCCAATTGGCTGCTCCATCTCAGCAACAACAACAACAACAACATGCCAATTTTCAAGCCGATTCTCAACAACAACAACAACAACGGTTGGTCGGTTCTTCGACACGTCCTCAAAATCCAAGCCGACTGGCCAACGTGAATACGACGATGCAGCAAGGCGGTGGACATGTTGGCGAAGGTGGGCTATTGAATTATCGATTTTTAAGAATTTTAAATATTGCCTTTTTTCATTATTTTACTGTATGGGTGTACGATTGAATTTGATGGCTTAATTAGTCCAATGTAATCAAGTAAGTAGGATATCTATTGATTTCCAGCGACAGTGATATTGGTGACTGTTGCTCATCCACGTGATGCAACCTGGACTGGATTCCCCCAAGCATCTAGACTAATAATAATAACAACTTAAAAGGCATCTTAAGGTAGATGTATGTCATGTGTTGATGATTTTTTAAAACGATACTCCCATTTTATTCATTCATTGTGGATGGTGATGCAGTGATCTCTTCATTATTTCTATATTTGTAAGGCGTATTAAACACCATCGATGTTGATGCCTGAATGAACCGCAAAAAACGTCGAAATATAACGAAGTTTTTTGGCTGCTAGACGGCGCCACTGTTTGCAAAGGTTGACGGAACTGCCTAAATTTTGTCAGGGTTGTGTCCCTTAGTGCTAATGATCCTGAGGATTTGAGTAATGGGGATGCTAATGATCCTGAGGATTTGAGTAATGCTTATAAAGTCTCAATTTCCAATGATGGTGATATTCCTGACTGTTAGTCCTCCACGTGGTGCATCCTGGACTAGGTGCCAACAGGCATCTAGACTAATAACAACAGGGTCGAGTGCACAGCGGTATAACTGGGCTTCTGCTACGGCGGGTGGGTGCGAACATACACCCATGATTTTTAAAAGATATCTAAAGGTATACGCATACCATATGTAGCCCTTGGGCTAAGGAGCAGTGATCCTGACAAAAAATCAGGCGGCCTCGTCAAGGCTTATTAAACACCATCGATGTTGATGCCTGAATGAACCGCAAAAAACGTCGAAATATAACGAAGTTTTTTACGCTTGTCTAGACGGCGCCACTGTTTGCAAAGGTTGACGGAACTGCCTAAATTTTGTCAGGTTGTGTCCCTTAGTGCAAAGGTTTTATATAGTATACATATACCTTAAAATACCTTTTGAATACCTTGGGTGTATGCTTGCACCCAAATTAAACCGTTATGCAATCGGACCTTATTGTTTTCGTCTAGGAAGTTAGATTCATCTTGTCCAGACTATGCTACATAGAGGTAACAGTTAGAAATATCTTTATTATTGGAAATTGAGATTGTTAGCACTCCGTACTCGATTGGCTTCAAGACACCAGACAGCTGACTTACCGACAATGCCAGTAGTATTCTAGTAACACGTGAGATGTGGGCATTTGTTCGACTTACACCGCTGGCATTAAATGTGGCTTCTCGAAATGGCTTTGTCCAGCATCGATTTGCTGAAAAAAGCGTATTTCCCTCGAAAACCAATTCAATTAGCAACAATTGGATAAAAATACGCAACTATTTTTTTAATATTTAGCAATTGTACCATATTTCATAATTTGTTCAATGGAACAACTATTTAAACAAATGTTGTTATTAAAAAATTGAAACAATTACAATTGAATAGAAATAATTTATATTTAATAGAAAAAAATGTGTAAATAAAAGAATGATTGGTTAATCAAAACCAATTTATTTTCAGCTCTAATTCTCATTGGTTGCCATCAACTTTTTAAAGTAACAATTTTGGTAACTAAGCAAGCGTAGTATATATATATATATATATATATATATATATATATATATATATATATATACATATATATATAATTCAGCTATTTTTCCATTATCCAATATGCAATCAATTAAAGTTAATGTTTTTGGTCTTCCTAAACATCAATAAACTGTTTATTACCACTGCATTGATAGATGGAATTTTTTGGTATTTCACTCAGGCGAGGTTTTTTCTTTTTGAAAAGGCTAAAAATAGTACTGGTATTATCTATGTACTAACTTTTTAATTGTATACTACCCTGAATTTGAAAGCATTTAAATAATAATTTTCTAAATTATATTTGTACAGCATATTAAGTAATCGGTACCGATGAATTGATAAGTGTGACAAATGTCGCAGAATAACGAAGGCTTTCGACTGGTAGACGGAATCTTTGTGGCGGCTCCACTATTAGCAAAGTTGACGAGGCCGCCTGATTTTTTTGTCAGGGTTTGCTCTCCTGAACCAACAGCTACATACGGCATACGTATGCCTTAAGATACAGTTTAAGTATCCTGGGTGTATGCTTGCATCCATTTGCTGTAGCGGAAGGTCAGTTATGCCGCTGTGCACTCGACTCCTGTTGTTATTAGTCTAGATGCCTATAGACACCTAGTCCAGGATGCACCACATGGAGGAGAACAGTCAGGAATATCACCATTATTGAAAAGTGAAACTTTATAGGCATTACTCAAATCATCAGGATTATTAGCATTTCTGTTTATATTGCTTAAATGTTTGATGGAAATTTCTCTCATTTTCAACAAGTGGACATCTGGTAAGTCCCAGTGGTGGATACCTTAGATGTCCGGGGTGGTCTAGCGGTATAGCGCTCGAATTTGGACCTCGGTGGGCATGGGTTCGAATCCCACCACCGGCACTAAAATGCGGGTCTACGTTCGGCTTCGCTGAAGTGCCCACTGCTGAAAGATGTTTCTAGTAGAACATTCAAAGTAGCAAACGTAATATTAATAATAATAATAATAGTATTAATGTTACTTATAATTGTTAATATTAATTAGATAAATTAGTTCACGTTGAGTACCTTTGTCTTTACGGCGGGACATCATCATCATCATCATCATCGGGGATAAACATCCCCCACCGGTTATTATCACTCAGGGTAGTCCAAAAACCAAAACGTCTGCAAAAACGTCAACTTTTGTAGTGTGTACTCAAAGAACGACACTTGAGGTGTGCTGACATTAAATGTTAATTACATTCCGAGTTAAACCCTTCAATGATCTCTGTTGGCTGCATAGGGTAAACAAACGGACGCCCATTTAAATAATTCATTTGGACGAGGGAGCTTAGCATAAATAAAAGGACTGAGTTCGCATGCTACAATGTCTGTCCAAATTTTCCGTTGGCCGCCTAACCTTCTTTTCCATCCGGGTAATGGGTGAGCTTCCATAACTATTTTGGTTGGATGAGTGGGCAATCTACGTAAAACATGGCCAATCCATTTTAATCGTCTTTCTTTAACTGTGCTAGAGATACATGGCCAATAAATGTTAAGAGACTGACAAATATCTGGGAATGGTCGAAATATTCTAGTTATTAAGTGAGTGCGTTCAATGGAGGACAACGAGCGAAACCATATAGATCTTAAACAGCTTTGCTCAAAATGAGCAAGCTTTTGCGTATCCGCTTGGGTGAGAGTCCAAGTTTTGCATGCGTAAACAAGAATGGAACGCACTAAACTTTTATATATTCTAGGTGGGACATCGGAAAACAACTGAGCGTATTAAAGTGCATATCGTTCGATGATTGCAGAATGCACTTTTGTAAATTATTTTACTCGTTTATTTAGTGATAATTTATTTTAAAAAATAGATAAAAAATCAGGCAGTCTTATCAATCTTGGCAAAATCATGGCTCCGTCACAAAGATACCGACTATTATTGAAGAAACGTCGTTTTTGTTCTGCGTTTGTTGTTCTTATAGAGCTATCTAAGCCTATCGTTTGCTATGCTGTACAAATATAGAAATCATGAAGAGGCGACTATGTCATTAACCACTACAATGTTTAATCCAACAATTACACACTTTTGTCGTCATTGCAACATGAATAATTGTACTTTTTCCTTTATTAATTCAATTTAAAATACTTCCATCTTTTGTTTAGGCCGATTGGGAAGCATTGTTGATAGTTACTTAACAATGCTAAGAAGGTGAAGGGCATGTTGCTGAACAGATTCCTTTTGTTTAATAAGTATTTAATTTTATCTATCAATCAGAGACTCGTTACTGGGACAATCTGCTTTTCTCTAAAATAAAGGAAACGATACACTCTTGTGTTCTTTGTTTTTTGTTTCAAATTATATATTTACGGTTTTATTGCTAATGGAAATTATTTTTTACAGGTGTAGTCGGTGAGTAGGTTAGATGACTTTGTAGTATGTTGTCAAAAGTATGTGTGTGCTTTCCATCTTATTTCCCTGAACTTGTAAAGCTGACAAGTTATGATAAGGTCGCCACAATGTCGATTATTGTTGAAAGGAAATAAGTCAAAAGAATTTTAATCTACTACTAGCTTTTCCGAGATTCTTTTTACGTATTGGTCAAGTTTGCGTTACTAATGATCTTGAGGATTTCAGTAAATACTTATTAAGTCTCAAGTTCCAATGATGGTGATATTCCTGACTGTTCATCCTCCATGTGGTGCATCCTGGACTAGGTGCCCATAGGTATCTAGACTAATAACAGCAGGAAGTGAATACATAGCGGTATAAATGGACTTCTGTTACGGCAGATAGATGCAAGCATACACCGAGAGTATTTAATAGGTATCTTAAGATATATATATATATATATATATATATATTCCATATGTAGCCTTTGGGCTACGCGAGATAACCTTGATAAATTATTAAACGGCCTTGACAATTTTTATAAATAGTGGCGCTGTTACAATAATACCGTTTAGCAGCCAAGAAACTTCGTTATTCTTCTACGCTTGTTACGCTTATTAAGTGATTGATAATTTAATATGCCGTACAAATATAGAAATAATGAAAAGGTGACTATATGATCAGCCACAAAAAATGGGATTCAACTGTTTGATCCACATATTACCCCTACCCCCAATCGTTGTCAGCTTTTCGTCATCAACGACAGCCGACACCGGGCGACGCTTCTTCGGACGTCGACTGTGGCGACGTAACCATGAAGGATGTCAATTGTCCTATGGACAACATGTACAGTCACACAATGATGATGAACAATCAACCGAATCACTTTTTCCAACGACCGCCAGACGAATGGTCTGATCATCGCGAACCGACGCAGCAGCTGCAGCGTCTTGGCTGTCTAGACGTGACCGAATTTGACGAAGATTCGACGGCCAACGGTCGGTTGGCAACGCACGCCGATGCAAATCGCCGGCCTTTGGGTAAGTGGTGCCAAATGGAGGCCATTCAATAATGGACTTTGCTTTGAAATGCGTGGCAGGAGAATGGCCGATGTATGGTGTGGTATTTTTCCAATTCTGTTTATTTTGTATTTTGAGAATGGCACGAAACGTTTTTGACAGAAAATCAGCTGTTTTGGTCAATTCTTGTGAATAGCGGCGTATGCTATTTGTTGGGGTTCGATAAATCAGTTACTTTTCTCCCATTATCGAACGATTAACTCTGACGACTTTATGAGAATAACGAATACAAATTATAACGAAGTGTTTTGGTTGGTAAATGGTGTGCTTGTGACGATACGACTGTTTGCAAAGATTGACGAGGGGCCGCATAATATTTTATCAGGAATATCTCCCTTAGCCCAATGGCTACATATGCTATATGCAGCTGAAACGTGGACTCTTACTGGGTCAAAGATCAAGAAGTCTAACAAATTTGAAGCAAGATGTCTCAGATACATTTGGCACAACACCCATTTGGCATTCCTCGTATCAAGGGATTGGATGAAAAAGATCAGCAATTCGAAGTGACCTTCAATTTCACAATCTTCCTTCATTGGTATTGCGACAACGAAGATTGCGCTGGTTTGGACACGTTCTTCGTAGAATTCCTGGTGCAATCTTACGTATCGTAACCCTGGCTTGTCCAAATGCCGATTGGAAGAAGAGGAAAGGTAGCCACGATCTTTACACAATGTCGGCCAGCACTTCATCTTGGAAACAATGGACTGACGTATCCCTACACGCCTCCCAAAATCGTGAGCAATGGAAAGGGGATTATTCGAGATACTATGCGAGTTTGGAATTGATGAAGATGTGGCTTTGCCCCACTAACTTTTGTTGTTGCTATTATTTTGAGATACCTAATAAATAGTGTGGATGTATGCTTGTACGCCCCTACCAATGAGGAAGTTTAATTTTACTGGTGTGCACTCGATACCTGCTTTTAGTTTAGATGCTTAGGTGCACCTAGTCCAGGGTACGCTATTTGGATGTAACCGTCAGGATTATCACCATCATTGGAAATTGAGACTTTACAAGCATTAATCAAATCCTCACAATCATTAAAATCCCAAATAAATTCTTAAAAAATTTAAAATAAAGTCCCAATTTTCAATAATGTGATGTATCCTTAACTCAAACTATCAGGCACCAGTATAACTGGGTTTCTACTTTGTTAGCGTACGCCCAGGACAGTTAAAAGACATTGTCAGGTGTACATATACTACATGCCGTCGTTAAGTCGAAAAGCATTAACTGACAATAAATCAGACAGCCTCCTTAATCTTTGCAAACAATGACGCTATCATAAAAAATAAGGTATCATATCCAACATAATTCGTTATGCCGCCAGTTTAGGATGCACCACATGGAGAAGGAATTGTCAGGATTGGAAGTTGAAACTTTACATAAGCATTATTCAAATTCGCAAATTATTAGCATCCCTGTTTATAGTATATGGGGCACCTTGTTACTTTCCTGCGTTTGTTCAACTTTGGACATTTTCTTTGCTTGTAAAACAATTGGAAGTGATTGTTTGAAATTATCTACGAATATGGCAACCTAACAGAGTCGCTAAGTAATTAAAAAAAAATTATTTGTGTCTAATTGTTTTAGTGGTACATTGCACGACTCAAACCTGGGTTGTCCGCTCCCCCCCCACTGGCACTAAATGCGGGTCCACGTTCGACATCGCTATAATGTCACCCTACTGAAAAGCACGTTTCCCTAAATAAACATTTAACGTAGCAAATAAATGAACAAAATTTAGAAACACTTGACCACAACTGTAGCGTATATCTCAACATCCTTTCAAACCCTCCCCCCCGCCCCAACATTTCAGTGTCAAATCGTGGCAATGCGCCGCCATTATCCAGTGTACATAATAACAATACGACCGTCAATCCAATGACATCCATTCCCAACCTCACAACGGCATCTTCCAACTGTCCAGCGTCAAACGCCGCTGCAGCTGCCGCGGCTTCGTCGAATGGCAACGGCAATGTTCGCAAGTCGAATTGCGTCAAAGAAATCGAGCGCATTCAACAACGACGCGAAGAGCGACGTGCTGCACACAAAGCCGTTCGCGACCAGTGCGATTTGGATCCTTCCAATCCGAGTTACGAGTTTTACATGATGATCAAGTGAGTGTCGATTGGTGGTGTTGATGCTGCTGGAGGCATCAACGGGGAGATGGTGTCGGAAAATATGCAGCAAAATCAAATCGACAACTCGTCGTGTGTTGGTTTATTGACCGTTGAAATGGGTTGTCCAATCAATTGAATTCGATTTGGTTGATGATTTAGTTTCACCATATTATGCAACCATCGACCTTGATGGCTTGATGAGCGCAGCAAATGTAGAGAAATAACGAAAATTGTTGGCTAATAGATTGACAAAGCTGTCTGATGTTTTGTCAGCATAATCTCCCGGTGGTCTAAGGGCTACATATAGTATACGTATACCGTAAGATGCCCTTTAAGTACGTTGGGTGTATGATTGCACCAATAGCGGTCCCTGCTGTTATTCGTCTACATGTCTGGTGACCACTCAGCAATATCACCATCATTCGAATTTTAGACTTTATATAAGCATTAGTCAAATCCTCAAGATTATTAGCATACAATGATAGTGATTAAAGTTATGCAGTACCAGGTCAGCATACTTTCAAGTGGTGTTCATTCAATGCATGTTTGATAACTTGCCCACCCCCCGTCCGACAATCGTTCGTTGTCAAATGTTTGTTTCATGATGATGATGATGTTGTCGTAGTAATCAATACGATTGATTCATTTTTGTATAAACTACTTTTTTGTTTGAAGAGAATATCGCAACAATATCGACTATCGTCCGCTTACCAACGCCGATCCAATTGAAGATCATCAAATTTGTGTCTGTGTTCGCAAACGACCGATGAACAAAAAGGGTAACTTTGTGCATAGTCCATGACATGCGTGTGTGTGTGTGTGTGTATGTTGTGTTCATTCATTCATTGTCGTTGGTGAGATAGTCACAAAGTCTCAATTTCCAATCATGGTGATATTCCTGACTGTTCGTCCTCCACGCGGTGCATTCTGGACTAGATGCCCCTGAGCATCTAGACTAATTACAGCAGGGTCCGAGTGTACAGCGATATAACGGCTAACGCTATTGCGGATGGGCACATCCAGGATACTTAAAAGGTAACTTGAGGTATACGTATGCCATATGTAGCCCTTGGGCTAAGGGAGATAACCCTGACGTAAAATCAGATAGCCTCGTCAAATTTTTGAGAACAGTGGCGCCGTCACAAGACTGCCATCTACCAGCCAAGAGACTTCGTTGTTCTACGTTTGTTATGCTTGTCAGGCTATCGAAATCGATTTTTTAATGTGGGAAATGATGTTGAGGTTATGTCACCAACCACAGTGAATATTTAAGGCTGTATGTTTTTACAATTTATTTATTTATTGATATAAGCTTTAATTAATCGATAGACGTGTATTCAGCATACACATACATACATATATACATACCTATAATTAATGCCAAACAATGCAAAATAAAAGTACAAAATAAAAAATATTAAACAAATTAATCAATTTATATAATTATCAAGTGATATAAGGTTATTATCATCAATATATTTGTTTAGCCAGGATTCTTGGATTTATTAATATAAAACAACTGTGTTGACATGAATGTTGGTATTAAACAGTAAACACAAATTATCAATTTTATCAACACAATAGATTTTGCTCATTGAAAGATAGTAGTATTAGTGACAGTGACATGCATTTCCTGGTAAAGTTGATTTTAAAGCACGTTGAAATTAACTATGCTAATGATACTTTCTTTTACGTTTGAAATGTTGTTCTATTTAGATACATTTTCAAAAAAAGGCATTGGGGTACAAAAATAATAAATTCTATTATTGGATTGCAATGATCATAAAGCATAAATCTGTCAAACCAGTTTCTCATTACACTAAAAGAAAATAAGCATATAAATAAAATTATGCATTTATACAATTTCCAAATATATATTGTTGAATAAAAAAATAAGTTATGTAGTCGTGGTGTAGCGCAGCCATTCGAGGGCCCACAATATATGACAATAAATTATTTCCATGTTTTCAATGCAAGTGCTGAATTTGGACTCTTTATCGATCCATTTGAGAATGTGTTCTTTGACCCGTTCAGATAAGCGACGAGTTGTCCGACCAATATATTTGTCACTGCAAGTGAACTGGTAGATACAGTGGGAGGTGGAGAACATTGCTTTAGCTGTTTTTACGTTGGGCAAGGGTAGACCTGTTGTGGTACATAACATTCTCAATTGGGTCAACGAATATGTCCTTTTAATCGCACTTTTGAGCCTAATTTTAGGAGGTTCATGACGTCATCTCCTTTAAACGGTAGTTTTATAAAACACAACTTGTTTTCGTTAACACCTTTTTATTTAGTTGTAAGTGACTTTGAAAAGAAATTGATAAAATCTTCAGAATATCCATTAGTGATTAGAGTTTGTTTCGTGGCTTCTAATTCTTTATCAATAGTGTCACTTGAACAAATTCTATGTACACGATTAAATAATGTTTTAACTAGTGCACGTTTTTGTTGAATTGCTTGAAAACTTTTGAAGTGAAGATATTGACCCGTCTAGGTAGGATTGCGATAAATTTTACTTTGGATCGACCCGTCATTTCTTCGTGTCAGTTTTACGTCCAAAAAATTGATTGTATCATTTTCTTCAAGCTCCCATTTGATTTTGATATTGGTTTGAATGTTGTTGAAAATTTGCAGTAATTGATGAATGTTTTGTTTATTGTGAGCAACAATAAATATGTCATCAACATACCGTTTGTATACAACCATGTTTTCGATTGCTTTTTTCATTACATTTTCGATTTTTGATTAAAAAAATGTTCGCTAATGTTGGTCCTAACGGACTTCCCATGGCTACCCCATCCGTTTGAATATATGATTTACCGCCGAAATTGAATCTGATATTTTTAGTACAAAGTAGAATCAGTTCTTGCAGATATTCAACCGGAATTTCGGTTTTGATTTCATTTGACATGATGTAGTCACTTAAATAATTCACAGTTTTTTCTAAAGGTACATTTGTGAATAGTGACTCAATGTCAATTGAGGCCATTATTTTGTTCCGAAAATTTAATGTATCAACGTGATCAATAAATGCAAATGTGTCTTTCAGATTATTCACATTCATGTGTTTTTCAACATGATCAACTATTTTCTTAAGCCATTTGGCTAATTTATGATATGGCGAATTAACCATTGATAAAATTGGTCTAATGGGCACATTCTCTTTGTGTGTTTTTGGTAATCCATAAAGTTCAGGTGTAAGGCTACCAGTTGGTTTTAACTGTTGAAATTCCGATTCATTTCTTGACTATCTGGCTTTATATTAGGATGGGATGCTAACAATCCTGAGGATGATGATATTCTTGACTGGTGCAGTTTGGACTAGGTGCCCCTAGGCATCTAGACTAATAATAACAGGGACTGAGTGCACAGCGGTATAATTGGGCATCCGCTTTGTTGGGTGGATGCATGCACCAAGAGTATTTAAAAGGTTATCCTAAAGTTATGCGTCTACCATATGTAGCCGTGGGCTAAGGGAGACAACTCAGACAAAAAGCCAGGCATCCTCATCAATGTTTGCGAACAGTGGCACCGTCACAAAGATGCCATCCACTAGCCAAGTAGCTTCATTGTTCTTCTACATTTGTTACACTTACCAAGTCGATCGTTTTGTATATCTATATGGAAAATAATGAAGAGGTGACTATGTCATCAGTCGAATGATGTTAATTTTAGGAAAATGCGGTATAAAAACACGCAACTCTTTTCTCATCCATCTCTAAGCGATGGTTCGGATTCATTCATTTTATTTCATTTTGGTTGGTGACGTGGTCACCTCTTCATTATTTCCCATATTTATACGACATGTAGAATGATCGATTTGATGGCTTGACAAGTGTAGACAAACGTGGAAGAATAACAAAGTTTCTTGGCTGGTAGACGGCATCCTTGTGACGTCGCCACTGTTCGCAAAGATTGACGAGACCGCCTGATTTTTTGACACGGTTATCTCCCTTAGCCCAAGGGCTACATATGATACACGTATACCTTTAGATACCTTTTAAGTATCTTGGGTGTATGTTCGCACCCACCCGCCGTAATGGAAGCCCAGTTATGCCGCTGTGCACTCGGACCCTGCTGTTATTAGTCTAGATGCCTGTTGGCACCTAGTCCAGGATGCACCACGTGGAGGACTAACAGTTAGGAATATCACCATGATTGGAAATTGAGACTTTATAAGCATTACTCAAATCCTCAGGATCATTAGCATCCCAAGGTTCGGATACAGGCTATGCAATTGATTTCTACTCTGTTTTGGTTAGGATGATGCACGAAGTCGAGAAAATATGCAATTGAATCCACAAATTGCACTACAAAATTTAAGTCATACATATTACTATTATTATTGTTATTGTTAGGGTTAGATTAGATACTTTTGATAGTGCATTAACCATTATTCAATAGACAAAATAGTTTTTACACCGTAAATGTAAACAAAAAAACTGTAACATTTTTGCAACCAATCACACAAAGAAAAGAAATTTCAAATTGTTATTATGCTTTCGTTGTGTCATTTTAGAAAAATTCAATAAAATAAATACTTCATTCAAAAAAAGAACATTGTATGATACATGATAAGTATCAGTAAAAAACGAAAAGAATGAAATAGTGCAAAGCAAATCAATTGCAATATTTCAATGTGTGTGTGTAGGGAGAACGATTCATGTAAAGTTCATTTTTCGATATTTTCTCGATTGGTTAATACAATTATTAGCATGGCAACGGTTTAATTTGGTAAATGATAAAACCAACCAAGGTAAGAAGAATTTAAAAAAATCCTATTGGTTAATCTTCGTGAGCAAGTGTCAGTCACGTTGGTGCATTCTTCATCAAAAAGGGGAATGTTTGACCTTGAACATGTATATAAGATGGAAAAATCAATATTTACATAGCATTATACCGATTTGTATTTCGTCATCGTGCAAATTTGGTCACACTTTTTTGAAACTTTTCCATCCCCAACTGCCGAGTAATCACACACTCACAACAGGTTATCTAACTCTTATTGGTTCCTTTTTTCGCAACGTTTTCCCTTGGTTGGTTTTATCATCTACCTTTAATTTCTCCATTTGAATGTAAATACAAAACGAAACAACTGTAATTTTGTAAAAAAATAATTAATAAAAGCTCAAGTTATTGGATGACAAAAATGACAAGATTTGTTGACAGGAGCGTTCGTGTACTTTCGGTAGCCGGTCCCAATACGCCAGACTGTTGCTAATCGTAGCCAAAGAAGGGAAAGCACCATGGACAAGCCTTAATTAAAAGGCAAATTTAGGGTTTATAGACACGAGTTTGTGCAGGTACTATACATGATTACCAAAATATTGGGCGTTTTTTTATTCCACTTTTAGAACTGACCAAACGTGAAATAGATGTTATCACGGTGCCCAACAAGCAACAAGTGCTCGTTCACGAACCCAAAACCAAAGTCGACCTGACCAAATATGTGGAAAATCAACAATTTCGGTTTGACTACGTCTTTGACGATATGTCCGAAAACGAATTGGTACGTGTGTTTTTCTGAGTGTCAGTACTTTTTCTCCTTCTATGATTAAGAGTTTCTGATCGGTTTTGTCCGCTTGATTCTGTATTGGACCAATTTGAAGCGTTGTCGTCTGTGTTTTTTGTACAGATGCCTTTCCTACCACAAAGCCTTTTTTATTCAAACTTGGGACTGACTAAATTAGTTCATTTCTGATCCTCTCTAGGCGGAGATAAATTTTTCCTCTTCTACAAAGTGCTATATCTTGTACTTTACGTTTGGTTTACACGCGCTATTGTTATTATTATTTTTATTATTATTAATAATAATAGGATTTTATTATCATCATCATCATCGGGGATAAACATTCCTCACCGGTTATTGTCGTCCAGGGTAGTCCAAATTACCAAAAAACTGTAAAAATATCAACTTTTGCAATGTGCACTTAATGAACGATACTTGCGAGGTGTATTGACTTTAAATGTTGATTACATTCCGAGTTAAACGTCTCCAGTGATCTCTATTAGCTGCAAACGGACGCCCAATTAAGTCATTCATTTGGTCGAGGAGGGCTTAGCATAAATAAAAGGACTGAGTTGGCGTGCTACAATGTCCGTCCAAATTTTCCCTTGGCTACCCAGTCTTCTTTTTCTTCCGGGTAATGGATGGGCTTTGATAGCTATTCTGGCTGGATGATTTGGCAATCTAGGGATGCTAATGACCCTGAGGATTTGAGTAATGCTTATAAAGTCTCAATTTCCAATCATGGTGATATTCCTGACTGTTCGTCCTCCACGTGGTGCATCCTGGACTAGGTGCATATAGGCATGTAGACTAATAACAGCAGAGTCCGAGTGCACAGCGGTGTAACTGGACTTCCACTACGGCGGGTGGGTGCGAACATAGACCCAGGATATTAAAGGTATCTAAAGGTATACGTATACCATATGTAGCCGTTGGGATAAGGGAGATAACCCTTACAAAAATCAGGCGTCCTCGTCAATCTTTGCGAACAGTGGCGACGTCTACCAGCCAAGAAACTTTGTTATTCTTCTACGTTTATGTTACGCATATCAAGCCATCGAAATTGATCGTTTGCTATGTTGTATAAATATGGGAAATAATGAAGAGGTGACGCCACGTCACCAACCAAAATGAATGAAATGGGCAATCTACGGTAAAACATGGCCATTGTGTCTATAATTTGGTTTTAAAAAGAATGATGGCAGTTTTTTCCTTAAAATTCGCATGTTTTGAATTTTTGGGTCTGTCAGATGTGGAAGAAGCCGAATGAACACAATTGGCAGCTATTCAATTGTCACTAGCCAACTTAAACACAAACTGTCGATTTGTTAACCACATGAAACAATCACTAATGTGCAATTGTTCATTCACGTTGATATGATGATTAAGTTATCAATCTATTGTCATTGTAGGTTTATCATTATACGGCCAGGCCTCTGGTTGAGTGCATATTCCAGGGCGGCATGGCCACTTGTTTCGCATATGGTCAGACCGGTTCGGGCAAAACTCATACTATGGGCGGCGAATTTCATGCCCGCGGTCAACAGGATTGTTCGAATGGAATTTATGCTTTGGCTGGTACGTTGATTTCATTTTCCTTATTTTTTCACCTTTTCTTTTGCACACAGTGATGCTTCCGTCTTGGGCGGAACTATCGATCCAGAGTATACGCTGTACTACGTACAGCTGTTGGGTTAAGGGAGCTGGTAACTTTGACAAAAATTCAGGCGGTGTTGTCGATCTTGGCGAATGGTGGAGTCATCACAATGGCGTCATTTATAAATCTGCCGATGGGATGCTAATGATCCCGAGGATTTGAGCAATGCTTATAAAGTTTCAATTTTCAATCATGGTGATATTCCTGACTGTTCGTCCTCCACGTGGTGCATCCTGGACTAGGTGCCAACAGGCATCTAGACTAATAACAGCAAAGTCTGAGTGCACAGCAGTAGAACTGAGCTTTCGCTTTGATGAATGGATGCGAGCATACATCTAGGATACCTAAAAGATATCTCAAGGTATATGTATACCATATATAGCCATTAGGATAAGAGAGATAATTATGACAAAAAATCAGACGGCTTCGTCAATCTTTGCGAACAGTGGCACCGTCACAACACTGCCGTCTACTAGCCAAGAAACTTTATTGTCCTTCGTTTGTTACCCTCATCAAGCCATCGAAGTCGATCGTTTGTTATGTTGTATAAATGTGGAAAATAATGAAGAGGTGACACCACGTCACTAACCAAAATGACATGAAATAGTAAAGTGATAAGTGTTGAGTATTGTTTGCCCTGAGGTGTATGATTGATCCCATACGCCAAAGCGGAAGTCCAGTTATTCTGCTGTGCCCTTGGTCTGAGTACAGGATACATTATATAGAGGTACGGAATCAGGATTAGAAATCGAGACTATAAGCAATCATTCAAATCTTCATTATAATTAACTGTCTCATAATTCATAATGAAATATGAAGCACCTAGTATAACAGCCTAGAAAGGATGAGAAATGAACTAATCTTGCCAGACACAAGAAGGAAGGTTTGCGGAAGGAAGAGCATCCTATTAAACCAATAGGAGTCAGCAAAGAAACAAACCCACTCAATCTTTCAATTATTATCGATTTTTAATACAACTAGTCTAACACTAGTGTCCAATCATAATTGATCTAAACCAGTAGATTGAAAAAAAAACCAGAAGTCATGTGAACATTTTTGATTGGATTGGTGAAGAACACGGACATTGATTGGCGCTAATACAATATAGATGAACGTATCACGAGCAAGTTAAGTTGTCAATAGACGAAGACAATTATTTGGACGTTTAGAAATGAGCTGTGATTGGTGCAATAGTTTAACAGTATGGAATTAGGCATGTCACCGAAACACCCTTGGTCTAGAATAACTTCAGAATATCGACGTGAGGAGTGCGCCATGTTTTATCATTATAGTGGTTATGCCATCCTTATTTTAATATTTGTATAGTATATGAAACAACAGATAGACTCCAATGGTTTGTTACATGTAACAAACACACTTATTACATTTTCACTTTGGTTGGTGACGTGGTCACCTCTTCATTATTTCCCATATGTATACGACATAAACGATCGACTTCGATGGCTTGATAAGCGTAGATAAACGTGGAAGAATAACAAGGTTTCTTGGTTGGTAGACGGCATCCTTGTGATGTCGCCACTTTTCACAAAGATTGATGAGGCCGCCTGATTTTTTATCAGGGTTATCTCCCTTAGCCCAAGGGCTACATATGGTATACGTATACCTTTGGATACTTTTTAAGTATCCTGGGTCTATGTTCGCACCCACCCGCCGTAGTGGAAGTCCAGTTACACCGCTGTGCACTTGGACCCTGCTGTTATTAGTCTAGATGCCTAGGGGCATCTAGTCCAGGATGCACCACACGTGGAGGACAAACAGTCAGGAATATCACCATGATTGAAAATTGAAAATGTGGAGGACGAACAGTTAGGAATATCGGTATTAGTGGAAAATAAGACCACGTTTGGCTTCGCTAATTGTCCACTGCTGAAAGATGTTTCTCGTCAAAACATTCAAAGTAGCAAACATAAAATAAATAAACAATTATTACTCAAATACTCAGCATTATTAGCATCCCAATCAACTATTTGATAACACATTAACGACACTATATTGATAACTTTGTCTTAATAAATGATTCTAGTCAATTTGAAATAAATCTAGTCCAAGTTTCGAACTTTTGAAGCGTGTTTGTAAAATTTAGTAATTACAAGAATGGTCAGTATTGAGGTTATTTACAAGTCTTGTACGAATTGAATGGCTGTATATGTGTGTATGCAATTGTAGACATTGATTTTAGATAAAGTATACATTTGATTCTATTGATAAGTGATTTTTCTATGCCAAATTGGTTGTATGTATCGATTGGTGTTGTCTATTATGTTGAGAATATTCGTCACTTTTCCACCTTTGTTGTAGCCAGGTGTGAGGAGGGACAGTCGTTTGAGATATTGATGCATGTGTGTTTGTACAATTGCAGATATTGATTTTAGATATAGTATGGATTGTATTGCATTAATATTTGCTTACATTCATTGGCTACCAGTAGCATGAATTTGTGTGTAGTTGAGATGTTAATTATTCCGACGATTTGAGTGATGCTTATAGAATTTCAATATTTAATGATCGTAATATTCTTGACTGTTCCTTCTCCACATGGCGCATCTTGGGCTAGGTGCTCCTAGGCACCTTGACGAATAGCAACAGGGACCGAGTACAAACTGGTGTGCCGTTTTGGTGGATGGTTGAAAGCATATAGCCAAGGTACTTAAAAAGTACTTTGACATATACATATGCCATATGTAGCCGTTGGGATAAGGAAGATCATTTATTAGTCGAGATGCCTATGGGTACCCAGTCCAGGATGCTTCACGTGGGGGACGAACAGTCAGGAATATCGCTATTAGTGGAAATTGAGACGTTATAAGCACGCATCCTCAGGATTATTAGCATCAAATGATTATGTTATTCTTGTTTCTTATTTGTATCAGATACCTTGTTGACCTTGAAAAGATTGTGGTTTGTCTACATTTTTTTTGTATTTCTCTAGCATCGGACGTGTTCAATTTGAACGCCGGTTCTTACAAACACGAAAAATTGAGAGTAGATGCCGCTTTTTTCGAAATTTACAGTGGCAAAGTAAGTTGTTCCTGTTTTGTTGTTGTAAGAATACTTTACAACCTGGTCGATGCTCAAGGTACTGGCGTGCTTTGTTGATTCTTGGTAGGATTGCTTGTGGTTAAACAAGTCAAAGGATTGATGATGAATAATTCACTGACTATTTTGCGGTTTCGCTCTATTTACCGCAAATGAACGAGCTGGTGTCAAAACCAATGCAGTACAATTCCATCGCTGTTGTGACACTATTTCATTGGATGAAGCGCATCTAAATTGTACTAAAAAGGTTGCTAAATATTATCTTATGTATAGCTTATATGTTTTTATATAAAGTATTTCTAAGGAACCACTTTGTCTTTTTTTAAACTCAATATTTTTGTTTTTGACCTATGATATTGGTATAAATTATTCGTTTTTGTAATATATTTTACTTGTACAATTTAGATGTGCTTCATATAATGAAATAGTGTCACAAAAGCGACTGAATTATACAGTATCGATTTTCACAGCAGCTTGTCTACTGTGATGTTTATTGTTTGAATGGTTTATGGGAAGTATTATTTATTAAGTGAACATTTAACGGAGCCGAACAAGTACCGGTAGCATTTTCATAAACTTAAACAAGTAATTAGCACCTTGAAAAATGACATCTGTATACATATGTAAAAGTAGATAATGAAACCTATACATTTTTATGATTTGAAGTAATATTCTTTTAAGCGTTTAAGATACCAATTCCTCCGTTTTTTAACCTAGTGTTGTGGAATTCAACTTTACATTGCATAAAAAATTTAATTGAATATTTGTTATTTTTCACATCATTTACTTTATATTTTAGAATACTTTTTAAAAAGTACAATTATATATTGACGTTTGTGATGTGTGGAGGCAATTGTATAAATGTAACATTTCTCCTAATCTGTCCATTTGCACTTCACATAATTAACAATACACTAATTTTACAATAATGTCGTTCTTTTAGAAATATGACCTTGTCTCGATTAAGTGTTCAGTTTTATCGGTACCTTCAACCAACAATTACTCGTTCGATGCTAATGATCCTGCTTAATGCATGATGATGGTGATATTCCTGACTGTTCGTCCCCCACGTGAAACATCTTGGACTAGGTACTGATAGACATCTAGACTAATAACACCAGAGACCGAGTGAACGGCGGTATAACTGGGTTTACTCTACGTCGGGTAGGTGACAAAAAATCAGGCGGCCTCGCCAATCTTTGCGAACAGTGGCGACGTCACAAGGATGTCGTTTACCAGGTCAATAAACGTCGTTACTTTTCTACGTTTATTACGCTTATCAAGCCATCGAAGTCGATTGTTGTATGTGCCGTATAAATATGGAAAATAATGACACGTTGATCACGTCATCAACCAAATGAATGAATGCAAAAAATGGCGCCGTCTCAATGATACCATCGATTAGATAAGTAACTTTATTATTCCTTTACATTTGTTACTCTTATTAAGTCATCAGAGTCTAATATGCCCTACAAATATAGAAATATTGAAGAGGTGACACCACGTCATCAACCACATTGAATGATTAATCAATGTGTACGCTCTACATACAAGATATAGCACAAAAATGTTTTTTTTCTCAAATGAAACGATTTTGTCACATTGTTTTTGTTGATAGAAATTTCGTTGTCAACATTGTACAATTTTTATTAAACATTCGGTTGGGGGGGGGTGAGCTTGTCATTTATCAACAACCTTTGCATTGGCGAGCAAACTCGTATTGATTGGCACATTTTTATTAACATTCCAATTTGGATTTGCCGACATTGTCACGTGGAGTTGAAAAGATGAATTATTGACGAGGAATAAATGATGGAACTTGTCTATAATGATTGGTGGTTCATCATCATCGGGGAAAAACATCCCCCATCGGTAAATAACCGGTGCATTATCGCCAGTAATATTCACAGAACAGGCAGTAGCGTCGCGAGTTACATTCTGCCTTGTTTGAGATCTGAGAATGGTGTTTTTTTCGAATTTTAGTCATCAGTATCTGCCCTGTTAACCACGGCCTTTAATCGATTATTGTAAGAGTTTCGACCGCGAGTATATAGACCAGTTAACCGCGGCCAGCCATTCTGGTGAGAAGACGAGTAATTTTTAAGCCACCTTTTCTAGGCCCCTCTCCGGATGGAGCTTGGTGATACCGATAACTGTTGTCGCCCTCTTGTCAACGGGTTAACGACCTTACAACGCCTGAGTATTCGTTTGGTCGACGGCTGTTTATTTGACACAGCCTTATTCACAGCTAACCGTTATTGCTAAAGGTCATTCCACTATCCGCCACCTGTGGACGCGCTAAGTAGGGGGCTATTGATGTGATTATCCCATTATTGTTTCTACAATTGTACAATATATTTGACTCCGACGGTTTGACAAATGTAGAAGTACGGCATCTTTGTGACGGTGCCAGTGTTCGAATAGATTGGACAAGGTTGTATTATTCTAGGGGCACAGTTACACCTAGTCTCCAGGATGCGTCACAATCACTATTTTGGGAATTTTAGATTTTATAAGCATTACTCAAATTCTCGACAGTATTGTCATTTTGAAAAGACAACATCATGGCACAAATGATTTATTAGACTTGTATTCAATATGAAGTATTCCAGATGTCATTTCCACAAAATTCAAAATTGTAACGTTTGATATTCAATTTTAATTGATTTGTAACATTGAAATGTTTTATTCTTTGGGTCATGTGATGATGTATTACTATTTATAGTTATTTATTTATTGATGTTGTTGTTTCATTCTTCTTGCTCAAACATGCGCATGTTTGACTAATGTGTGCGTGCTTGCACGTAAAGTAAATCAATACCAACGTTTCATGCCGATAACTCTGCTGGTTGCTGGTTCAAAGAATATATATATATATATATATATATATAATTTACACACAATAGGTGCACAGCAATAAAAGATGATTGCTTACGTCATTCGGCGTCAATATATTGTGTCGCCAAGGTAACGTTGGTATTGTAAGCTTATGTGGTAGGTGTGGTTAAATATGTGTGTTTAAGCGTTACAATTTAGTGTGTATTGACTATTTATGAATCATTCATGTTTTTACCTATTATTTAGTCCTGTTAAATGTAATATTTCTGACCTGATTCCTGCTGAACGCGTCCATAGGTGGGTAGATAGTGGATCGGCCTTTAGCAATAAAGGATGCTCAGGCGCTAAGGCTGTCAAAATGTTGACAAGATGGTGCCAACGGTTGTCGGTGTCATCCTTAGTATTGTCATCAATCAGCTCGTAGAGAGGGGTCTAGAAAACATAGTTTAAAAATTGATTATCTTCTTGTAACGGCGGTTGAAACCTATCAAAAACCACACTTGAATACCGTATTCAAGAAGACAGATTCCGAAGACCAACAACACAGCAATACCATTTTTCGGGCGGAATGTAACTCACAATATTAGCACCTGTTCTGCCAACATTATTCACGATAATGCACCGTATATTATGTCCAGTATATGTCCTTTAAAACGACAGAGATCGAGTGTACAGTCATTACACAAGGATGCCACCTATTATCCAAAACCTCTTTTACTTCCATACATTTTCTGTGCACACGTAACAAATGCGGAATTAATCAAAAACTTGACCCCATATTACCAACTTTTATCTGTTATGTTGTTGTCACAATCAAAGCCTCATCTCCTATAAATTACATTTGGGAGATGCCTAGTAGTTACAAGATATATTGAGATATACGTATACTATATGTTGCCGTTGGGCTGAGGGAAACAATTGTGACAAAAATTAGGCGGACTCGTTTAGTTTTGTAAACAGGATGGAGAGCCATTGTCTGCAAATGCCGAAATAATGAAGAATGGAACATGTTTCCAATCGTGTCAATCATTCACTTTATTCACAACAAATGCGGAATTAGTCAAACAATTGCTGGGGGGGGGGGGGGGGGGGGGGGGGGGGGGATTTCACTGTTGTCACAATAAAGCCCCATCCACCCCCATGACTACAAATTGACTCAATTGTCTTCCATTTGCGACGGTGTGACTGTCACAGGTATTCGACTTGTTGAACAAAAAGAACAAACTGCGCGTGTTGGAAGACGCCAAGGGCCAAGTTCAAATCGTTGGCTTGCGCGAAGAACAAGTCGATTCGGTTGGCGGCGTTCTCAAGTTGCTCGAACATGGCACGCACATTCGCACGAGTGGTCAGACGTCGGCAAATCAGCATTCCAGTAGGTCACACGCTGTCTTTCAAGTGAGTAGTACTCTTTATGTGTGTGTGTGTGTGTGTATACGAAATTTAATCTGTAATAAGTAATTTTTTTAACTATAATAAAGGCTGCTATTTTTGTCAAATACTAATTCACAATAAGAGAGGATTTGAGTAATATTTATCTATTAATAACAGCAGGGAACGAGTCTACAGCGGTATAACTGGGTACTTAAAAGTTATTTTAAGGTATATATAACATATGTAGCCGTTGGGCTAAGGGAGATAACCCTGACAAAAATTTAACGAAGTTGTCAATTTTTGCGAACAGTGGCGACGTCGCAAAGATGTCGTTGATAAGCCAAGAAACGTCGTTATCGTTCAAACGTTTGTTACGCTTATCGAGCTATCGAAGTCAATTGTTCAATATGCCGTACAAATGTGGAAAAATAATGAAGAGGTTATTACGTCACCAACTGAATGAATGAAATGAAATGAATCAACGTTTAATTTCCAATGATACTCCTGATTGTTACCTTTACGTGTACTAGGTATACGCAAGTGTCTAGACTGACAGAAGGGACCGAATGCATGGTGGTACATTTGAACTTTCATTTTGTTGGATGGGTGCAAGATATCTTTAGGTATGCACGTACCATTTGTAGACGTTGGGATAAGGGAGATCATTGTCAAAAGTGGCGCTATTGTCAAGATGGTGTTTATACGCTCGGAAGCTTCCTACAATTGTAGGCATTTCAAAGATGAGATGCAATTGTGCTTAATTCTCTGCGGATGCCGAAATAATGAAGAAGAGAACATGTTTCTAACCCTTCTGTTGTTTATAAATGTTAGATGAAGGAAATTGGTGTATATAATTTGAGCGTATTTTAGTTTAGTTTCAACAAGGTCGAATTTTCGTTCTTGTGGAAGTTTATGTCAGCGTGGCTATTTATGCCGTCTCGGAACAGACAAAATGACATTGATAATGATGATAAAAGCCCCATTTGAACTATGGTTTACCGGCCCAATT
Source organism: Cardicola forsteri (assembly GCA_025895645.1). Taxonomy (NCBI): domain Eukaryota; kingdom Metazoa; phylum Platyhelminthes; class Trematoda; order Strigeidida; family Aporocotylidae; genus Cardicola; species Cardicola forsteri. The sequence goes on along the minus strand of JAKXYG010000480.1, from coordinate 103,091 downwards.
TCTATCTCCCATTGAATAGATTATTCAGCCATTGCAATTTGCTTGATGTGTTTCGATAGATTCGGTTTTAGTATTGATTTATTTTATTACAATCATTGTACATGTCTTGTTGCTTTCACTTGGTACTTGTATACATTGTAATTTTGTTTACAAACGATTGCATGTTGATTGACGAGCGTTTGGCTTACAATTGAACATGTGTTTTTGAATAGTGTGAAATTTCGTTGCAGATCTTTTGTCTTGGCACTTTTATTCGGTTTATGTGCCAACGTGTGCTGCTAATAGCCGATTGGATTTGTTACCAAACGGATAAGATGTAAAGATTTGTTTTGGCCCATCCTAAGGCTGTTTTATGAAAGGATGACGATGGTATTGTAATGCAGTTGTGGTCTGTTTTGGACAAGACATGGTATGAATTGTTTGTCTATTGGACATACCAAACAAATTTCGAAATAGCGAAGAGGTATTGTGTGCTGCCAACTGATGAATAGATGGCGTGTGGTCTGGCGACTGACATGAATCTGGATGGCCATCGGGGTTCGATCGCCACCACCTACCCATTCAATGCGGGCCCATGTTTGGCTTCGCTAAAATGTCCCCAGTTGAAAAATGCGTTTTTCGTCAAAACATCTGTATAATCTACATTGAAACAAATAATATTGGGATTATGTATTTTAGGCGGTTGAGAGTTTGGGTTGTGACGCTTGTTCATTTATGTGAATCATTGTGCACAAGGAATTTTGATAGAAACAGTATTGTTAGAGGATTTGAGTAATTTTCAGTGTCCAATAATCCTATTTCCTTTTCTCTATCTGGTGCCTTCTGGATTCGGGCTGATTGTACACCGATATAGCTGGGCCTCTATCTTGGTGGATGGATGTATGCATACATCGGGGGGAGTACTGAAAAGGGATTTAAAATTATACCTATACCATATGTAACCGTTGTGATGCTAATAATCATGAGGATTTGAGTAATACTTATAAAGTCTTAAATTCCAATGATGGCTGTTTGTCTTCCACATGGTGCCCCACATATATCTGGACTAATAGCAGCAAGGACCGGGTGCACGGCAATATAGCTCGTGTTGGCATACAACCAAAATGGCGGTTGGGCTTGTGAATCCGTCAACCGGGGTCAACACTCAATTCCTCAGAAGAAGATCACCTCGTCAACTCCTGTGAACACTGGCATCGTTGAAAGGAAGCGGCTTTGTAGCCAAGAAATTTTACTTGTTACCACAAGTTCATTTCGTATCTGAATTCAGGATACTGTGTGAAGAGGCTGTTCTGTCACCAATTGTTATTGTTGTAGCCGCTGGGATAAAGAAGATCATCTTGAACGAATCATCAGTTGCGTTATTACAAGAATGTGTCGTTTTTTTAACCAAAACGCTTTATTACTTTTTGGTATATAAATGACAAACATTTACTCGAAATGTAATGTTTTGCACTTAGAAAAATAGTCAAGAGTTCGGACCCATCCATTCACGTAATAATAACCTTATGCACTTCCTCATTCTAACAGTTAATCCTCAAAAAACAATCAACAGGCAAATTGTTTGGCAAATTTTCCTTAATCGATTTGGCCGGCAACGAACGCGGCGTCGATACAAGCAGTTCCGATCGACACACGCGCATGGAAGGTGCCGAAATCAACAAGAGTTTGTTGGCCTTGAAGGTGAGTTTCAAAATGGGTGGCGTTTTGTAAAAGCGACGCCAAATTTGGACTAATATTGTAGCATTTTTTAAATATTCCCGTGGGTTCCCAACACTACAGTCATCACAACAAAAAAGTGATTATTTACCTAAAACATCTCTATCAATTACATAACGTACAAGAGAAACGTCACTTCAATTATAAAATATACAATACTATATAATAATTAAAATAAACTATAATTATATATACATATATATATATATATATATATATATATTGTAAGTAATTAAAAAATGGAGTAAAATAATTAACATGATTTCTAACGTCAAGCATTAATAAAAAACAGATTACGTGCAATTTTTTCAGTTACCAAATGATTGAAGACATTACAAAGTTCAAAAAACTCAATAATCTACAGGGGCTAAAATGGGACCTGTCAAAATTAACACATAGAAATTGATTGACTTTCCTCACATCACTTAAGCATATTGGGCACATTAACATTTTGCTAAAATAAATCTTAAGTATCATTGTAGCAATACTAATATTGAAAACAATAAAAATATTTATTTTTTATAAATAGCATTACCAAATTTTTGTTTAGACAAAAAAACCCTGAATTCACACATTTTGACAGGATAAAAATGAAAACAATGAAAGTATAAATACGCAGGTAGTAGTAGTAGTAGTAGTAGTAGTATTGATTTAACAATGATATTGAGCATTCTAATCATGGAATAAGTAAAATTGTTTAAACTATTTCTTTTAGTTTATGATAATTTTTTTAATTCTATAACAATTTTCTGATCACCCGTTGTAGTTGTTACATGTTTTCTTCCAACATTATCATAATTTCGCAGTTTTTGACCATTAATAATCCGATAATTGTTGAAAGGTTAACTCTGTAAAATTCGTCAATTCTTTTAGTAAAAATCATTTATTCTTTAATGACAATATTTATTTTCGGTAAGATGAAAACATTTTTCATCACTATTATCCATTTCACAAATAACGCAAACAGATAGCAAAATAAGCGGATGAACGGAATCTCAAGGTTGAACGTAAATAATAAGTTATTCGATTTGTTTTAAAATTTTTATTTAAAATCTTTTAAAAGTTATTTTTATTATTTTTATTTATATAGATTAGAATAATCAAATGTTTATCTTCACAATTAGGGCAGAGTTGAATGTGCCTTTAATATTAATTTGAACGATTACTCATTGTTCATTTTTAATGAAATTAAGCACACAAAATAATAATAGGCTAATTATTATAGAAATTATGTATTTTTATGAAAAAACAATTGGACATAAATTAATTTAGATTTGATACTCTTATAATTTTTGAACCGACTGTATTTTGCAGGATGCCAGGATCGATATGGTAAAACCCCTAGTGGAAGGGATTATTCACGTACTTGTTAGCAGGGTCCGAGTGCATAGCGATATAACTGAACTTCCGCTACTCCGGGTGGGTGCGAGCATACATCCAGGGGTACTTAAACGGTATCTTAAGGTATACGTATACCATATGTAACCGTTGGGCTAAGAGAGATAACCCTGAAAAAAATTAGGCGGTTTCGTCAATCGTTGCGAACAGTGGCGACGTCACAAGGATGCCGTCTACCGGTCCAGAAACTTTGTTACGCTTATCAAGCCATCGAAGTCGATCGCCTACATGCCGTATAAATGTAGAAGACAATGAAGAGGTGACCATGTCATTAGCACTAGTAACGTAGAACTTTTGAGGGCACTGAGCAATCAGCATTGATTAGTTTTAGTATAAATAGTAAATATAGGGTGTCAGCGATTAATGGACTGACAACAAATAGAGCGTAAGTTTAAATTCGTGTGTGTATGTATATATGATTGGATTGTACAAGCACTTTCGTTCCAATTCACAATTCGCAGGAATGTATTCGCGCCTTGGGTCGTCGTGGAGCTCATCTGCCTTTTCGCGCCAGCAAATTGACACAAGTGTTACGCGACTCGTTCATTGGCGACCGGTCGCGTACGTGCATGATTGCCATGATTTCGCCGGGAATGGCCAGCTGCGAACACACACTTAACACGCTGCGCTACGCCGATCGGTGAGTGTTGACTGTCACTGCTGCTACTAGTAGTAGTATGGGAATATGATTTGTATTTTATTCATTGTCGTGTGAAGTGCAGAGCTGTTGCTAAAATCAATTATTATTATTATTATTATTACATTACTGACTGTTAGTCCTCCACGTGGTGCATCCTGGACTAGGTGCCCCTAGGCATCTAGACTAATAACAGCAGGGTCCGAGTGCACAGCGGTATAACTGGGCTTCCGCTACGGCGGGTGGGTGCGAACATACACCCAGGATACTTAAAAGGTATCTAAATGTATACATGTCATATGTAGCCCTTGGGCTATGGGAGATAACCCTGACAAAAAATCAGGCGGTCTCGTCAATCTTTGCGAACAGTGGCGACGTCACAAGGATGCCGTCTACTAGCCAAGAAACTTTGTTATTCTTCCACGTTTGTCTACGCTTGTCAAGCCATCAAAATCGATCGTTCTACATGTCGTATAAATATGGGAAATAATGAAGAGGTGACCACGTCACCAACCAAAATGGATTATTATTACATTACTGTAATTATTACTTCTATTAATAAAGTCCCTCAGTCAATAGTCATTAAACTTGTGACAGCATCACTGTTTGCAGTGACTTATGAAATTGCTTTGTTTATAATCAGGGTTCTATGACTTAGTTAAACGGTTATACATGGTATACTTATATACCTTCCGAAAACCCATAAATTATCAACGTTTGAAACATGCACTCAGTAGTCGTTGCTTATAACTTTTACTGCCATAAAAGTATCTTAACTAAATACTATAATAACGTGGTTTGTAACGTGTTGAGGTCTTGATTATTTCCATATTTGATGGCTTTGTAAGCATTGTTGTGACAGCATCACTAGTTGCAAAGACTGACAAGCCTACTTCATTTTTGTCAGGATGATCTCCTTCACATAGGGTATACGTATACCTTAAGATACCTTTCAACTACCGTCGGTGCTTACACCCACCTGCCAAGGACTAAATTTAGGTAACATTTACCGAACCGAATATTATTGCGACGGCGAATATTAACTACTGCAGCTTGAATGGATGTTTGCTCAATTGTTTTTATGTGAGTCGCACTTTCACAATTGGCACATTTTACAGTTTTTTCCAAATAAAAGTTCCATATTTTACGCTGGTTCTAAGGTAACTTGTGATATATATATATTGTCCTTAACGTTTATCACTATGTACTTTCCACTAGTGTAATTTATCGGCTTAAAGTTTTTATTTGAATAAAAATTTGTATTTATTATTGTGTGTGTGTGTGTGTGTTACACAACACAAATTCATTGTATTATTGCCCATATGATCTATTGAATTGCTTGACGAATATCGAACGTACAACGCACAGATTGCTATCGCCAACACGTACCAACATTTTCCACTTTATGCCCAACTCAATTTGCCCAAAGTAGATATTCTAATATAGACGTAGCTAATGCAATTATTGTTGTTGTTGTTGTTGTTGTTGTAAGCAAAAATTGTTTACGTTTATGGGGCTTTTCAATAGATAGCATTTAGATGACCGCTTGATTATAGTTAGAATTAAAATTGATGTAAAATTAGATTAACAAATTCAAATAATCACGCAAATGTAATTCTAAACAGATGTATATATATATATATATATAGAAGGGCTAAACTGGGCCCTGTCAAAGTTAACACATTGAAATTGATGGACTTTCTTTACATCAACATTTTACTAAAATAACCCTTAAACATTGCTTTAGCAATACCAACAGTTTAAACAATAAAAATGTTTTTCCAAATTCTCAAAAAAATCGAGAATTCATACATTTTGACAAGGTAAAAATGCTTTTTCATTATTTGCTTCAAAATAAATTATACTGTAAAATATTTGCATGTATAGATAGTGGACATTACCAATTTCACAAATTTAGCAGTTCAAAGAATAACCATAACTTTTGATAGCGCTTCTTTGAAACACTTTCAATAGGAATCGGGCAAATTATTGATGAAATCTTGTGAAATTTGATTTTTCAAAACATAATCGATTTTTTCTTTGAGCGTGCTTCAATTTGCCATCCGATTTACCTCTCATTTGAAATAACTGAAAAAGTTTTCAATTACATCAAGGTGCGGGCTCTATGGAGGCAATTGAATGGAGCTCAATGTTTTGCTATTTAAAGAAGCTTTAGTCTAAATAATAAAAAATGCGTTAGTTTTTAAATTATGGTAAAAAGCCCGTTACCTTTTTTGACGTACGTACTGATGTATTCGCTTGAACAACCACTAAATACCCTGAAGCATTTTGTCATAGTTCAGTCTTAAAATTTTTTAAAATATTTTTACATTATAATTGATTTTAAATTTTATTGTACATGCAAAATTTTAAAACCAATTAAATTGCTATAAATGTATGTAGTAACGTCTGCTAGATTATGAAAGCATTTGTAAAATTATGTAAATAAGTAATTATGTAATTAACTTAATATATGTATTAATTTTAAGTGTAATCATTACCATTTACTCATTTGAGTGATATTTATCTAAAACTGTAAGACAATACTTTTTAATTGTAAAAAACAATTAACTTTAGCTATTGATAGCCCACATTATTTTAGCATAACTACTTTTTCGAAATAAAAATCTCAAGTTAAAATAAAGTTAAATGAAAAATAAGAGTTTATTGACAAGTCCCTTTTTAGCCCCTGAATATATATATAATGGAGACATTATCTTGGTAATGGCGCTGATTGTAGCATTTTAACCACACATGAATCACTGTTCATTTCAAATATCAAATCATCTTGCCTTTTTAAATAATAATGTACAGCCAGCGACACCAAGTTGATTTGTTTTACCCAATGGTTGTATTGATTTTCTAGGCCATTTGACTCAATCACGTGTTTATCGTCTCGCCTACCCCCCAACTTATTTTTTTACCCAATGTTAATTGACTAACTTTATTGTTTTGATTGATTGTAGAGTTAAAGAATTGGGTCCAGGCAATTTGTCTGAAGGTAAGACGAATATTTAGTAGTGTGTTTATGCGATTCAAATTATAATTTTTTGTCTAATTTACAATACTCAATAAGAGAAAGATGATTAAAATGGATTGGCCATGTTTTACCGTCGATTGCTCACTCATCCAGCCAGAATAGCTATGGATGCCCATCCATTGCCCGGTTGGAAAAGGAGACCGGATGACCAGCGGGAAATTTGGATGGACATTGTAACACGCCAACTCAGTCCTTTTATTCATACTAAGCCTCGTCTTCTAAATGAATTACTTAATTGGGCGTCTGTTTGCTTACCGTTTACAGCTAATAGAGATCACTGGAGGGTTTTAATTAGGGATGTAATCAACATTTCAAGTCAACATACTTCAAGTGTCATTTATTAAGTGCACATTGCAAAAGTTGATATTTTTTGCAGATATTTTGGTATTTAGACTACACTGGGTGATAATAACCGGTGATGGATGTATATCCCCGATGATGATGATTCAAATGACTACTATTATTTGCAGCAGCCAAAAATGGTGATAATTTGTAATAGGCATGTCTGTTTGTATTGGCATCATTTATTTGTCTATTTCCAATTGGTTCATAATTATTATTTTATTGTATTGTGGTTGTATACCATGATCGACTGCATTAAGCGCATAACAAGCGTAGGGGAATGACGAATTATGTTGTATATAATACCTTATTTTTTATAATAGCGTCATTGTGCTGAAAGGCATCTAGACTAATACCAGCAGGAAGCGGCTACACAGTGGCATTACTTAACTTCTGCTTTGGTAAGTAGGTGTAAGCATATATCTAGAGTACTTAAAAGTATCTTAAAGTATATGTACATCGTATGTAGCCGTTGAGTTAGGGTAGATAAGCATGATAAAAAATCATTAAATAAATAAATAGCGACTCCAGTTTATGGAACCTTTCTGAACGAATGTTCAAGTCAAGTAAATGGATAAAATTAATACGTTCAATGTGCTGAAAATGTTTTGCCTGCTGAAATATTTAATCAATAATTGACAAGTGTATAATCGAATCTTAGATGTGAATTTACTTTTCAAAACAGTATTGTATTTTGTACAATTTGAGTTATGTAATAATTTTAGAACAATTTATCAATGTTATATACTACTTATAACATGCAAATAAGTAGTAAGTACAAATAAGTTTCTTGGTCTAATTTCCAGCCAACAGTACTCCCGATCTCAACTTGGGCCAGGCGCAGCCATATTCGGCCAGGGGTCAGATTCCTCCGTTGGTCTCCAATCGAGCCGGCGTTAATGCGGGCGAGGCGTATGGAAGCCGTGGCATGTATCCAATATCCGGTAGTGGAGGCGGTGGTGTCAACGGTCAGAACGTTGCGGGTGGACGTGCATTTCTCAATTCTGATGACGATGATCTAGCTATGCTTCGGTCGGCCAATGTGAGTTGCTGTTTTTGTGTGTGTGTTTTTCTTACCCTTAAGACTTCGACCGAGCAGTTCAGTGGCGTGAACTATGGGTGCTAATGGCTCTGAGGATGCTGAGTAATACTTATAAAGCCTCAATTTTTAATGACAGTGACAATTCTGACTGTTTCTCATCCGCGGGAATCTTTAAGGACTGGATGCCTACAGGAATCTAGACTAATAACAGCAGGCATCGACTACTGGGCTTCCGCTTCGGATTCAAGTATATGTAGCCGTTGGGCTAAGCGGGATAACCCTGACAAAAAATCAGGCGACTAAGCCATCGCAATCGATCGTTTGCTATGCCGACCAAATATAGAAATAATGAAGAGGTGACTATGTCACCAACCACGATGAATGAACTCTGGTCCTAGTAGAACTGACATCCCGAATTGTGTGCCGCGTTGACGATTTGCGAACTTGTACCCATCCAGTTTCGACTCTGGCGCTTTGATCGCCACGGATTCGATATTTCTGTTGGCTTCACTGGACGTCTTGGCATAGATGATAACGAAACAGTATTGCAGTATCAATTGGTTGTACGCAAAATATTCGGTTGAGGGATTTTATTATGTGATTGTACTTAATTTGTGTAGTGTGGTATTGGGTGTTTATAAATTATATATTATATATTTTTTCGATACAATACATTATGAGAATATTGTTTATGTCAGAACTATCTTATTGTCAGTAAAAGCAAATACTTGAATTAATTTTCCATTTGTACTTAGTACATGCTTTCAAAATATAACCAAAAAGCAACATCATTATAATATCTTCAACGTGCCGCAAAATTAACTTTGCCACAAAATACACGTCATGGATAATAGTTTAATTCTGTGTCTGTTTATTTGTTTGTTTTTTTTACTTTTATCTAGTATATTGATTTTTTGTTAGTGGTATGTGTGGATGTTGAGGTGACATCTAGTGAAAGGCACAACGTTAACGCCACCTTTTTAGGGGAAAAAAAAACAATAAATTCTTATTGGTCAACATAAAAACATAAAACATGCGTCAACAACAAATCAATCAAGTTGAGGTTAAAGTGCTACAAAATTCGATCTATCTGAATAAGCATGCGGCAATTGTGTTATGTTTATGGTGGTCTTCTTATTTTCTATCGCAGCCAAACGTGGGCCCGCATTTAGTGCCGGGGTGGTGGGGCAATGGAACGCAAGTTGAGTGCTGTACGGCAACTTTTTTATCTAATTTTTACGTTGAGACATTATTCATTAATTGTAATCGATTTTTTCTTAAATTATTGTCTATAGCAAGGCGAAGTTTCTGAAGAAGTTTTTCATTTTCACGAAGTAATCGATCACATCGAACGAATGGAAGAAGAGATTTGTGACGATCACAAAGCGGTGAACGATGTAAGTGTTTGGCAGCGTGCTTACTTATTTATTTTGTTCCCATTTTCCTTCCTTCCTTCCCCCTCACATTCTACGTGGCAACTGACGTTTTCGACTACTATTTGCTTTTTCTATATTTTTACTACTTTGAATGTTTTACATGGGAAGGGTATTTTTCAGCAGTGGACATGTGTGCGTAGTCGAACTTAAGACGCGCATTACGTGCCAGTGGTGGGGCTTGAACCCACGTCCATACAGGTTCGAGTCCAGCGCTGTGCCGCTGGACCACCCCGGCAACGTTCAACAAGGTCGACGACAAAAATGGTACACCAATGTTCCAACCTATCGTTTAAATGTTGTGGGTCTATGCTTATATCCCGTCCACATGACTGTTACCATTGTCAAAAATTGAGACGTTAGAAGTATTGCTTGAATCCTCAAGAGCAAAAGTTGGTGGCATTGCAAGGAAGGGCTCGACTCGAATCTGGGTTCGATCTCCACAACCGGCACCACGTTTAAAGTGGCAAAATGACAGGGAAAAATGTGGATGCTTTATTAGAAATCCGCCTAACTTGAAGTCGGGGAGGAGGGCAAGCCTTGTCGACAAACTAGTACATGGGGACCGACTGTTATCTTCAAGTTTACACGTTAATGTTTCTACGTACATATTGGCTTTGTGGGACATTGATTTCTTAGCTCGATTGCCAAATTTGTGCATTAAAACACAATTAGTTGCGTTTTTTTATATTAACCAAAAGTTGAAAATTTGCAGACTTTTGTACCGATAATAATAATCATACGTTGGGTAGGGGGAGATGTTTATCTCCGACAATGGTGATCAATTCTATATGTTGTGTTGCAATTGTTGGAAAGAAAGGTACGTTCAATTTGATTGAATAGAACAGCGATAAATAGTGTGACGTCTATGCATCTATGCCTTCTTTTTTCGACAGTACATGACCGACTGGACGAAAGAGCACTATTCGTTGTACAACATGTCAAATGATGTGGAGTACGATGTTGAAAGTAAGTGGCATTTTCTGATGATGACACATGGATTTATGATTTGGTTTTTGCCTTTTTCAATGGTGGACATAAAATGCAGTTTTAGAAAGCGATTATCATTTAACTGGGCTAGATAAAGATAATGTGGCACTTAAAGCCCCTCCCCCCATTTGGGCACATTCGAGCTCATTGTTATTGTGACTGGAAATCGTCTCTCGATTAGTTATCGACAGCTCGTTAACTTTCAAAATGAGGGACAGTCGATACTTGCATGATAAAAATTAACATTTATTTTGGTTGGTGATTAAGTGATCACCTCTTCATTACTTGCCATATTTAAATGATCAATTTCGATGGCTTGATAAACGGAACACAAATGTAGAAGAATAACAAAGTTTCTTGGCTGGTAGATGGCATCCTTGTAACGTCAGCACTGTTCGCAAGATTGACGAGACCGCCTGTTTTTGTCAGTGTTATTTCTCTAAGCCTAAATACTACATATGGTATACGTACACCTTTAGATACCTTTTAAGTATCATGGGTGTTTGTTTGCACCCACCCGCCGTAACGGAAGCCCAGTTATACCGCTGTGCACTCGGACCCTGCTGTTATTAGTCTAGATGCCTAGGGGCACCTAGTCCAGGATGCACTACTGAAAGACTAACAGTCAGGAATATCACCATCATTGGAAATTGAGACTGTATAAGCATTACTCAAATCCTCAGGATCACTAGCATCCCAAAAAAAACTAACATTGACTGTTAGTTGAACTCGCAAGAATGAAAGCTTTTTTGCGAGTTTTATCAACTGCAAAAGGCTAAATTAATTGATTTAATCGACTTCGTTTTTACTAATTTTCGTTGGTCATTATTTTCCCTATTTATAAGGCATATAAACCGATTGATAGAAAAATAACGAACTTTTTTGACTGGTAGGAATATTATAATTATTGGAATTCGAGATTTTATAAACATTACTCAAATCCTGACTGTTCATCGTTCCATGTGGTGCATTCTGCACTAGGTACCCATAGACGTGTAGTCTAATAACAGCATAGACCTAGTCCACAACGGTATAACCGGATTTCTGATTTGGCGGGTGGATGCAAGCATACACCCCGGGGTAGTTAAAATATATCTTAAGGTATAGGTATGACATTTATATCCCTTGGGCTCAGGGAGATCACCCTGATAAAAAATCAGGAGGGTTTTTCAATACTTACGAACAGTCGCACCGTTATAAAGATGCCATCTACCAACCAAGAAACTTTGTTATTCTTCTACGTTTGTTATGCTTATTAAGCCAATTGTTTAGATATGGAAAATAATGAAGATGTATCACCATGTCACCAACCACAATGAATGTTGTTTTTACAAAAAGCTAGACTTTGTGATTGACATGACTTCTCCAATTGCACGATGGGCAAGATTTGAGCAACATACATTTTTCATAGGATAATTGTTTTTTCGCGTGATATAAATTTTTATGTTTATTGATTTTATTATTATTTACATCATCTAGAATACAGCGCTCGTTTGGAGTCTTTGTTGGGCAAACAGGTGAAAATATTGTCTGCGCTACGAGGTAGGCCTACCAATTGCATTTCGATTGACTGTTACCCTCCCCCCCCCCAATTGTTTGATCATTTTGTCATCAGATTCCTTTTCCAGTCTGGCAGCTTGCACTGATCGGCCCAAATGGAAACAACTCAGGCGGTAGTCAATTCACGTTTGTTCGAGTCACACGGGGTGGCACGAAATTAGGGCCTTAGTACCATTATTGGGGGAGTATTAAAGCATGCTCCAGGCTTGTTTGGCTTTGCCAAATAATGTTCACTTGCTCAAAATGGGTGTCGCGTGAAACATCCAAACTGTAAAAACTAAACAAAAAATTATTATTATTATCACTGTTTGAATAGGGTTTTATATTATTTATTACAAAAGCATTGCATATTGCTTGATTGGCAGTTAATTTTTTTTCCAATGTTTAAGGACCAAAACATAAGTCGGTTGTCTAGGTTTTAATGTTAATTTTGGGCAAAACTTTACACACATTGTAGGATAACATGATGATTGAGCATTATTGTATCTAATAAACATGAACATTTTAAAAAAGTAGTCACAAAAGTTGAAAACCTTGTTGAATTATTGACTATAGATGTGAGTTTTATTGTAAAATTTTGCTCATTTGTTGGTGCAGATTTTTTCACATAATTGCATTTCCACATACTTTTAAAATTGCTATTTTATTGATGTTGTAAAGTAAATGAATGTTTTTGTTTTGCTTAGTTGCACAGACAGTGCTTACCAAAACAAGGAGACAATTTGAAGTGTGTAATTTAGTTTTATTCCCCCGTGTGGGGCATAGAGCAACAGGCAAACATTTGTACAATACTTGTGGAACAAAGTTGTTTACTGTGACGAATACGGGACAACATGATTCCTTAATGTAATTCGTGTTCTTGAGATGCCAATGATTCCCGAGGATGCTGAGTCATGCTTAACAAAGTCTCAATTCCCAATGATAGTGACATTCCTAACTGTTCCTCCTCCATGTTGAGCATTCTGGGCTAGGTATCAACACGTTTCTAGACTAATAGCAGCATGGTCCGAGTGCACAGCTGTATAACTGGACTTCCACTTTGGTTGATGGGTGCAAGCATACACCCAGGGTACTTAAAAGTAATCCTAAGCTATACGTATACCATATGTAGCTAAGAAAGATAACTCTGACAAAAGGTCAGGTGGATTCGTCAATCTTTGCAAACAGTGCCGACGTTACAAGGATGCTGTCTACTAGCCAAAAGCTTTGTTAATCTTCTACGTTTGTTATGCTCATGAATTCGTCGAAGTCGATCGTTTATGTGCAAAATGATGAAGAGGTGACACGATGTCACCAACCAAAATGAGAATGAAATTCGTGTCCAAAGTTTGGCACTAAAGATTGATTTTTTATTCCCAATTTGATAAACGCTGTCATTGTCATTTCTATCGTAGTTTTTTGTAGCGATGCCCTATTGTCTTGTTTACTGATACTTTGTTTTTAATAGCCAAGCTCTTAGCCGTTCATTCTATTTCTCTTCTTTTTTCAATTGAGTTTTGAACCGGTTACGGTGAAGATACACCATGGAGTATATTTTTGTAAATCGTTTAGTCCATTCGTTTCACAATAATAATAATAGTAATATTGTAATTTTGTTTTTATTGCTCGAATAATTTATGGAAAATGCATTTTTAGCAGTGTTGATTGAATGAAATTTAATGAAATGTTACTAACTTGTCGACGCTTTTTGTTTTAAACCAGACAAAGTAACACTTTGGCGTCGTGATTTGAAGCAAGAAGAAGAAATTAGCACAAATCTACAACAGAATCGCAGATTTTGAACACAAATAATGCTAAGATTTCATTGGATGTAAAAGGAAGAAACAAATGCCAACACACCATACATTTTGACTAATTTATTGTTAATTTTTATTATTATCATCGTTACTATTATATTCCTCGAGTTGTATATGATGATAATGATGATAATGTCAATGCAATGAATAAGCAGATTATAATAAGATTGCATATTGATATAAATCATACATTTAATAAAATTTAATCAAAAGCCTTTTATTGGTTGTACTGATTTCGTGCAATTAAGTTCGTGTAACCAACATGCTTGTATGTTTGTATAGATGCTGATGCATAAGCGAAATACGAAGTGTGAAAGTTATTTTCTCTGCTTATAATAAATGATTAATACTTTCAAAATTACATGTTTTTATTAATACGTTTTTGTTTTTCAAGTCTGTACTTAATAAACTTGCTTTTTATTATTTTTTTTACCAAGTAGGCATAAGTTCAGATCTCACTAGCAGCACTATATATAGGTTCTCGTTAAGGGTATTGCTGAAAAATGCACGTCTGTTTAGCATACAGTAAGAAGACGGAGTAGGTGCACTCATGGTTGTTGATGACCTGCTGTGTAGTCTGTAAAACTCGTAGTAGTGTTACAATCAACTATGGTGCCCAATGATTTTTTAATAATATAAAAATTTAATTTCAAATTTTTTTAGTACGAGCGCAGTCTAATTTATGTATACAAGTTTATTCGTAAACTTCATTGTTTTGTTGACAACAGCACGATTTTGCGTTGATGTATATATTATGACTAGATACTGTCGGTTTAGATAGTTCCGCATCAACAAATGCACAAAATTAGTCTAGTAGTTTGTATAACATAGAACGTTTAGTTAAGTATTTTAATAAAACCGATTGCACACGAATATAGTGACAATTTTTGGTTAATAATCTATATTTGAAAAATTAGTCTTGTATTACAATTTAATTGTAAATGTGAAATAATTATGTGCTTGCGTTTTTAGCAAGTAAACAAATTATAGATGTGTGAGTATAATATTTATTAATTTAAGATATTCAATCTTAAAGTTGTCTATTCATTTAAATTGAATAACAAAATTAATTTATTATAACACTGGTATTTTGCTGCAATAAGACAAATTGGAATTTTTTAATTATTTAGATATAGTTTGCAAATAATGAAAATATGACGTTATACTAAAATTACTAAACAAAATATTTATATTTATAGAATGCTAATATTTCTTAAACTGAATTTTTATGGCTCAGATTTAGAAATATTTTCTACATAAAAATACGCAATTTACAAATACAATTTCTTGTTTGTATATAAAAAGTGTACAGGATTTAAAATGTTTATTAACAATATTATTCAATAAGATAGAATAATTGATTCTTGTAGATTTTAACACCAAAAAAATTTTTTTAAACAAGATATTCTTGTTTTAAGCCAAGAAAAATTACAGGTGAGCAATATAATATTAAAGGATAAGAACAAGTGCAACGAACAATTTAGTAATATAGTTATCAACATTTAGTTTTCATAATTCTTTTATGTAGTAGCATAAGTATTTGGTTTTTATAAATATATGCTCTACATGATCACACCGGGTAAGTTTGCTATTTATGTTTACCCCAATATACTTAATTTTGTTACAGGTACATAGGTTTGTCTGATTTACTGACAAACTTTCGAAATAGATTTGCTTATTATTGTAGATAATAATTGGCATGCAGAGCTTTAATAAATTGCGAATTATTCCATCAGGTCCAAGTAAAGTGCTTTCTTTACAATTGTTAATTAATTTTTGAATACTAAAGTTGATAATAGGAAATATTGTTGTTTGTGATCTCAACCTTAACTACTAGACAATATTTGTTAATTTAAGTGTTAATACGATCAGTAAACAGTACAGTAGCATTATTTAGGCTAAAATTGTTAAAAATTAATGTTCACTAGTTTGGATTTAAGTAAGGTCATATTTTAAGTTGATGTATCTCACACGTTTATGAATGATTCAGAAATAGGCTTCAATTATTTTGAATGATAATGATTTAAGTATATTTTTGGAAGCAGATGAATAATGGAGTAATCAGATGTTGAAAAATTTGCTTGTTGTTTTATTGAAAAATAGTCTAGGACATTTGTAAAAATATAATTTAGTTTTGTTTAAAGTCTTGTAAAAAAATTAACTAGATTAGTGATGTTTATTAATTTTAAAGTTGATGTTCGCATTATTTAAATCACCAACTAATATGATTAAAGTATTTTCATCAACATTAATAAAATAATCAATTAGCTAATCATAGAAACAATTAATTTCTATAATGTTAGCAGAAGGTGTTATGTAAACATTTATAATATCAATATTTTTATAGTGAGAGATATATTAATTTCTGCAATTGACAATTAAGCACTCAATTCTATTTTGCGAATATTTAAATTTTAATGTAGGATTAGTGCAGTATTCTTTATTAATGTATTTAATAAGACTTTCCCCACGTTCCTTAGCACATTTTTTCGATCAAGTTAAAATATGGCAAATCTATTAAGTGCTATAAAATTATTATGAACATATTTATTCAACCATAATTCTTGGATTAATATTACACAGCTATTCATATGTAATTTATCCGTCATGAAAAACCGTAAATCAAATATTTAATCATGTATTGATCTGCAGTTTAATGATAGTCGTAAAGGTAGAAACATTTCACTAAATAATTTTAATTTTAAACCTTTTGGAAATCACTGTTTCCGTGCATTAGAGAAATTACTTAAAACAAATTTTGAGTATTGTCGAACTTGGGATTTCAGGGATAGAAGTGTATTTCTGTTGAATTTTATTCTGATTGATTGCATTTAATAAAATGTAAAAACAAAATTAATTAATAGAAAAAAAATATTAAAACATCTAAAAAATATAAAAATATTAACCAATCATATTGTACCTAAAACCAAACATGACAACAAAACTTGATACCTAAATATATACACATATGTTTAATAATATTAAAATTAATTTTAATGTTAAATAATTTTATATTTATTTTAATTAAATCTATTTAGTATTTGTATGACCTTACAATACTCGCGCACGTTTTAAAATGTAATGGAAGGTAATTTTAGCTATATATACGCTAAATGTTGGTTTTTGCTTTTTATTTCGTGTTAATTATTTTCAGAAACGTTTTTATATTATTTTATTATTAATAATTTTGTAAAAAATATTACATTTTGTTTTTCCAGTTGTTATAAATTATAATTATGATATTTTGACATTTTTATCATAATATTTAAGATAATACTGTTATGTTAATATTTTATTATTTTGTACTAGGTGTAGTATTTCTTCCGTTTAAATACGTGATCTGGTAGGTTGGGAGAGTAATTGAGGATTACTTGTCTGTGCTTTTGTCTGGAGCTTAGTAGAATTGTAATAATGTCTTATAATGTCCAGTAATTTTTTATTTTGAAAATACCGAAGTCTGATTAATCTAAAACGAGATGGTGGGTCGGGGTGGTCTAGCGGTACAGCGCTCGAATTTGGACCTCGGTGAGCATGGGTTCAAATCCCACCACCGGTACTAAAACGCGGGCCGACGTTCGGCCTCGTTAAAATTTTCACTGCTGAAAGATGTTTTTTGTAAAACATTTAAAGTAATAAACACAAAATAAATAAAATTAGTCAGTAATGAGACAAGCTCCCAGTTAGTCGAGAGGTGAGAAAAACACAGATTGGGGTACCACGTATATATTTAATGGAATCTGTGCAAGAATTCAGTTTCAAACACGCGCCATACATACATATTACTAGTTCATTTAAAGAACCATATAACAAAGGTATTCCAGCGTCTTCCCTGATGATGGCGTTTGTCGTCGGGGCATATAATTGTGTCCGCACTTTTTAGCCGAACGTCCAAAACGTTGGCAGTAAAAGCAATTGTCCTTTTCATTCGAGGGTCTTGATTGAATTTATTGGCGATAATTTGATCCAGTCTCGGTTCCTTCCAACATGAACTTTCTCTCTGGTCTCCATGGTTCTGGTTCTGGCGACAGCTTCCATTACTGTCGTTGATCTATTTTCCAGAAACTTACGTCGGACGCTCAGACACACTGTACCCCGCGCTATTTGCAACAACACCGCGTGGTTTTTGTGTATCGCGGATTTATTAGCTAGCGCTTTGTACTACATCGAATATGAATTGGACGGTATTTTCTGAAGGCTTTTGTTTTTGCCCATAACATTTTTCAGAGAATACCGTCTAATTCATACTCAATGTACACTAAGTACTATTTTTTAATAACCTATTAAATTCAGTTTGTATCTTTGATAAATACTTAGGTGTTCGGTTTGTATTTGTTGTTTTGTTAATGTAAATGTTATATTGACATTTATTTTAGCTGAATGTGAAAAAGAAACTGAGCATATTTCCACGTTAAGTAGTTATTTTACCGATAAAGAAACTGAAGAGACGTTTGATGTTGGTACTTTAGATACCCACGATTTGGTAAATTATTGTTAGTTGTAAATTATAAATGTTATAAGTTTTTTTTATATTTATTTAACAATTTAGTTTTTATTTAAGGAACACAGGATTTTAAAACTTTTATAATAGACATGGGTTCGAATCCCACCACCGGCACAAAAATGCGGGCCCACGTTCGGTTTCGCTAAAATGTCCCCACTGCTGAAAGATGCGTTTTTTGTAAAACATTAAAATAATAATAGTAATGATAATCTACTTATTAATTTAAACAAAACGATTTGTCATTTACACATAAAACAGCTGAGGACTTTGGTTATATATTCCATGAGAATAAGAAAATAACGAAGAGAAGATTACATTATTTATTATTTTAAGTGCCATTACTTTAGTTGCAGTAAAAAAAGATTTTCACAAAATATTGTTAAAAACTTTTTTTGTTTTAAGATCGATTTTTAAAATTAATAATAATATAATTAATTATTAATTATAATTAATACTTTAAACAAATGGAACGTATTGTAATGCAATCTTTGCGTTTGCTTTTTTATTTGAAATGTGCATTTTGTAGTTTATTTTATATATTTGAATTTTACAGTCAGACACTAAAGAAGGCACAACATCAACAATCATTGTCAATAAACCAGAATTAACGAACTTGGATACTGAAAGTGTCAATCGCTATAGACAGCGTGATGCTTGGATTCCGTGTGAAGCAACCAAACGTATATTGTTAGATTTAAAAAATAATAATGGTAGTAATCAACCACTTGTCGAATTGAAACCTGTGTTGTTGAGTGACAGTTACGGATCAAATATAAATGCGTCGACATTTTATGATTCTTATTATTCTGTTCTGGCTCACTATTTTTCAGAAAATTTGAACGATTTAAATTTAAATACATTTCGTCGTGTTCCATGTGCAGAACAAGTTAGTCAAGGACCGGATGGTTTGAAGGATTTGATTGTACGTTCATTTGGAATAATACATCGTCTTAACTTTTTTTTGTATTATTGGAAAAATAAAGGTTTATTGTTTACGTCCCTTTGATAATTATCTTTCATGCAATTTATGGAGAAAATGAATGAATGCTTTTTACATATATGTTGGCTAGGTTGGAGTTGTTTGGATAATTAGGATTATAATACCATTAGGCTGTCCGTCATAAAGCAGAACAATGTTTAAGAGATCGGATTTAAAAACATCAATTCAAGGATTAGACTTCATTCATTTATTTTGGTTAGTGACGTGGTCACCTCTTCATTATTTCCCATATTTATACATGTAAAACGATTGATTTAAATGGCTTAACAAGCGTAGACAAACGTGGAAGAATAACAAAGTTTCTTGGCTGGTAGACGGCATCCTTGTGACGTCGCCACTGTTTGCAAAGATTAAAGAGGCCGCCTGATTTTTTGTAAGGGTTATCTCCCTTAGCCCAAGGGCTACATATGGTATACGTATACCTTTGGATACCTTTTAAGTATCCTGGGTGTATATTCGCACCCACCCGCCGTAGCGGAAGCCCAGTTATACCGCTGTGCACTCGGACCCTGCTGTTATTAGTCTACATGCCTATAGGCACCTAGTCCAGGATGCACCACGTGGAGGACTAACAGTCAGAATATCACCATTGGAAATTGAGATTTTATAAGCATTACTCAAATCCTCAGGATTATTAGCATCCCAAGGATTAGACTTGATAACATTGATTCTTCCTAACAGTATAAATTTTAAAACTGTTATTAAAAAACGCGTTCATATATTATTAGATATGTTGATATATATAAGTCTGTTTTAGTTTTAATAAATAATAGCATAGATACTTTGGTTATAAATATTGTTTTTATTATGTATGATTAAAATGTTTCACTATTTTATTAAAATATGTATATTTTATCGTTAATTTAGGCCAATGGTTGGTTTGGTGTGGCTCTTGACTTAACCTACCGTATTTTAAGCAATATGGGCTATCAGGATACACAACAAAACCCAGATCTTACTCCATATGCCGCTCAGGTAAGTTGTGGTTTACACGTACTTGTCATTTAGTTTTGTTTATATTGTCTTATTGGGATGATAATGATCTTGAGGATTTGAGTAATGCTTATAAAGACTCAATTTCCAATTATGGTGACATTCTTGACTGTTCGTCCTCCACGTGGTGCATCCTGGACTAG
>JAKXYG010000480.1:0-77500 GCA_025895645.1 Cardicola forsteri | reverse complement strand
ACGATTAAATAATCTTCATGTATGTTTACAATTATCAGCTAAGACGCAAGTCTGGGATGGTATGAATCTAAGATTCACTTCGTGGATGTAGAATATATGTGAATATTACCATATACGTTTGTCAAACCTGTGTACTATGCTAAGACCTATATGGTAAAGTTCTAATGGAAGGGATTACTCACTTGCTAAGCCGGTAGTAACGTAGCTACATTTGAGGACACTGGGCAATTTCAATCATCCGTAGCTCAGTGATTAAGGCGCTGGCCCGACACCAGATAGGGCGTGGGTTCAGGTTCATGTGTGTGTGTGTGTAAAACTTAAAAGGTATGCACTGTTGACGATTCCAAACAAGGATGTGTGAAACAGCAATACAGTGCTCCTGGTTAACTGAAACCGAGTGGATTTATTATTCGAATGAATAAAACGCCCTTCGAAAACCCATTAATAAATGGTACCATTATTAAAGATTAAAATTTCGTGGGCAGTTTTCAAATCTTCAGTCCAACATTCTTGAAAGCGTCAATGTTCTATTTTATTCCAATTTACTAACAATTTTTTTGACTTTGCAAAAAATAAAACTGAATTTTTATAGACGTTTGGTGCATTCATATCATTATTGTTGTGTATTGTATCACAGTGCTTTTCTTTGTATTGGCAAACGCGAATTTGAAGAAGCCAAAAAAATGTTCCAACAAGTTCTTCAAATCGACCCCACCAATGTAACTGTAAGTTTCCAACGTCTACTTATAAGTAACATATTGTACTTTTTGACAATTGAAGGTTATGTAAAAAATTTTGAACTACTTGAATTATAACACTCATATTATATTATATTATATATTATACAAAACCCTTTTGCTTTAAGAATTAGACGATAGAAAGCTTGCCTAAGAACGATGCGAGAAGATCTAACTGACACGAATGTTTCATTGGTGGGGGTCAAATAAAAATGTTGGTAAAAAGTTGAAACATATGACATCATTTTGTTGCCCATATTATTTTTAAAGCAAAAGGGATTTGTAATAATAATAATAATAATAGCAATTATATTTTTTTTGGTTGGTGACGTGGTTACCTCTTCATTATTTCCCATATTTATACATGTAAAACGATTGATTTCAATGGCTTAATAAGCGTAGACAAACGTGGAAGAATAACAAAGTTTCTTCGCTGGTAGGCGGCATTCTTATGACGTCGCCACTGTTCGCAAAGATTGACGAGGCTGCCTGATTTTTTGTCAGGGTTATCTCCCTTAGCCCAAGGGCTACATATGGTATACGTATACCTTTAGATACCTTTTAACTATCCTGGGTGTATGTTCGCACTCACTCGCCGTAGCGGAAGCCCAGTTATACCGCTGTGCACTCGGACCCTGCTGTTATTAGTCTAGATGCCTAGGGGTACCTAGTCCAGGATGCACCACGTGGAGGACTAACAGTCAGGAATATCACCATTATTGGAAATTGAGACTTTATAAGCATTACTCAAATCCTCAGGATCATTAGCATCCCAGCAATTATATTAATAGTAATAATAATAATAATGATGATAGTATTAATAATGATAATAATAATAATAATAGTAATAATATTAAAAGTAATCATAATCATAATAATAGTAAGAATAATAATAATAACTGGGATACAGGTATGCAAAGGGGTTTTTATGATAACAAACACGTTTACTTTATTAGGTTATTGTATACGATTGGATGCGTTTTCCAACTATTCCTTTTGGTCAGCGTTTGTACGTTTAGCCACTGGGAAATTGACCTTCTTTTCGGCTTTTATTCAACACTGTCGTCGTTACGTTTTTGCTGTAGTTTACCGAAATGGAGAAACTTCTTGTTGGTCCTTTACCAATATGGTGTTTGTGTGTGTGTGTGTGTGTGTGTGTAGTTTGCACAGAAACGATACAATTGTACTCATTGTGTCATTTCTTTTCTCTGACGTGTAAATAATCACGAGGGATTGAGTAGTACTTACGAAGTTGCAATTTTCTGTCGCCTCCACATAGTGCATCTAAGTATATGGACTAACACAGTATTATAACGGAGTTTTTGATTTGGCGAACGAGTGCAAGCGTACACCATACATAGCCACTGGGCTACAATCTTTGGCACTGTTACGTTATACTTCTACGTTTGTTATGCCTATTAAGCCATCAAAGTAGAACATTTGTCATATTGTACAAATGTATACTTCACCAATCACAATGGATAAATAAAATGAGGCAAGTGCGAACAATTTCACATTAAATACTACCCACACTATCCAATTACAGCTCAATTAAAAATGAACCAATCAGGGAACAATCACGACATCCAATAAAATTTACTCGAATTTCGACCAATTAAAAATTTTACAACGAATGGTATCTTTTGTCTCTACAGGCTGCAAACAACCAATCAATTTGCGGTCTTTTTCTAGGCCAACTGCACGATTCCATTCGCGACTTGGAAAGCCTGACTACGTCGGGCCTATCGACGGCTAAATTGTGGGACGTGCAGCGCCGATTCTGTCTGCACGACGTCATGTTTTTCAATTTGGCCACGTTCTACGAAGTCACGACCCAACTCGACATGCGCAAGAAGGCGACGTTGTTGAGACAAATTGCTCAAATGCCCGGCGAATTTGTTCACATCTCGGCGTTTAAATTGACTGCCGCATCGGGTCAAAAGTGATACATTCCTTTTCTTCTCTTCTAATTTTGGATGACTTTTGTTAATGTGTGTGTGTTTGTTGGCTTTTGACTTATTTTGGTCTATTTATTATTACAACATTCTTTTGTGTTAAAATAAGCATGGTGGGGAGTAGCAAGAGAATAGTAACAGCAAAAACATCAGTACAGTACCATAATTTAAAAAGGACATGTTTGAACACTTTTGTTTAATCCCGTGAAACATTCATACTACTAATTAATCTAAATCGATGTAATACTACTGAAATACTACTAAAATAACAAAAAATTAAAATTATTCAACATACATTTAAAAAATCGATAGCTTAGCACTACGAGAAATCAAAATTGCTAATAGATATGTCTTAAGAATAGAACTTTTGCAAATTATACTTTGAATGCGTAGAGTAAACAAGCCCAATTTATGCGTCTAAATATTGTTTGTTTACAAATTTGATTTAATTTATTTTCATTTTAGAAACAAGGTAATTGACATTAAAATTGATTTGTTACTTTTTATGAATGATTTCTTTTAAACTTGTGACATTTTTTATTTGAAAAAGTGACATATTGATCACATGTTCAGTTCATAGTATTATTTGGAAAATAGACCCACACCAAAACTATTTAATAATCATAATACTTCAAACCGTTTCGATACGTAACGAAATAGATCAAGTTGACCCGAAAAGAGGGAAAACCCTGTGCTTTAAAAGTAAGCATGGGGCCAATAGGATAACAGTTACAGTAAAAACAACAACAACAACAAAGTCCCATAAATGAGAAAGAACAATAAGGAGCAACACGAGACAACAAAATGTTTCTATAATGCCCCATGAAACATTCATTTCAATTAGATTTTCTCCAATGGTTCGTTTCTTGTCATCTACCCCAACCTTTCTTTTGCCATCTTCAATTATCTATTCTAAAACCGTTTTTGTTGGTGGTGGTGGTGGTTTTTCGGGCGGTGAACGTAGCATTTAAGCAACTGATTTTCTTCGTCTAATTGTATGGATGTTATGTAATAAACAACAGAATATATATATATAAAGGTATGAAAAGTGCATTTGCTACAAATTGTATAATATTAATTTGAATTAGAAATGGCAAGAGTTTAAGCTTTCCTAATTGCCTACTGCGCTAGACTTGAATTCATGTTGGAATTAGGTCGCTTCATATCACAAATCTAATAAATTCTAGAACTCATTCATTCATTTATTATTATTATATTGTTATTATCATTATTATTATTACTATTATTATCATATTATTATATTTTTATTATTATATTGTTATCATTATTATTATTACTATTATTATTATATTGTTATTATTGTATTATTATTATATTATTATTATATTGTTATTATTATTATTATCATTATATTATTATTATTATCATTATATTATTATTATTATCATTATTACTATTATTATCATATTATTATTATTATATTGTTATCATTGTAATATTATTATTATTATTATTATTATATTATTATTATTATTACTATTATTATCATATTATTATATTATTATTATATTGTTATCATTGTATTATTATTATCATTATATTGTTATTATTTTTTATTATTACTATTATTATTATATTATTATTATTATATTGTTATTATTATTATTATTATATTATTATTATTATTGTTATTATTATCACAAACCCTTTTGCTCTAAAAATAAGTATGTTTTCGAACATGTTGCCAAAATCTTTCCTTGATCCTCCTTGAAATATTCATTCCAATTTGATCTTCCTGAATAATTTTCTGCGGTCTATCCCCAACCCTTCTTTTGCCATTGCAAAACCTTTCTAGCTGCTATTTTGAATGATAAACGTTGAATTTGATCAGGTAATTTACTTCGTCTAATCGAAATTTGAGCTTTCTTTATGCTTTCACTCAATCCTGTCATCTGAGTTGTGTTATCAATTTTTGCCGTTGGTTTGCGGAACAGCGTCATTTTATTGTTCCTGTAACAATAAATATTTCTTACAGAAGCCAAGTTGCTAATTTTACGCTTAAACCCTCCTCATTTATCCAGGTTTTGGACTGGCTAGATTGATTTATTTTTAATATTATTAAACCAAAACATTTGTAGCAATCACATTACTCAATAAAAGAACTCAGTTTAATCATGGTATATACGATATTATATAATAAATAAAGTACAATTACAACTGTATTATATCTACTGTTGGTATAAAAAAATTGTATAAAATTTGAACTTGTTCAAAATTACAAATTGGGTAAAATTATATAAAATATAACGTCAAATATGAAAAAAACAGAACACATGGAATATTTTCAGTTACCAAATGATTGATTGAATAATAAAGAACAAAATGTTTAATAATTAATGTGATCGCCTTTCTTTTTAACCACTTGATCAAGGCGGTTTGGAATGCTGTCGATGAGATTGTTGATATATTCTTGTTTCATCTCATATTGAACAACAAACTGAATACAATCACAAATTCTCAAGTTCAGTATGCTTATTGATGTTGCGTTATAGCTTACTGAAAAGTTTTCAATAACATTTATGTCCGGACTGTTAGGTAGTAATTGAATAAAAGAAATTTTTGATTTTAGCCCTTCTAATATCTAAATGTAAATATAAAACAAATAAAGTAAACCTAGATAAATATGACATTACCTTTTTGGACGTATGACATGGAGCATTGTTCTGGGAAACATTAGTAATCCTGGTGTGACTGTGTTGCATTTCATTATGAAATCATTCATGACAAATTTTTCACTATTTATGATACTAGATATAATTTTCCGTTTGATAGTTTCATTATACTTAATACCAAACCAACATCACTTGTCAAGGTTAGGCTGTTTTTCTAACTACCGGAAGTAAATGTTTTTAATAATTAGGCCCGCATAGTACTTTATTTTTGTATCAAAATGGTTCATCCCGAATTATTGTTTTATCAGCAAAATATACAGAGCGCCAATAAGACAATATTCGTTCAATCCATTTGTTACAAAACATAAATCGACATTTCTGTTTTTTATTAATAAATGGTTTAACTATTGATGGTTCACGTGTTGCACGGCTTCTTACTATCGAATAACTAAGCTCTTGCAAATTATCTTTTACAATATTTGAAGTAGGCTTATAATTTTTTTTAAATTGCATTAAAATTTTTCGATTATCGGTTTTGTTACTTTTCTTCCAACATTATCGTAGTTTCGTAGGTTTTGTCCATCAAAAAGACGATAAATTGTTGTAAGACTTACTCTGTATAATTCCGCTAGTTGTTTAGGTGAAAATCCATAGTTTTTTAAAAAATTTATAACATTGTCACTAAGATGGTAATATTTTCTATCGTTGGTATTCATTTTACAGAACGAAAACAGATAACTGAATTAATCGAATTCTCAAGGTCAATTATAATTTAAAATTGAAATTTTTTTACAGATTACTAAAAAAAGATCGTTTAAAAAAATTTATAATTTTTAAGTACATTTTCAAGTAATTAAATCTTAATTAGCATTATGATCAAAGTTGAATGTATACAGTTTAACTATTAAACATTGTTTTTAATAAAATTAAGCACACAACTTAATAATAGACCAATTATTATAAATATGTTTATTTAACTTATTACCCACGTTTATATGAACGTTGTTTTTAAAATGCTATTGTGGTCGACTCAGCTTTTTAAATAAATATTTCTAAGTAAATATAAAGCACCAATTACATATTTTACATTATTTTAAATTCTTAATATTTATTTTTACCAAAAAATAATTAGAGATAACAAATTAATTTAGATTAAATTATTTTTTGAATTTTTAACACTAATTTATTCAAAAGCTGTTTGCTCAAACCCTCCTTTATCCAAACTTAAAACTAGTTAGATTGTTTTATTTCTAATCTTATCTAGGCGGAGTTCCAGATTAGATTACTACAATGTTTTACTGAAAACGTTTTCACAAGTGGACATTTAACGAAGCTTTAGAGGAGATGCCTCACTTAGTGCCGGAGACGTAACTCGAACCCATACCTATCCAGTTTCAAGTCTAACTCTCTACCATCGCGGCTTTTATTGGAGACAGTCACCTCTTCGTTGTGACGGCGCCACAGTTGATAAAGATTGACGAGGCCGCCTGATTATTGTCAAGGTTATCTACCATAGCCCAAAGGCAGTATATAATATATATATATATAAGATACTTTTTAAGTACTTTGGGTGCATACTTGCATCCAACCGCTGTAGTGAAAGCCCAGTTTTGCCGCTGTTATTAGTCTAAATGTCTAGTCCAGGATGCACCACATGGATGAGGAAAAGTCAGGAATATCACCATTGAAAATTGAGACTTTAATGAGCGTTACTCAAATCCTCAGGATTATTAGCATGCCATTGTAAGAAACATCTAACGACAACCACGATTTCAATGTTCAAATAGTCACATGAAAGCAGAGCATCTTTTGAGTAATTTGTATATTTTCTACAAATATATTTCATTAAAAATATACATTTTTACATACAAAAACATATGTCTATGCAATGAAGCAGAATGATGGTGATGGGCGACAAGAAATTGGCAAAAAAAATCAATCATGCATGTTCAAAACCGTCTGTTCGTTGTGCAGGATTTTTGTATTGGTACTTGACATTGAAGACGCAGGAAAACTCACATGCATGGCTATCAACGTTATTACTTTGGCATACAAATTAATTTATTCCATTGAAAAAAAATGGGCAACAGCTTGCTTGAATAAAAATAAAACGAATCACATTTTTTAAGGGATTATAAAAAAAATCGACAGTATGTGCGTTTGGTGGGCTGATTGAAACAAAGTCTGTTAAGACATCAACTGTTTGAAGGCACCTGAGACCCTATTTATTTGGGTTGTGTCTAGGTTTTAAAATTCTTCAAATTCTGTTGCATATTGATTGGTGTCCGAATATCCTATTGATTCTTCATCGTATTCATCAAAATTGCTTGCGTCTCCTGGACCATCGCATCGTGGAATGAAAGGGGCAGTTATCTGTAAGAATAAGTATTTTTAAATGTTACTAAACTACTTAAATCATGTTTGAGTAGTTTATGTTAAAAAACATACTTCTTTTTGGTATATTGACACCCAGTTTAAGTCGTCAAACCATTTATGATATTTCATGTCGTTGACGCCATTTTTTAAGTTGCCATATCGTTTGGTTAAGTCGGTTTGTAGCAGTTGTTTGATCAGTTGTCTCAAATCAGTGCTCACGTGAACTGGAAATCGGACCTGGCATGTTATCATATATTTAAAAAAGCCCTTTATTGTTTTAAACATTTTTACTATAATTTTTTCAATTAAAAAATAACAGTAGGATAGAATTAAATCCTCTTGGAATAGGAGTTTGACTAATGTACTATACAGTTATTAAATTATTTCAAAGTGAAATTTAAACATTCTCAAATTCAAACTACACCTCAGACTGATTTTATTTTGTAATAATCACAAGTGGCTAGATTCAAAATACAACAGACTTTTAATTGAATGGATAATTTGAAAATCCTTTATCGGAACTGAAGCCGAGTTTTCGTTTAGAGCCTTACTGTGCCGGGATGATCTGGCGGTTCAGCATGGGTTTGATCTTCACTACCGGCCCACTCAATGCGGGCCCACGTTCGGTTTCACTCAAACGTCAACTGCCGAGAAATGTTTCGCGTAAAACATTCAAAGTAGTAAAAATTAATTTAAAAAATAGTAATGTAGCTAGTTTTGATTAGGCAACAAATAACGAACATAATTGGTTTACCCTGCCCGAAACAATTTTTTCGTAAATTTGAATAGGTTGATCGGCAAAAAATGGCGGATATCCGCATGCCATTTCGTAAATCAATATTCCCAAAGCCCACCAATCAACGGCTTTATTGTAACCCTGTTAAACAAAACACAAAAAAAACATTTGTCGCATATTTATATATATATAATATTTAAGTGTTACTGCAATAATTTTTAAAATATGTATAATTGTCTATTTAACAATTTTAATACATAAATATAACAACTGCACCAATTTTGTTAAATTGCAATTTTTATTTCAATATAGTGATTAAATTTTTACTTTGGGTAGACAATAATAAGCTCATTTTCCATTGGCTATGATAATTTCATCGACACGCCTACTGAAAATGGATACACCCACACTAAAACTATTTCTATTGGTCGAAATTATAATCATAAAATTATATAGCAAGCAACATTTACTAATATGATAATTTCTATAGCTAACTAGGGGTACATATAGATACACGCAAAACATGCAATAAGTGCCAGTAAAAAAAAGTAAAAGTACAAAATAACAGTAAACTTATAATGTACTCTTAAAGTGTGTGGAGCAGTTCGTATAACAATAATTACAAATTATTCTGATACGTTAATGTCGAGGTCAGAGTGTGGCTTGTATATAAGGTGCAATTTTGTGTGTGCACTGCATTTGAAAATGATAGTTTTTCGAGGCGCTTGTTTTGGAAGTTGGGCTCGGGTAGAAAGTGCTGTGAGCAGTCTTGAAATTAACACACATACTACCTACTCAAAACAAAAAGCGGAACGCCGACTAGGAGACAGTGTCTTTAAATATTCCCGTGTAGTATTCAATTGTACGTTAAATAAAAGAAACCGAAACGAAAGATTAGGATTACGGTTGAGCAAGTAGGTTTTTTTTAAATATTTTTGTAGAAAACAATCATTAAAATGCCCATCCACATTTACCGTTATATGCAAAGACGGTAAATATGTAGTTACCAAATGTGTGCTAAATCACAATCATGAACGTTCCAAAGATATTGTGAAATTTCATCCAAAAAGAAGACGCTTGACAACAGAAGAAGAAAAAAAGGTTAATCTTTTGTTTGTTAATAAAGCGTCTATTGGAACAATTCAATCATACGTTCGCGATGAATTTAAAAAGGAAATTACTAGGAACGATTTGCACAATTTACGCAGACGTTTTGGCTACAGTAAGTTAAAATGCTATTATGTTGTTGCAGAAATTCCTTCTTTAAATGACACTGTAGAAAAAATAAGGCAAGAAGGACTTTTGGCCTGTGAAAAAGTGGGTGAAAATTACAGCATAATAAGTTTTTGTCATCATGAGCAACGGTTATTGTACCAACAATTCCCAGAGAACGTTTGCTTTGATGCAACATACAACACGAACAATAGCAAGTAAGCGTTGTTAACTGTGTTTCCATTTTCCAGATATATGTTGGTAGTTTTTGTTGTAAGCAATTCTCATGGGCAGTCAGTGCCAGTTATGCACTCTCTTATTAAAAATGAAAAAAGTGCCACGTATGTCAGCATTTTAAATCATTTTAAACAACTAATGGGAGATACGAGCAGGACGCAGTCATTTACCATTGACTGTGCCCCAGCTCTTCGGCCTGCACTGGCAACAACATTCCCCCAGTGTAGTATTAGCCTATGTCAGTTCCAAATATTGAGAGCTGTTTGGAGAAAGGTAAGTGTCCTTTAATTATATAGGTGAAAGTATATTAAAACCATTGAAGAACGAACGACATTGCAATGAAATAATGTGCGCTAGGAACAGTCGTGCATATGATTATTATTATTATTATTATTATTATTATTATTTATTAAGCTTTAATGCCTCACTAGAATAAATTCAGCATAAAACATTTTTACCATCAATATAAAAAAGTAGTAGTACAAATAATGGGATCCAAAATAAAATACTGATATAAATATGTTAGTAGATAAATATAGTCTATATGGTATACATGTGATTTCAAAAAAATATATTCAAAATTGCTGTAAATAGAATAGATAATTATATTTTATTTCTTTTTGTGAATGTCCAAGTGGATTCGATGATGCGTAGGTGGAACAATTCCTATTTTGATAGGTTTCTTGGTAGTTCAATTTTGTTTGATTCTGGATTGGATTAATACTTTGGATAAGTAGGGCAGACATGAATTTTTGTATTGATTAGTTTTGGCTTTCATGTGCAGGTAAGTATATTTTAAAAATTATTGTAGATATGAGGAAAAATGTGCACAAATGGTTCTTCTTTATCCGACTGCATATGCTTATTTGGACCGGTTTTGGTTACCTAATAAGCATATGTGGGTGAATGCATTTAAAGAGCACGTCGATATGGGCAATTATACCAATAATCGGGCAGAACGTTTCCACAGACAACTGAAACAGCACTTATTTCGCAATGCCAGTCTTGCGAAGTGTATCAATTATGTTTGGGTTTATATAGAAAATATATTAATAAGTATTCAATATGTTAACAGTCAAGTAGCAACTTCAACTGTAAACTTCCATCTTACGCCTTCAAGTGAAGGTATTTTACAAAGGTAATGCATAATTTGTCAATATAAATTTTCAGATTGACTCCGTATGCCGCCAAGAAAGTATTTTGGCAAATTATGAGACAAGGAGAAAATGGCCAATTGATTACTCTTATAAACCGACAGAAAGTAAATGGCCGTAAAACGATATGGTATTGTAGCAGAAATGAAGGTGGGCTGGTAACAAAAGCAGATAGCTCTTGCACTTGTGCATTTTTCAAATGTAGACACCTTCCTTGTGGACATTTAATGGATGCATACAGATGCGGTTTGTTAAGTGCAGGTATGTAATTTGTTTGTATGTTATTTGCAGATCCACTACAACATTGTTACAGATGGACGAGGGAGTACATAAACATTCCGTACGTCCAACTACATACTCCTCCTTGCAATCCTACAGATACGGGGTGAGAAGATGTGAGCATCATGAAGCGAAAATTTCACAACACGATATGTAGAAAAATGCCGAAGTAATGTTACAAATTTATTACATTTGAATAGTGATGGGAACATTGTAAAAACCTTCTTGGAAGTAAACATGCAATCAATGAAAATATACAAAGTACCATTGAAGTAAGATAGCATAAAATTTAACTTTTTAGTAACATGTCCGATTGCCAAACCGTGGATGTTTCTACTATTCCTTCCACTTCGTACACATTTCCCAGTCTTCCCATAGACGTGGATTTAGATGTCAGTCAATGAAGTACTTTGGTAATTGCATGAATCCCAACGTGATTATTCTTTTGTTTGTAACGAAAACTGCACGTGCTCTTAAATGTGGAGGATTATACGTATTGTTTCTTCCAATTGTTAGTAATTTTCTTTTTTTTCTGTATTTTTATTTGTACAGAACATACTCTTTCGTATTTATATCTTTTTTGTACATATAAATATTTTCCAATAAAATTTTTCAATTAATGTTCACCTTGTTTTTCTTGAGAATTGTAGCTGTACGTGGTTTATTGCTAACAACTGCAACTTTTATCCTTATTAGCAATATGAAAAAATGAAACTGTCGATTTAAATTATGTTTTCTTGTTCATAATAAGTCCTATAATTGCAGTCTGTGCAAATACATAAGACCTCTAAAAAGTACACGGAAGCTATACGATGATTGAATCTAATACTCCTTAATTAGAAATACTTAGTTTTCAGTTGTTTGGCCACATAGATTAATAATAATAACAGAAAGCACAACAAGTTAAGACCAGCGTTTATTCAGTCGCGTTAACACATGTATGAAGTAGTGACTACACTAATTACAAATTTTCCTATCGTTTCTTGTGCTTTCACTGTTTACATTGCAATTGTGTTACTAATGTTTTATAATTGGATGGCAAATGTATTATGGATTAAGTAAATAAAAATTTTCCACTATTGTAAATCGTATTTATGAGAAGTAGCATCTACTAGCATTATTATAAATGTATGTTATAAGAAACACCGATGTTATTCATTAACAAAGAGAGTAGATTAACTTTTTGTAGAATCCCGATGTGATGTGTCGCGTGTGTGACGCAATAAAATATAAAAGTTTCTGATCTATGCTCAGCGTGTAGCTACGTCGATGTAATATGAATGTCTACAGATGGCTTATATTTTATTTAATTTTCTAGTTGCTAAAGTAAATGCCAACTTTCCCATTGTACTTTTGTGTGAGAACTATTCAGACAGCAATGACGTCATTTATTTCAATAAACAAATTTTCTTAAAACCAAATACTTTGAAACAATTGGAAAAATATTTTTTTAATTTATTTACCATTACTACCACTGTCAAAAGCAATTTACAATGAACACTGCTATATTCTCAAAAATGTAGACGCTTTATTGCCAGAAGATAGCAATATAATACAATAATAAATCTATACTTTTAACGTCACCTACATTATATTAAGATATACTAACAGTACGTTCATTTAGAATCTTTTTATTGCTATTTTCTAAGTAAATAAGCTACATATACATAAATCTAACAAATAGCCAACTCATATGAAAGGAATGGCTGTAAGCAGGTAGAATTAAAACATTACCAAATATTTTGATTCTTATACTAGCTTTACTTTTCTACTTTCGGCTCTTTGTACTTTTGACCTTATTAATGTGTTATCACATAAATAAGGTCAAAAGTAAAATACTTATCAATTGTAGTGACTATGGAAATGCACCTACTGTTCTATTAAAACATTATGTATAAGTTATCCGTTTCATTTCTTTTATCATATTGCATTACACTTTCTCGTAGTTACTACATTTATCGACTTTAGTGAAATCTTATGGAGAAGTTAATAATAACATAATTTTATGTAAAGTACAGAATATCGTTTGGTAACTACGATTAATCCAATGTCCCTGCTATCAATGAAAGGATATTTTGGTAAAACAGTGATTTCTTTGATTATCTTATAATAATGACAATATAATAGAAAACCAAAAAAATTTATCATTAAAAGGTAAATATAAAAATAAAATACGTACTACAAGCATTACATTAAACAAGTACAGCAATTGTGTTTAGCAATGACAGCATTGCTAATTTATGCAAAAAGTATGCAAACAGACAATGTGTTAGAAATATAAATAATTTCATATTTACTGCTTATGTAGAATATCTAAGTGAATGGAACCTATACTAATCAAATGTACTATAATAAGACAAACATTGTTACATTACTTATATATTATTAATTGTAGTTCTACGTCAGATTAAGTTGCTGTGTTAACAAGACATCTTTCGACTTAACGAACGTAAAGTATGAGTTAAATGCATCATAAATTTAATTGAACTGTATTTGCATTCTATGTACTAGTTACAATGGTACCATAAAACGATGTAACTAGTAAAATACAACCTTTTGTCTCAATTCATAATAAGTATGGGCAAAACAAAAACTACAATAATTTTATTACTGCTTATGCATATCTAATTATAATGTTTTGTAATTTCAAATAATTTAAAGTAGAAAACATTCATTTTGTACAAAAAACAATGGCTACATAGATAAATATGAATTTTTAAATTATTCCACGTTTCTCATTCTAGTACAAATTCTGTAACTAGCATCAGTGTATGTTCAAGTAAAGGTAAATATTTATATACCGCTATTTTTTGTTCTAACAAATGTAGATAATTTTTTGATTTTACTTTCTTTAACATTTATAGTTTGTTAGGAGCCTATACCATATTATTCACTCCTATAATACAATTATAACTTTACATTTATCAAAAATACTAATTTTAGGTAAATGATAAAACCAACAAGGGAACACGTTGCGAAAAAAGGAACCAATAGGTTAAATAACCTGTTGTGAGTGTGTGATTACTCGTAAGTTGAGGGATGAAAAAGTTTTAAAAAAGTGTGACCAAATTTGCACGATGATGCAATACAAATCGT
This sequence comes from Cardicola forsteri, assembly GCA_025895645.1. Lineage (NCBI taxonomy): Eukaryota > Metazoa > Platyhelminthes > Trematoda > Strigeidida > Aporocotylidae > Cardicola > Cardicola forsteri. Next base: position 63,085 of record JAKXYG010000480.1, on the reverse strand, counting down.
ATAGTGCTATGTAAATATTGAAGTTTTCCACCTTATATACATTTTCAAGGTCAAACAATCCCCTTTTGATAGAAGAATGCACCCAAGCAATGACTCCCCCTTTTCTATTTTCTACGGAGTTATGACCAATAGAATTTTTTTAATTCTTTTTTACCTTAGTTGGTTTTATCATTATCCTAATTTATTCTATTTTTCATTTAGTTTATCTTAAAAAAAGAGTTCCTTTAATCGATTCAATAAAAAATATATTTGACACTTTTGGCTATTTTTCTCATTATCAGTAGTCAAATTGGTCAAGTTCCAGGAGCCAAACATCAATTTCCCGTCTCATCCAGCTCATCATCCGGTTAGAAAAATGCGTTTTTAGGCCAGCATTTTCTATCCAATAGCTTTTCTTTTGCACCATTTCTTATTGGTTCAATTTGCGCTATAAATTTTAAAAGGTAACCTAATGCCCACAGCTGAGGTAAATGATAAAATAACCAAGGTAAAAAGAATTTTAAAATGGAATTATTTTTACCTTGGTTGGTTTACTCATTTTATTATCCAACTTTTCAGGAAAAATTAAACAAATTCCCATTGGTGAACATGATCACTGGAGGTATGTGGCACGTTGGTGGCACGTTGTGTCTGTGGTCAGGGATTCAAAATGTGGCTTGTATATAAGATAAAAATTTGTGTGCACTGCATTTCACAACGAAAATTTTGTTGAGCAGCTTGAAATTGTTGTACGAGATTTGAGGAACTGTCGTGCACTGTCGTTTTTTGATAGAAAGCAGAAAGGAAAGTTCCAGATACTAATTGTAATTATTTCCGAGTTGTGTTCTGTTTAAAACTACATTTTTAGGTGTATTGAAAAAGAAAAATGCATTATTTGGTTAATCCCATTTCATGGAAAGTCATTTTTTGCTAAAAGTAATGTACAGTTTTATTTTGGTTTCATTTTAAGTTAAAAACGTTTTTCGGTAGTTGATTGAGTACGAAAGTAATCTACGAATGATTGTTTTTTTATGTTCTGCGTAATGTTTATATCTAATATATTTTTTAAACAAATTTGTTTTTAAGCTATTTATGCGTACGTAAAAGAATTATGATTATAATAGTTTCTGGATATGCGTAAGATTATTGTGCTTGTTATTTTTTTGCAACTAGTCGTAACTAATGCCTAGGATGCGCTCACAGTTTATATAGTTTTGGAATTCAAAATTTCAGCTATCAAGTTTTTACTAGAAACATGTTTAGTTCCTTGTGATGTGGTCATTAGTCGTTATTTAGCATTTTCCTAGTTGTAAAAGTAAAAAGTTGTTCAAATATATAAGGCCTACATGAAGTCATTGCTGCAGTAATTGCAAAATTTACTTTCGTTGTTTTAGATGTTAACTATTCACACTGCAAATGCGTTACAAATATTTAATCAACTAATGCGCATCATGAACAATAATATAATTGTTTTGAAAATCGGTCATCTTCTACTAAGCCGAAATTATACCTAACATTAGTAGAAATCAAATTACAGTTGATGTTAACGATTGTTCTGATATTATATATATAACTTAGTTTTTGCTTAGGAAGATAAGTGCGTTCAGTTTAAATGTTTATAATAAATCTTAAAGTTTTAGTCTGTGCATATACATAAGACCTTTAACAAGTACGCAGACGTTGTACAAAGATTGAAGCCAATACTGCTTAATTGGAAATACCTAGTCTTCAGTTGTTTGCCTAAATAGATTACAATAATAAAAAGCAAACAAATTAAGACCAGTGTTTATTCAGTTGTGTTAAAAGCTGTATGAAGTAGTGACAACAATGATTGCGGAATTTCCTATCGTTTCTTATCCTTTAACTGTTCACGTTTATAATTGGATGGCAAATGTATTATGACTTGAGTAAACAGAAACCTTTAACTACTATAAAATAAATTTATAAGAAGTAACATTATTATAAATGTATATGTTATAATAAACACAGAACGATGTTATTTATTGACAAAGGAAGGAGATTAAGCGTTTGTAAAATTCCACTGTTTTTTAAACATTTAAAATAGGATAATTTGATAAAACAATTTTTTATAGTTAAATTAGTTTAAAATGAGGTTAACATTATGAATATGGTAATAACAATGTTTTTTATTAATAATACGGAATTTATTTAATGTTTTGATATCATAATACATTTAACAAGTCTATGAGATAAAACAAGTTAACTAGATAAAGGGTTACAATAAACCAAAAATAATTTGTTTATTATTCTAAAAAATATCCAATTACAGAACAGTGTAGGTAGAATAGATAAACGGATTGCTGTTAAAATCAATGTAAAATAATCAATTCATGTTTGTCACTATTTGTTTATGTTGAGCACATCTAAATTGTACAAAAGCATTATTTATATATTATCTACAACAGTAAAAGAAATATATTTAATACATTTTATATAATTCTAATGTAGGTCAAACAAGAATAATGATAATCATTGATGTGCAACCCAAAAGATGATAATCAGAGATAAGGAAATAATGAGAATATAGTAGAGTGTTAATTGTAAATTGCTTCTGATAAACGGGCAGTAATGTTAAATAAATTAAAAATTATTTTTCCAATTTTTTTAAAATTATTTAGTTTTTAAAAATTTGTGTTTATTGAAATAAATGACGTCATGTTGTCTGAATAGTTCTCACACAAAAGTACAATGGGAAAGTATGCATTACTTTAGCAACTAGGTACCAATAAAATATAAGCCATCTGTAGACATTAATATTATGTCGACATATCTACACGCTGAGCATAGATCAGGAACTTCTATATTTCATTGCGTCATAGTGTCAATAAACGTTAAAGTGCAAAATTTAAAAATTACAGTAGCAACTGAAAAATGGTAATTAATAAAAAATTGCTTCATTTTCAGGGTAAAAGTAAGAAAAGAAAAGCAATTGTGTATAAATGGTAAATTAAAAATTAGTATTAAATTGGATGTTATCAATTTTTTTTAATGTTTTTTTATTGTGAGGACAGTATTATCGAGGCTTCTAGTTTACTGATGCTTATAATAAATCGGGACAAGGGATCGTATTTTATAAATTATGTTTGTTTTTATTACAATGTAATAAGTGCCGTATAAATGAACCAGCATTTTAGTTTTACCAATATATTGATATAAACCGGTACATAAATGTATACAGTAAATGAACAGTTAAAATCTATGTAAAATAATCAATCTGATTTTGCGTCACTATTTATTAAGCATATCTAGATTGTACAAAAACATTCTTTAAGTATTGTTTTAGCAGTATAGGTAAAATATTCTATAAAAAAATATTTTATACCAATATCACTATGAAATTATAATTTAGGTCAAAAACAAGAGTATTGAGTTTAAAAAATTCAAAAACAAGCAAATTAGTTACTTAAAAATAAAAGCTTTGAAAACATTTTGACATACAGTGAATAATACATAAAAAAAATTTTTATGTATTTTATAAATGTGTATATTTCATAATACAAGTTCTTTTGAAGTAACGAATTTGCTTGTTTTTCAATATTTTAAAATATCATTATTCTTGTTTTTGACCTACGACTAGAATTGTATACGTCTGTTAAATATATTTCTTTACTGCTAAGATAATATATAAATAATACTTTTGTACAATTTAGATGTGCTCAACATAAACAAATAGTGACACAAACATGAATTGATTATTTTACATTGATTTTAACAGCAATCCGTTTATCTATTCTACCTACACTGTTCTGTAATTGGATATTTTTTAGAATAATAAACAAATTATTTTTGGTTTATTGTAACCCTTTATCTAGTTAACTTGTTTTATCTCATAGACTTGTTAAATGTATTATGATATCAAAACATTAAATAAATTCCGTATTATTAATAAAAAACATTGTTATTACCATATTCATAATGTTAACCTCATTTTAAACTAATTTAACTATAAAAAATTGTTTTATCAAATTATCCTATTTTAAATGTTTAAAAAACAGTGGAATTTTACAAACGCTTAATCTCCTTCCTTTGTCAATAAATAACATCGTTCTGTGTTTATTATAACATATACATTTATAATAATGTTACTTCTTATAAATTTATTTTATAGTAGTTAAAGGTTTCTGTTTACTCAAGTCATAATACATTTGCCATCCAATTATAAACGTGAACAGTTAAAGGATAAGAAACGATAGGAAATTCCGCAATCATTGTTGTCACTACTTCATACAGCTTTTAACACAACTGAATAAACACTGGTCTTAATTTGTTTGCTTTTTATTATTGTAATCTATTTAGGCAAACAACTGAAGACTAGGTATTTCCAATTAAGCAGTATTGGCTTCAATCTTTGTACAACGTCTGCGTACTTGTTAAAGGTCTTATGTATATGCACAGACTAAAACTTTAAGATTTATTATAAACATTTAAACTGAACGCACTTATCTTCCTAAGCAAAAACTAAGTTATATATATAATATCAGAACAATCGTTAACATCAACTGTAATTTGATTTCTACTAATGTTAGGTATAATTTCGGCTTAGTAGAAGATGACCGATTTTCAAAACAATTATATTATTGTTCATGATGCGCATTAGTTGATTAAATATTTGTAACGCATTTGCAGTGTGAATAGTTAACATCTAAAACAACGAAAGTAAATTTTGCAATTACTGCAGCAATGACTTCATGTAGGCCTTATATATTTGAACAACTTTTTACTTTTACAACTAGGAAAATGCTAAATAACGACTAATGACCACATCACAAGAGAAATAAACATATTTGTAGCAAAAAATTAATAGCTGAAATTTAGAATTCCAAAATTATATAAACTATGGGTGCATCATAAGCATTAGTTACGAATAATTGCAAAAAACAACACGCACAATAATTTAACGCTTATCCAGAAACTATTATAATCATAATTCTTTTACGTACTCATAAAATAGCCGAAAAACAAATTCGTTTAAAAAATATATTAAATATAAACATTACGCAGAACATTAAAAAAAACAAAATCATTCGTGGATTACTTTCGTGCTCAATTAACTGCCGAAAAACGTTTTTAACTCTAAATGAAGCCAATGTAAAACTGTACATATTTCAAATCGACATTACTTTTTAGCAACTTTCCTTTCTGCTTTCTATCGAAAAACAAAAGTGCGCTTCCTCAAATCTCGTACAACAATTTCCAGCTTCTCAATGAAACAACCGCTTCACAAATTTTCGTTGTAAAATGCAGTGCACACACAATTTTATCTTATCATATTCACGTTTTTCAATCCCTGACCACAGACATGCACCAACGTGCCACATACCTCCAGTGATCAATGTTCACCAATGGGAATTATTAATTTTTTCCCGAAAAGTTAATAAACAGTAAATGATAAAAAACCAACCAAGGTAAAAAAAATTCCATTGGTCATTCTTCGTGAGCAAGTGTGAGTCACGTTGGTGCATTCTTCTATCAAAAGAAGTTGTTTGACCTGAAAATGTATATAAGGGTGGAAAAATCAATATTTACATAGCACTATACGATTTGTATTACGTCATCGTGCAAATTTGGTCACACTTTTTTGAAACTATTCCATCCTCAACTTACGAGTAATCACACACTCACAACAGGTTATCTAACTCTTATTGGTTCCTTTTTCCGGGCAAACATTGTCCCAGTAGTCGAGATAAATAAGACGAATTCGAGCGCTGTACCGCTAGACCACCCCGGCACATAAAGTATAAATCCTTTTGATAACAAGGCCATTCATACTTGAATCATATTTGGTAGGTAATCGGGGATAAATACGACATGCACAAAAATTTTGGTTTATTTGTCCGGTACGTGGTACGTCGGTACGTGGGATCGTCTTGTTTTTCAGATAATTTTGCTGTTTTCAATACGTTTTATTAATTGGAAGCATGATTTGAAATATCCATCAATTATTCCATTTAAAAGATCACTGCATTTAATTGTTGAAAATGTGGAAATAAGAGTTTTACATATTTTGATTATAATAAAATTTTGTTATGTCAATCCAGGAAAAATCAAATGTGAACAACATAATGGAACCGATATAAAATACAATCTGACATGAATAATTGAATAATACAACTTCCTACTTTTAATTTACGAAGATGTTTCAAGTAAAAAGATAACACTTTCATTTTTTTTATTATGATCTACATGATCAAACCATGTAAGATTGTTGTTGATGTACACCCCAGGAAATTTAATTTTGGAATCTTCAGGCATATTATCGTTTGGTTACTCTTCAAAGAAGCTTCAGAGTTTGATAATTTAATACAATTGCAATTGTTCAATATTATCAATTGAATTTGTAAAATTATTTAGATTATCATTTAAAGATATTCTTGTACATAAGAATAAATAAATTAATACTGTTATTGTATTTTCACCTTGTTATCATATAAAACATTCAATTTGTCTCACCGTTTTTTTCAATCCTAACAAACTTATTATTATTTATTATTTCAAAAGCCGTCCGTTTTAAAGAACATGGGGAAACGTGGTTATAGCAAGCCATTGCCATGTGTAGTCACTGGGCTGAAGAGTTTAACCTTGACAAAAACAATTGAAGACATCGTTTAACAAAAGATCACGGCTACAACCAATCAACGAATGCTAAGCCTTACCTTGCTCAAAATGATTTCGGGAGCCAAGTATTCGGGTGTGCCACAAAGAGTCCACGTTCGGCCCTTGATTCGTTTGGCAAAACCAAAATCGGTCACCTGATGTTAAATTTTAAAAAAATCAATACGTAATTTATAAAAGAATGACAACCAATGAGATTCAGACTTTGAATGCGGAGGCGGATAAGGCACTAAACTTGAGTGGAATAAATCTGATAGGTTGATGTGAAGGTCACATTGCATTAGCTGTTGCTTTTACTTTTGATTGGTTATCAAATGTTTGATAAGGTATTTAATGTTAACATGTTTGCTTCCGCGTCATTTTGCAATGGAACAAGTTCCTTTGAGCTGCTGGTTGCACTGTAGTTCCGCCAAAGTTGAACTTTTACATCCAGTACTTTACTACACTTCTACTTGCTTCAAAATGTCCTAAGAAAGTAACTCCATCCTACCTGATTGCAATTCCGATTGAGTAAGGAGGAGGGTTTGAGTGCAAGATTATCAACCTGACCTCTACAATAAAAAGCCGGTGTTAAAGAAACAGCAAGAGGATAACATTTTATTAAATTACGCTTGTTACACTTGTCAAGTCACTGAAGTCAATCGTTTGCTATGCCATATAAGTACAGGATATAATGGAGAGTTGCACCCCAACCCTCGTCTTTTCTCAACCAGATCAATTATGATGGAATTTTACTTTATTGAAAGAACAAACCTAATTACTTTGAATGCCAACAACAATAGGAAAGTTGAGGCTTTACTAATAGCCTACTGTATGTAAATTTCACATTTTCCTTCTATACTGCAAATCGTCTACTGAATCGAGTGGAAAACTCAAAATGTTTATTTTTTAAGCCAATTCTTCCATCAGTGTAAACATGAGTGCTTGCAATAATAGGCAGATAAGATCGGAAATAAAGCGATTTAGCTTGTTCCAAACGATGGTATACGGTAGTAAAAGACTTCAGCCAAAACATTCAAATTAAATTAGACAAATCTATGTACCTATAACAAAATTAAGTATATTGGGGTAAATATAAATAACAGACTTACCAGGTGTGATCATGTAGAGCATATATTTATACAAACCAAATCCTTATGCTACTACATAAGAAGATTAAGGAAATTAAATGGTAATAACTGTATTACTAAATTGTTCGTTACATCTTGTTCTTATTCTTTAATAATATATTACTAACCTGTAACTTTTCCTGGTTTATTAAAACAAGATTATGTTGTTTTAATAAGATGCATATCTTGGGTGTCAAAATCTGCAAAAATCAAATATTCTATCTTATTGAATGGTATTGTTTATAAACATTTAAAATCCTGTATACAATTAGAATCAAAGATTGAAGATAATAACACTCACTTGCTACATACAGCTTTTTAAAAAATTTAAAGTTTCTGTAAAAATAAGGAGAACCTACCTGCACATGAAACCCAAAACTCATCAATAGAAAAACTCATGTCTTCCATACTTATCCAGAATATTAACCAATCCAGAATCAAATAAAATTGAACTTCTAACAAACCTATCAAAGTAGGGATCATTCCACCCACGCATTTATTTGAACTAATTTGGACATCCTACAGCATAATGTAATTCATTGAAAGTATAGTAATTTTGATTTAAAAAAAAATCACATGTTTACTCTATTGACTATCTTTATATTCATTAACATATGACATTCTATTTCATTTTGTTCCCATTATTTGAACTACTACTTTTTTAAATTTTGTTTTTTTATATTGATGGTGAAAATGAATCTCTAGTGAAATATTAAAACTTGATAACAATAATAATAATAATAATAATAACAATAATAATAATAATAATGTGTGTATGTGTGTGTGTGTAAAGCAACTCACCTTTATGTACCCATCGCTAGCCATAAGAATATTTTCTGGTTTCAAGTCACGATACACCAAATCAAACGAATGCATGTATTCGAATGCCAAAATCACTTGACTTGCATAAAATTTGCTATCGTCCTCTCTTTAAAAATATTATATATATATATATATATATTACTTATAAGTAGCATGTTTTTTTTTATCAAAAGTTTTATTGCAATACAACAACAAAGCGTCTAGTAGGAACTTGTTTTTGGAGATAAAATAAGAAATTGTAATTTTGTTTTTTGCAGATGTTGTTTACAACACTTGATGTTGTTTAATTATTATTTTTTGTTGTTGAAAAATGCAACAATAACAAAATGATGGAAGCATATAATGTATTGACGATCACCACCCACGTGATGGGGCTCGATTTACACACAATATTTTCGTTTAAAATGTCAATTAGAAATTATTTAAATTTAATTTGCTAATTCAATTAATTTTTATTATTGAATTAAACTGATGAATTTTCTTTACAAATCCAACCAGGAAGATGTGGGATAAATTTATTTTCTTCACTGCACACAAATAGATAATCAATTAATAATAGACTGTGCCTATACGAATCTGTTTTGAATTCAAATGTTTACAAAAACTAGTATACAAAAGCCTACCTACACACCAAATAAGTTACAACTAATTCAAATTAAGTTGTGTCAATTGTTACTTTTTGTGCACACGTGTGAATATGAATAGATTCGACCATTTTGAACATGTTGGAAGCTTGATAAATTATTGACACTTTGAGACCATTTGTTTGGCTACACTGAAAGTTAAATCTCTGGTTTCTTTTAGAGGTAGGGTGAAGTTAAAATAGGAATTTTACAAAAAAATGTGTAATAATTATTCAACGTTCTTTGTTACACCATAATATATCATTCACATATCGTTTGTACCGGGGTGATCTATCGGTACAGTCTCGATTTGAACCTGAGTGGGCATCGGGGGGTTCGAATCCCACCATCGGCCCACTAAGATGTGGACCCACGTTTGGCTTTGCTAAAATATTTGCTGTCAAAAGACATGTGTTTCCCATCACAACACTGACAAGTAGCAAACGTGAATTAAAAGCTCAATATATGTGCCGGCGAGGCATAACGGAATAGCGCTTCACTTGGATTCCAATCATCGCCTTCGCTCTTGAAAAATGCGTTTCCTGTCAAAACATTCCACGAGATAAAAATAGTGTTTAAATTATTGAATCGTTTTATATATTCATCAACGACCACATTGAAATCCATTTTATTTCGATGCTAAATTGTAATTGACAAGATTTACTGTAAATAATAAATTTGTATGATTAGTTATAACTAACTCCGCCTGGTTTGGATTAGAAATGATTCAATCTAGCCAGTCCCAAATCTGGATAAAAGAGGAGGGTTTGAGCGCAAGGTTAGCAACCTGGCCTCTGTAAAAAATTTGTACTGCTACGGAAACAATCAAGAGGACGCTATTCCGGCAAACAGCGGCAAAAAAGTGATCGCACGTATCTGGTTGACAGATTTACACAGATGACAAGGTTGAGTGAAAGCCGAAAGGAAGCTCAATCTTCGATTTGCAGAATCTTCAATGCCAACGAGACTTTGTTGTTGTTGTTTTGTTGTAATTATTGTCTTATTGCCTCATGTTTATTTTTAAAGCAAAAGGGTTTTTATATAACAATATAATAGAATAATAATTATTATTTTATTATCATTAATAATAATAATATGTTTATTTATTTATTTTATTAACAATACAAATATTATAGCTATTATGTTTATTATTATTATTGTTATTTATAGTAATAACAATAATAATAATAGTAAATGCAGAATCATCAAACACAAAATTAGTGACACTCTATGGACATATATAATATAGAATGCAGGATATAAGCCTAATCAGTTCAATTCAATTAATTATAAATGAGTTGATCTGTCTAATATATGGGGTTCTTCAAATGGCCCAAACACTGGAATCATGCCCAAGTAAACACAGGTTCGAGTCCCATTGCTGAACTAGATGTTTCTAATCAATCAATGAAGGTAGAAAAAATTACACAAAGTAACAAATATGGTTGCCACAATGACCTTGAAACTGTATCAAAGTGGCACAAAGACAAAGTTGAAAATGTTTTTGGAAAAGAAACCGAAAAGCTGAGATAATTAGAACAATTAAAAATACTTATGTTCATGGCACAATAATCTTACTAACTACATAGGTACATTACTATTTGATTTAACGAAAAAGTTAACATTTTCAGGGTTTTCGATTTAATAATACACACTTTCAAATTTGTAATTAAAGGCCAAAATAATAATTTTATTAAAAAACAACTTAAAATACTAGTTACAATTGAAAAAATTACTTTGTGTTCTGTGGCAACTTATAGATATACGTATATATTTAATTAGAATGAAAAGGCAAAGATAGCGGTTTTTTTTCAAAAATAAATATTCTACGAATTATTTATTGGACTGTTCGTTTGTAGTTAAAAAAACCCAAACATGTTCTATTTCGCATATACACATACGCACACACACACACACACACTTAAACAAAATTGGAAATTTTCCATAAAATTATCTAATAATTGCAACTGCCAACGTAGAACAGAGAGGCAATTAATTAATTGGCCAATACGTTTCCCTTGACCAGATGCTCGTTTCACGAATGGTGATTATTCTTTGTTGTTGGGGCTATTCGTATTGAACAACAGCAAAAAAAATGGTGCCGTTTTTTTCCATTTCATAATTAATGTTTGTTGTCAGTAAATGAAGTCGAAATTCATACTTTTATGATTTAATAGGACAATAGGGGGGGGGGGGCCCCCCCGGCAATTACATATATTTTTAACGTTTATTGTTTAAATGGCTTAAACAAAACGGTTTTTTAGTAAATCAAAATTTTTGCTTAGTCCCTAAACAAGGGTAGAAGTCTTGTGATTTAATCTTAGTTACTAACTTGGTAATTGCACAAATATATAGAAATAGGTCGTGTTAAAAGGAAAGGACGTAGAATTGACAACTTCGATTGACGAGTTCTCGTCTAACTGTTATGACAGCCTAATTTCCCTAACATTTATCAGAGTTTGTAATAATGAATCAATAAAAAGTACATATTCTACAAATAACCTTGAAAACCCACATTGCTGAAATTGACCAATCACATTTGAGCTTAATTATGATTAATCGATACTTACGAAAACTTGCCAACGCGTCGCAAATAAGTGAACATTTCGCCACCACTGACGAATTCGAGTACCATATACAAATTGATGTTGTCCTGTTCAACACAAAATTACGAAAAATAGTAAAAAATGGTTAGTGCAAATAATGCACATTTTTAAAATGACAATAAAACTTTAAATTGTGTCAAACAGTTGTTGTACTCGGCTGCTGCATCAAGCAACTTTATTATTTTTAGAAATTGTCAGATTCACTTGAATAATAATTTTAATAGATTTTTAAGCCAACCAGGAACACTGTACAACTTATTTGGAATCATCAGCAGCGCATACCTATCAAATTTTACACTAGAACCCATGCCCAATCTGGTGTCAGGCCAGCGTCTTAAATCACTGAGCTACGGGTGGATGACCTTCGACCTGTAAATTTATTATTTATAGTGAATCTGATCAATTTTAATTGCCCAGTGTCCTCAAATGCTGCTACGTTATTACCGGTTTGGCAAGTGACAGAACCCTTTCACTAGGACTTTCCCAATGCAATAAATCGAGAGAGATACATGAAAAATGACACTTACTTTGAAACTGTAGGCCATGCTGACAAGGAAAGGAAAATTAATTGCTTGTAATATTTTTTTCTCGTTCAACGTATGTTCAATTTGTTTGAGTTTTAGTACCTGTTGAAAAAATACATAAAAATTGCCCATTAAAGATAAATTCAGCTACTTGTAAGTAGTATCATTATATTAAAAAGTAAAAACGCCTGATTTTGTTTTTAAATCAATACTAACATGTTTTTTTTCAGTATATTTTATTTATTTGATATAGGCTAATAAAATTAAATTATTAAAATTTAGAATCGAAAAAATATATTATCAAATAGGCATTTATTTTCAGTACGCTACAAATTAATCAGTTGATATTTTTATAATTTTACTAACAAATCAACCATTATTGATTTTTGTAAATTTTTGCTATTAGGCATTTTAATACGTATGAGCTAAATCAATCTTGTGTCAGCATGGAGGATTTGAGCTAGTACGGCGATAAAAGACGCAGAATGAATTGTGTACCCTGCGCGTCCTACCGACACAGAACAATGAAAAACGCGATACCAAATTGGTACATGTCGAAATTAAGTTGAAACGTTTGGGAGGCCTTTGTCAAGTGCTGTTAATTGTTGATACATGTTAAGACGATGCTAGTTGATTCGGTTTTTGTTTTGTTTTGAACGGCACCGCTATTTGCACAATTTCCACCGTCTCAAGTTTGGTTTGAAAAGAGAAGAAGTAGAGCGCCATGTTAGTAACTTGATCTTTGGGAATTATTTTTTTAAAATGCACATTACTACAAAGCGACGAAAGGTATTGCCATGAATGACGGCAAAGTAATGACGCGCGATTACGAAGACAAAATCCAAAAAGTAACTCTTGTAGATATGTTAAATGTTTGCGCACTCTTTTTTACTTTATTTTATTCGGTTGTAGCAGCTTAAATGGTTTAGGGTAAACATTATTTTGCAACAAATGAAACCAAACGAAAATTCCCATTTAGTGTTAGTGGCAACATTCAGAACCGTCCGTCAGTGAACTCGTGGCGCTCATATGGAACAACATTGTTGAGGTGGCCCATTTATGTATGAAATTTTAACATTTATAAATCAAATAAATAGTTCTATCTACCTGTGCATAAAAAGTCAATCAACATAAACGGTAAATAGGTCAACATGTAAATTAGATATGTCTAAAAATGAGTTACATTGCTTTCTGTTTTTTGATCAATAAAATTTTATACATATTTTTACAATTATGAAGATTAAAGGCATTGAGAAATGTTGAATGTACAAAACTTATATTTTGCATGATAAAATTCTAAAAAATTAAAAATTATGTTGAAAACGTAAAAACAATATTTTTGCAACGATGGCTCCAAATAATAATTTTATCATCGTAACGACAGATTGACAGTTGAAAAAGTAGCGCTACTCTTCAATCTACGACGGGATTATATCGGTAAAATAGCTAGACTGACTTGTATTCAATGAAGCTGACAGAAGTTATAACCAACTAAATTACTTCGTGACTTTGTGAAATGTATTACCATGAAACCACATGAATGCTCAGTTAAATCATTATTACAATTCATGCATTAACAACTAATAACAATAATAATAATAATAGAAATAATGGAAAGGCAATGTCAATTTTTAATAGACTCAAATCAATATGGTCATGTTCTTCCACTCGCCTAAAGACAAAACTTCGTTTGTACGCATCAATAATCATTCCTACGGCAATATATGGGAATGAAACGTGGAAACGTACGGACAAGATGGATAAGATGGTGGATGTTTTTTATTGCCGGTGTCCTAGAAGTATTTTAAAAATTACCTGGCACGATCACATTTCAAGTGATGAGATCATGAGAGGAACTGAATCTCGCTCACCATATGACATCATTACAATTAGACGAAAAAAATTACTTGGTCAAATTCTACGTTTACCGCCTGACAGACTAGCAAAAACGGTTTTGGAATAAACAATTAAAAATAATAAAATAAAGGTTGGTGTAGACCACAGAAAACTTGGCTAAGAACTATTCTGGAAAATCTAATTGAAATGAATGTTTTATGGAGTATCAAACAATGCGTTTGGCAGAATGTTCAAATGCATGGTAACATGTTGTTGTCTCATGTTCTCTTTGAATTACGAGACTTTGATGTTATTTTTTGCTGTAATTCTCATTTTTTTTAAAGCAAAAGGGTTTTGTAATAATAATGATAATAATAATGATAAAATAATAAATAATAACAATAATAATAGTAAAATAACAATAATATTGTAAATAATAATAATATAATAATAATATAATAATTTAACAATAATAATATTATAATAATAACAATATAATAATAATATAATAATAATATAATAATAATATAATGATAACATAATATAATAATAATATAATAATAATATAATGATAACATAATATAATAATAATATAATAATAATAATAATTTAATAACATAATAATAATAATAATAATAATAATAATAATAACAATATAAACAACAATGATAATAATGATAATAATAATAATAATAATAATAATAATAATAATAATAATAATAATAATAATAATAATAATAATAGTAATAATAATAGTAATAATAATAATAATAGTAATAATAATAATAATAATAATAATAATAATAATAATAATAATAATAATAGTAATAATAATAATAGTAATAATAATAGTAATAATAATGATAATAATGATAATAATAATAATAATAATAATAATAATAATAGTAATAATAATAATAGTAATAATAATAGTAATAATAATGATGATAATGATAATAATAATAATAATAATACAATAATAATAATAATAATAATAATAATGATAATAATAATAATAATAATGATAATAATAATAATAATAATAGTAATACAATAATAATAATAATAAATGCACCTGATTTCATCAGTATGTCGTCCCTCTTTAAAATCATAATTATCGATTTTTTTCGCTGGCTATAGTGACACCTATTGCACATAGAATCAAATTCATCATCACTGACCATTCTACCGCACACAAACAGTGGGATGATTGATTTCTTGATGATTGGAAATCAGCCCAATGCATATAGACAAGCCATCAAAAATCGCTAAAATATGCATTTGTGCACAAATTGGGAAAAAACGTAAATAATAAATGGACGACCGTGTTATCACGTTTACACAGCAATTGAAATGATTGTGTCTACATATGTTCGATTTTTTTTTCAAGTAATGCCAAAAATAACAACCATTTAAATAAATGAACGATATATTTTGGATTATATAATTTAGAGTACCATATTTTGTGCCATATTGTAAATTGATTTCACGATGGCGTACAAACTTCCTCTCCACCAGTAAAATGCACCAAACACTTACTATTAGTAGCAGCATATCTATTTGTTTGTCAAATTTACTTGAATAATAAATCTGATTGGTTTCAGCTAGTTAGGAGCACTGTACAGCTGATTCATATATCCCTGTTGGAAATCATCAGCAGTGCATACTTTTCAAGTTTTACACACACATATATACACTGGAATCCAGGCTCTATCTGATGTCAGACCAGCGCCTTACACCACTGAGCTACGGGTGAATGACCTTGGACCTGTAAATTTATTATTTATAGTCAATCTGATCAATTCTAATTGCCCAATGTCCACAAATGCTGCTACGTTACTACCGGTTTAACAAGTGATGGATTCCTTCCACTAGGAATTTACCATATAAGTCATACTGCACAGGTTTATATAACACGATTCGATTGTATTTATTAATGGGTTTTCAAGAATTTATTAAATTTGTCAAATTCACTTGAATAATAAATCCATTTGGTTTCATATCTATTAATGTCAAATTAGAAAATATAAAAACTGTCATTTAATTGCAGACATATCATTTTAATAATATTTAGCATTTCAATAAGCTAAAATTGTATAAAATTTATATTTCGAAAGATCAATTATTTTATATATATATTTATTTTATGTTTGCTAATTTACGAAAAACGCATGTCTTTCAACAGTGGACATAGTTTAGCGAAGCCGAACGTGGACCCCCATTGTAGTGGACCGGTAGTGGAACTGGAACCACCCCCCACCCGATACCCACCGAGATCCAAATCGAGCGCTGTTTTGCCCCTAATTGCCGCGGTGGTCTAGCGGTAGAACGCTCGAATTCGAACCTCGGTGAGCATGGGGGTTCGAATCCCATCACCGGTTTACTAAAATGCGGGCCCACGTTTGAGTTCGCTAAACTATGTTCACTGCTAAAAGATGTTTCTCGTAAAACATTTAAAGTAGCAATTATGAAATTAAAAAAATAATAATTAACGGCAACTGGTAAGTATTCAAGGTATTGAAAAGGAATGTCACAACGTGTCGCCTTTTGCTCTAAGGAACACGAGAAACTTTGCAAATATGGAACTAATTGTGAAACAAATCAAATAATAAAAAATATCATATAATTGAGCTTTTTTTATTGCCATTTATTTTAATCAATAATCCATTGAAACAATATATATATATATATATATATATATATATAATTGTTATTATTTTAAATGTTAAAAAAACAATAGAAATTTAAAAGTAAACATTCTATCAGATTAAAAAATTTTTTTAAATAAATAAAATGTTATTTAAACAATAAATTGTGCTTTGTTTATTCATTTATTTTTTAAATTAAATTAAATATTTCATTTATTTATCATATTTATTTGCATAGGTATGCAACAAAGAAAGTGTCATGCTAACAATTTAAAAAGGTTTTTTGTTTTGAACAATGGCTGTGATCGTTCGATATAGGTCGTATTCCATTATTTAAAAATATATATAACAAGGTATTGAAGACATACATGCTTTTGTCCAATTTCACCATGAAATAAATAAAATTTCGTTGTTTATTTACTGTTACCTAGGCAACAGGCAAGAAGCACTTTTGTATTTGTACAGATGCCGTGCCAAGATTGTCATCTTTCAACAGATTAATTACGTGTTGTTTGATTATGAAAGGTTATTATTATTATTGTTGTTGATATCATTACTATTATTATTACTATTGTTAGCAATAATGATAATATTGTTATTATTATCATCATCATTATTATATTAATACCATTATTACTACTACTAATATTTTATTATTACTATTACTATTTTGGTCATTATTACTAATAATAATATGTCATTATTATTATCATTATTATTGTTACTATTATTATTATTATCATAATTAATAATAGTAATAATAATATCATTATTATTGTTACTATAATTATTATGAGTATGATTATGATTATAATTATGATTATGATTATGATTATGATTATTAATATTAATAACAATAATATTACTATTATTATTGTTGTTAATTATGATTAAATTGAGCATTCGTATTGTCTCATGACAACAAAACCATCAATAATCTGTTATGAAACAACTTTAATTGAGAGAATTATTTATCTATTGCAAGATTGCAGGAAAATGATTTTCTGAACCTCAACAACCAAGTTTGCACCTTATTGGTTTATTTTTTAAATTACTTATGTTCTCGATTATACTACCATATTTTATTCATTTTCAATAAAACACGTCTAATTATTATACAATGAGGCATAGTTAACATTTTAATAGATAAATAAATCTAATAAATGTTCAATCTACATTAATAACTGTATAATATATAAATGCACAAAGCATGTTTTTCATAAAATATTAAATAAAACCAATAAGTAATTTAATAAAGGTCAAGTATTGACTATTTATAAGTCCAATTCATTCGGTATATACATATATAACTGTCCGCCTATGCATACATATTACCATAATGTCAATAATTATTACTATTTTATAACAATGAATTAGATATTTATTATATTTTAATGTAGTATTACAACGAATCGTGTTCTAATAATTGGACATTTTTTCAATTGATTTCAAGAAATTACTTAAAAGTTTACATTTAAGCGTTTGGCAATGTCTTCCATTGTGCTCGATCTCTACTCTATGGCGAAGAGAGAATTCCCAATTGTACATGCAAGACTGCACCAACTAGTGATATGGATTGGAGTCCCACGACAGACACTGAATGTGTTTTTTTGTACATCATTTAAGCAAAGTAGCATTTAAAAATACAAAACGTCGAATGCTAACAATTTTAAGGAAATGAGTGTTACTTATGAAGTCCTAATTCCTAACAACATCCTCCATGTGGTGCACTCAAGTACTGAGACTAACACATGGGGCTCCGAGTGTACAGCGGTATAACTGGACTTCTGCTTTGGTTGACAAGTACGAGCATACACTCAGAATACTTAAAAGGTATCTAAAGGTATACGTATATTATATGTAATTGTTGGACTGAAGGCAATCAACCCTGACAGAAAATCAGGCGGCTTCGTCAATCTTTGCAAACAGTGGCGACGTCACAAGTCGTGTATCAGGACATTGAATTCATTTTTTCAATATGCCGTACAAATATGAAAAACAATGCCTACGTTACCTATCTGATAATAGATTAATGTTGACAAGTACTCATTTTATAAACAGTTTTAAGGAATATTATAATTATTTATTTCAGTATACATTTTTCCAAAATGCACTTGGTAGAAAAACAAATCACTTTCCACCTACAATATTATTTTTTTTAAAACTAATCAATCACTTTTAAATGTTCCATTTTCAAATTCACGTTTTCGGTTAATGCGAGACGTAGTTATAAAAACAAATAAATAAATGTGAACTTTAATCTCATGAATAGTATTCAACTAATTTAAATGTATATCATGTGACATTTTGAATAAGTTCACATTGTATTTTATATAGACAATTTGTTCAATGTTATTTTAAACCATAAAAAAGTGAAAATCATTTACCAAAACAAGGATACATTTATTAGAATTGTCAGAGTCTCGTAAATAGTAAATCCACTTGGTTTGAACCAAATAGGATCATTTACTGTACAGTTGTTTCACATCCTGGTTCCCAATTATCAGCACTGTATATATAGACGAACTCGAACCCACGCCCTAACAGGTGTAATGGCACTTTCCTTTTCCTTATTGAAGATTGTGATTTCAGTTCTTTGCTTACGTTACACTACAATAAACCCTTTTGCTTTAAAAATAAGCATGGGGCAACAGAATAACAATAATTCAATATATATATATATATATATATGGGACAACAAAATGTTTCCATGTGTGTTCGAACAGTTTGCCAACATTTTTGTTTAATTTCCCAAAAGATTTTGATTTCAATTAGATCTTTCCAAATGGTTCTTGGCCAAATTTTCTGCGGTCTACCCCAACCTTTCTTGTACCATTATCAATTGCCCATTTAAAAATCCTTCTTGCTAATCGTGCAAGTGGTAAAGGTAGAATTTGACCAAGTAATTTTCTTCGTTTCATTGCAATGATGTCATGTAGTAAACGAGACTGACTTCTTCTCATCATCTCATTATTTGAAATGTGATCGCGACAGGTAATCTTTAAAATACTTGTAAGATATCGGCGACGAAAAGCATATACCAGTTTATCAAGCATATCTGTTCGCTTTTACGTTTTATACATGTCCGTAGCAATGATTATTGATACGTACAAACAAAGTTTTGTCTTCAGGCGGATAGCAGAACATGATTCTATTGATTGGAGTCAATAAAAAATTGGAATTGCCTTTCCACGTATTTTGTTTATTTTCTGGCATTAATTTTCAAGGGGGTCTAATCTTATACACTAACCCTCTTCCTCCTCCACCTTTCCCATTGGGACTTGGAATCGGCGACAGTAGCGTTCCCATTCAACAACATGCATTCAATGTCGTCAATACAGTCGGATACAACTCGAGTGTATTGGCACCGATAGAATGTCGCCTTACCCAAGTGGTACACCTTAATACAACAGCATTGATAATAATAAAAATATTGATCATTTTCGTCAGTGTTGAAACAAAACTTACTTTTTCTTTTTGCAACACCTTCATGGCATAATATTGTTGAGATTTTTTGTGCTTAACCAAGATAACACGTCCAAAGGAACCGGTTCCGAGTGTTTTGATCTGATCGAACATGTCCAATTGGGAGGTATTCTGTGGATAAACAATATTAGGAAAGCCATTTGTTTAACGTTTTCATTTGTGTTAACGTAATGTCACTTCCTTAATATTTCTACATTTGCATAATGTATTAAACGGTCGATTTCGATCGTTTGACAAGTATAACAAACGTAGAATCATTTCGACTACCAAATGACATCCTCGTGACGACGCTATCATCCCCTAGTCTAACAGCAATGGGATGCTAATGATCCCGAGGATTTGAGCAATGCTTATGAGTCTCAATTTCCAATGATGGTGATATTCCTGACTGTTAGTCCTCCACGTGGTGCATCCTGGACTAGGTGCCCCTAGGCATCTAAACTAATAACAGCAGGGTCCGAGTGCACAGCGATATAACTGGGTTTCCGCTACAGCGGGTGGATGCAAACATACACCCACGATACTTAAAAGGTATCTAAAGGTATACGTGTACCATATGTAGCCCTTGGGCTAAGGGAGATAACCCTTACAAAAAATAAGGCGACGTCACATGGATGCTGTCTACCAGTCAAGAAACTTTATTATTTTTCCACGTTTGTTACGCTTATCAAGTCATCGAAATCGATCGTTCTACATGTTGTATAAATATGGAAAATAATGAAGAGGTGACCACGTCACCAACCAAAATGAATAAATAAATAAATGTATGTATGTCTTTTAGGTATCCTGAATGCATCCATCTAAACGGAAGCCCAGGTATACCGCTGCGCTCTTGGCTTCTGCTACACGATTAGATATTACAAGTTGATTTGGTCGGTAATCCGTTTTGAGTTAAAAGTTGTAGAAGAAAACTAACCACCCCTATCTTGACAAAATACAGATAAATGCTTGTAGAAGTTATTACAAAATAAGGAGTCTCAATTGATAAATATTTATGCGGCAATCATTAGTTACACGAGAATGCTAACGATTCTGAGGATTTGAATACAGTCTCAATTTCCAATAATGGCGATATTCCTAACTGTTCCTCCTCCATGTGGTGCATCCTGGACTAGGTGTCTATAGGTAGTTGGACTAATAGCAGCAAAGACTGAGGGTACAGCAGCATTACTGGGCTTCCGCTATAGCGAGTGGATGCAAGCACACTCCAAACCAATTTGACAATTCTAGCACATTATGAAATTGAATATTGCGTCACCATCAGACTACCACTGGTAGCGACGAACATCAACCAAATGGGAAAAAATCGGTTATTTTGCAATTTCCTACAAACAGCAATTAGCATATCATCATCATCATCATCACCATTTAAAAAAATTACTTAAATACCAACCGTCAGCCACAAATATCAAAATTCAAAATTTTCGTGTAACACACGCACACATGGAACAAGTTTCATTTATATATTTATAGCCATGTGTGGAATAATTATTAATATACTGTCAAGTAAGATTAATTATTTTTTGTACTGTAGAGTATTCGGTGGCATTTCATTGTGTGTGTGTGTGTAAAAAGATAAATTGCAGGTAAAGAACTTCTCGATGGAAGATAATCGATTTCATTTCATTTCAAAGCCTTGGCGGTACTAAAAGCAGGGGACAACGCAAAATTGTTTTTGTTCCTAACAATTTCGGCTTTGAAGATTGAAATGCTCCTTCGACTTATTTGCCGCAGTTGAATAAAATGATACATTTTTTTGTTTTTCCTTTAGCAACGTTTTTTTCTTACAAAAACCAAGTTGCCAAAATTCAGCTTTCAGTCTTGAGCTATCATTGGCCACTGGTTTGCACTGAGGCAGTTAAAAAAACGCTGTATTCACTTAATAAACGGCATCCATGGAATAGGACCACAGGGTAATAACCCAACAGTTGCATGTTTCGCAATATATTTATGTATTTTAGTGAACTGACTCCAGTTTGCAGGTTGCGTAGCCTCGTTTACTATATGCGAGATGGGGGCAGTTTGGATGTGACAAGCGGCGTTGCTTGTCGTCGAAGGTTGCGTTAGTTGTGGATCTAGTCGTAGTCTCCTTCCAATATCTTACGTTTGTACTGATTACTTGTAGTAATGAATAAGAACGCAAAGACTGGACCGGGAAACGTATATTGCCAAATTACAAGACCGGATCGTGGGAAGGACCAAGATGGAAACCAAAGTGGAACGGAATAATAAGAGGAAACGGAAGTGGTCAATGGCGTGGGAACGGTTGTTTTTATAGCTGTTCCCACTGGCATCTACCATTCAAACAAAATTGTCCAATATTCGAAGAATATTAATTGCCAAAAATTAAATGTTAATTTTTGATGAAATAAAATAATAGTGTTTATTATTTAGGACTTCGAATTATCTTCGTCGATTTTCACCGCTACAGTACCATGGATGTATGCTTGCACCTATTTGCCACAACAGACACTCCCTGTGCATTCAGTCCTTGATGTGTGCGTTGGTCTTAATGTTCCACATGCCCTAAATTGCAGTATCGAAACTGCAAACATTGTTCAAAAATGACAAAAAAAGAACCACAATAATGACAATAATTCATTTCACTATAGTGTGTATTTGCAATTAACGTTTCGCCTACATTAGCTACGTACCGGGGTCAGAAGTAGACACTACGTAATTACACCTTTTTGGCATTTTAATTCCCAAATGCAAGTTGACTTGTCTGTACTGTAAAAATGTTTAGACAATGACCTGACTTAAAATTTACAAAAAGAAAACAGTCAGTCAAATAAATTGATTTAAATAAAAATTATGTCAATTTAAATAAATTCTAAAAATGTTGTTTTATTTGAAGAGACACAAGCTAGGAATGTGTTCTTGCTATACAATGGATCAATGACAAACATAACATAAGTTGATGGCACAGCCGCCTCTTCGTCAATTCCAGGTTTGAATCGCTTCTCGAATTCCTAACCGAAAAGGTTGTCGGATGGGAATTGAAGTTTCTTGGCTAAAAGGCTGCCTCCTTACGACCATGCCAGTATTCACAGGAATTGACGAAGCGATCTTCTTGACGGTTGAATTCGGTTGACAGATCCACAAATCTAACCGCCGACATATGGTACATAGATATCTTGAGGTACCTTTTAAGCATTTTGTGTGTGTGTGTGTGTGTGTGTATGTATACAAGCACTCATTCACAAAGCCTGGAATCTAGTGAAAACGCAGTTGTGCTGCTGTGCACTTGATTGCTGCTGTTATTCGTCTAAACGCTTGTTCGCACCTACTTCAGGATACATCACATGAAGGAGGAACAATCAGGAATATTACCATAATCGGAAATTAAGACTTGGGAAGCATTAGTCAAATCTTCGGGATCATATGCCATCCCAGATAGACGTTTGATTACTCAAATGGACACTTAAAAGTAACAACTACTCACTTGACTTGGATGGGCCCACTTTTCGGCAAACTTTTCCGCTTCTTGATCCAAAAATTCTCGGACTACATGATAAAAATTGGATTTAGAAAATGAAAACAATATTATTAATGTTGGTTAAATCAATAAATAACAAAAATCAATATGAAATGTTAAAATTGAACAAAAATCAATAACCTGTTTGAATCTTTTTGCATGATATTAATAATCCGGTGACGCGTATGTCTTGTACACCATATCGAACGATTAACTCCGATAGTTCTACAAGTGAAGCAAATGCCAGTAAAGGTGGCTGGTAGATGGCACTTTTGGACAGCATGCACTGTTTGCAAAGTTTGACGAGACCATCTGACTTTTTGTCATGGTTATTTCTTACACCCATCAACCGAAGTAAATACCTAGTTATACTGCT
This sequence comes from Cardicola forsteri, assembly GCA_025895645.1. Lineage (NCBI taxonomy): Eukaryota > Metazoa > Platyhelminthes > Trematoda > Strigeidida > Aporocotylidae > Cardicola > Cardicola forsteri. The sequence continues at coordinate 38,965 of JAKXYG010000480.1, read as the reverse complement.
ATACACTCGGGTTTTGTACTTAGAAGTGACAGTCAGGAATATTACCATAATTAGAAATTAACATTTTAAAAATTCTAGTCAAATTCTCATGATTAGATACCATGGAAATGCCATGTCAACAATACGAACCCGAACAGAAGTACTAGGATAAATGTTTGAAAACAATATAGTAGTATTGCAACCACAATCATAATTTTATTTACATACAAAATTATCAACAATTGTGAAAAATATTCAACTTATCACTACAAGGTCAAAAGCATATCTAGACCATTTTTGTGTGTAATATGACCGCTTATTATCATTACAATGTAACAATTCCCACCAATGAACAATTAACAAATAAATACTGTACAACAACTGATAGGTTTGTTTATTTACGTAAACAACACAACTGTTCCATATATTTCAAACAAAAAGAAAATACCAAATAAAATTAATGTTTAAACTTTACATTCAAAATGCTTGTTGAATTGTATGTACAAACTTGGTTGCTTTTTTCGTTTTGTTTTTTAAGATAAAATAAACGGTTTTTTTACAATTAACATAAGCCGTTGTGCAATTAATGATTGTGTTTATTTGAAAACCGGTTTGTTTTGAAAAGCACGAGTAAAACGCATGATTGAGTTTATACAATGGTAAAAGAATGTGCATATTGAAGATGGTAATTCCATTTCGGATTTTGTGACAAACCCCGTTATTCATAGTTTAATAAAACGCTGTCCTTTTGTTGTCCATTTATTAATTTTTTAGCATGATCAGGTTGCTAATATTGGTGTCAAATTTTCTTCCTTTCTTAACTAGACTAACTCCGGTAGAAATACAAGGAATATGCTTATTATTGTTACTATTATTCTCAAGATGCTAATGAGCAATGCTTACAAAGCCTCAAATTTTAATGATGGTGATATTCCTGACTGTTCCTCCTCCACGTGGTGCATCCTGGGCTAAGTTCTAACAGACATCCAGACTAATAACAGCAGAAACCGAGTACACAGCTGTATAACTGGGAGTTCACTAGATTTCCGTTCAGTGAATGGGTGTTAGTAAACACGCAAGATGCTTCAAAGGTATCCATTCACTGGTTAGATTTGTGGATCTGTCAGCCGGTGTCAACCCCATAGAAGATCGTCTTGTAAATTCATGTAAACACTGGCGTCGTCGCATGCAAGCGGTCTTCTAGCCAAGTAACATCAGCTATCTCCTATCCCCAAGTTCAATTCGCATCCAACATTCGGTTAGGAATTTGAGAGGCGATTCAAACGTACAATTAACGAAGAGGCGACTGTGCTACCAACTTTTGCTATTATGTTCAAGTGCAAAATTTATATTAACATTCAAAATACTCAATGCATTTATGCTCGCTAAAATATTTGTAATCAATAAAGACTGCATTTTTTGAAACAAAAATCCATTAATAATTTGTCAATAAAATAACTAGATTGTCAAAAATGAAACAAATATTTTTAGCTTATTACAAAGTAATCACGGTATACAATTTTTTTTGTAAAATTTGTTTTAGTTGAAAAAAGCTATTCTTCAAATCCATTTACCAATACCTTTCAACAACAGCCAAACAGAAGCCACCTTTTGAAGTGTAATTGGGGTAGGATGCTATTATGTCAAAAGAAAACAAAATAAAAGATAGAATGGGTAACTGCCAATGAATGGTGATTGTCCTATCGAGAACTTGGCAGAGGAGCGAAACCGCTTCGTAATAAGTATTTGACCAATAATTTGCAATTGTTAATAAAGATTTTAAATAAACGGGTTTTTCAAATCGTAAAATATAAATTTTAAAATTCATTTGGTTGCAAAGAATTCCTTTCAATTCTTTTCCAATTATTCAAAGTTATTATCAGTATATTTTACTGTTATATATATATATATATATATATAACTCCGCCTAGTTTGGATTAGAAATGATTCAATCTAGTCAGTCCCAAGCCTGGATAAAGGAGGAGGGTTTGAGCGCGCAAGGTTAGCAACCTGGCTTCTGTAAAAACTTTATGCTGCTACGGAAACAATACAAGAGGACGTCATTCCGGCAAACAACAGCAAAGAAGTGATTGCACGTATCTGGATGACAGAGTTACACAGGTGACAGGGTTGAGTGAAAGCCGAAAGAAAGCTCAATTTTTGATTTGCAAAATCTTCAATGCCAACGAGACTTTGTTGTTGTTGTTTTGCTGTAATTGTTGTCCTATTGCCCCATGCTTATTTTTAAAGCAAAAGGGTTTTATATAAAGTATAAAATAGTTATATGTAACAATTGTTTAAAGCAAAACTATTTCATATTTTTAAATAGTTAACTTTATTTATATTTATTTTGTTTGTATTGAAAAAAATTAAATTTTAGCTTAATGTAAGGTAAATTAAAAATTACTGTTTTTTTAGAAAAAATTGACGCTTTTACGTGGTGCATTGTGAATTAGGTACAGTTAAACATTTAGACTAACACAGCAGAAACCAAGTACATCATTTAATATGGTGTACAAATGGGGCAAATAATGAAGAAGCTACCGCATCATCAATCAAAATAACTCAAAGAATGAAATGAAATCCAACACCACATTAACAGTCTGACACAATCCCCCAAATCAAGAATTGATGAGGAAAAATCGATGAGAATACGAGAAACTATTTATTAACTAAAAATTGTGTTGTTCGTGTTTTCTTAAACATTTAAAATTATATTATTTCCAAGATAAATCAATCCTTATTCAATATAATTCCTTATTATTATTAATATATATGTTGATGAACTGATATTTGCATTTAATTTATATTACAATATTGAATAATAAAACATTGTGTGTTTACTGAAGAACGTTCAGCTGAATAATTGCATCGAATGTCGTACGGGACAGATAAATATATTGAAAAATGATACTTTAACCCCAATGATAGCCTTGTGTCCAAATGTGATAAAAAACAATAATTCATATCTTTCTTTAAAAAATAAACTTGTTTCTCACCATTATGCTAACATTTTTTAACTACAGTTGTTTTCATTATTACATTATATATTTATCTTTTGAAGAAAAGTGTTTATATATATATATATATATATATATATATATATATATATATATATATATATATATATATATATATATATATATATATATATATATATATATATATTTATATATATATATATATATATATATATATATATATATATATATATATATATATATATATATATATATATATATAATTTGTATTTTAATAGTAATTTAAAAAATATGCACCCATTTACTAGATAATTTTGACAATCAAACATCCATTAACAAAGTCAGTATTGATTTATCTGTGTCATGATTAATATTGATTATTTAAAAATAGTATTGATATAAACGTTTTATTTCAATGCATTTGGTACGTATATATTATACGTTACAAAAATCTTGTATAGAAATAAAAGTGGCTAGTTAATTTCTTTCAATAAAACGTCTTTTTTCAAACGCAAATGAAAAAGTAGCAAAGTGGAATAAAATGGTCACTTTTTAACTATCTAAACTAATTTATTATTGATATTCTCTATTATTATTATAATCAACTCAATATAATTATCGATTTTTGCGTTTAAATTAACGATATCACAATTTTGTTATTTATGAGTTGTATTCACATGTTAATTTGAAAACATTGAGCTTGTACTAAAGAAATTATTTTATGCGATAACGTGACTAAATTTATTTGTTTTTCTATTGTTTTATTTTGAAGAAACAATCAAGTTTAAGATTCAGTTTGATATATCAATTAATAATCGATTATTATTGAGTACTGGATTTAATAATTCCACGTTTACCGCACCCAAAAAAGACTAGCAAGAACTGTTTTGAAATGGGCGATTGAAAATAGTAAAAATAAAGGTTAGGGTAGAACACAAAAAATTTGACTGTAAACTATTCGGGAAGATCTAATTGAAATGAATGTTTGATGGGATCAAGCAAAACGATTGGGAAAATGTTCAATTACCTAAACACTTTTTCTTTTTTCATGTTCTTTTTGAATTAAGGGATTTTGTTGTTGTTTTCTACTGTAATTGCTATCTTATTGCCCCATGCTTATTTTTAAAGCAAAAGGTTTTTGTAATAATAATAATAATAATAATAATAATAATAATAATAATAATATTAATAATAATAATAATAATAATAATAATAATAATATTAATAATAATAATAATAATAATAATAATAACAATAATAATAATAATAGTAATAATAATTATAATAATAATAATAATAATAGTAATAACAATAATAATAATAATAATAATAATAATAATAATCGTAATAATAATAATAATCGTAATAATAATAATAATAGTAATAATAATAATGATAATAATAATAATAATAATAATAACGGGATTTAATAAATGTATTAGCCACTTGCTTTAATTCACCCCACATCCAAAGTTGAAAAATATTGCAACTTCAGCACAACTCTAATTGTGGTCAAAAGATCTATTTATTTATAGTTATCTACGATAAAGGTTAAAAAAATCGAAACCCTAATCCATTATTCTACACAAAATGCTTTTTTAAATAAAATAGCACAATTCGTGTTTAATTGTCACTGTATAATTTTAATTTTTTCACATTCCTTTAGTTTGTAACAATATTCAAATAATGAGATAAAAAAAGGGGGATTTTTATAAAAACAGCTGTTTAATACTTATTCAGAACCAAATAGTATCTAGCAACGAATGTAATTAAAAAAGTCATTTTTGAATTTCGTAAAACCTCTTCCAGGATAGATGGATAGATGGTTATAGCGCCAAGCTTTAAGCATATTTTGAATTACATGTAAATGACTCTGAAAAAACGTTTTCCATCAAACAATCAACCAATAAAAATAACAGCAGTCATATTCTACAATCCACCTGATAACTAAATAGCTGATTGTGTATTTTGCAATTGCACCTACCTGCATGTGATAAAGATTACTGTTAGTTTAGGCTAGTAACTACAATAATAATTAGTGCGGTTCCATCCGTAAGTGAAACTTGGAAATGTACAGATAAGACTTTTAAAATGATGAGTGTTTCATATATAATGCGAATGCTTCAACTGTAACACGGTGATAAAATAAGTTGTTTTTTTATTGATCATAAAAATTGAAGAGATTAGGAGAAAGGGTCAGTAAATGGCAAAAAATGTGACTATAAATGAATCAAAGAGAACGAATTAAATCGCGTGGCTTTTGAAAATTGCAGTAAATTGGATTTGAACTAGATGTCAAGATTGCAGCATTCGAAAAAATCCAACTGAGCGTCGGGTTTGGTCATCGGCGAAACCCAGACAAAATTTGCATCAGTATAGAACAATCATGTCATGAGATGTCCCTCCAAGTTAAAGGAATAAATATCCACTGCTGAAAGATACTTCACGTAAAACACTTAAAGTATTAAAACCATATTTTAATTATAATAATAACATTATAAATAATAATAATATTAATAATAATGATAATAATAATAATAACAATATCAACAACAACAATAATAATAATAATAATAATAATAATAATAACAATAATAAAAATAATAATAATAATAACAATAACAACAATAATAATAATAATAATAATAATAATAATAATAATAATAATAATAATAATAATAATAATAATAATAATAATAATAATAATAATAATAATAATAATAATAATGATAGTAATATTAATAGGAATAGTGAAATTATTACTAAAAATAATATTATTATTAATAATAATAGTAACAATAATACTAATAATAATAATAATAATATTAATTATAATATAAGCCCGTTTAATATAAAAAACAAACTGATTTTAATGTTTAAAAACAAAGTCTGTAAATCGTTTGATACATGTTACATAAATGCACTTAATGTAGTATGTTTTTCATTTTTTGTACCTAACAAAAACAATGTCACGTTTTTTGGTTTTTTACAAAATTCAAAAGCGATTACAACTTGTTTATAGCTAATATATTTAACGCAATCATCTTATTGATTATGGGGTAATTTAGGGCAGTGTTGTAATTGCCACATTTACTTGATTTCAGTTAGCCAGGAGCACTGTACAGCTGTTTCACACATCCTTGTTAGGAATCATCAGCAGTGCATACTTTTCAAGTTTTGCATGCACACACGCACACACATGAATCTAAACCCACGATCTATCTGGTGTCAGATCTAAACCTCACAGCCAAGCTACAGGTGGCTAAAACAGATTCCATAAATGCTAATTGCCAAATACATTTTTATCACTAACCAGCAAGTAAATGATTCCTTGCACATAAGTCCCGTCATACTACACAAGTTTAATTGTCTATATAACACGGTTTGGTTATGTTTCCTATAGGCATTTCATGTTGTTATTAAGATTTACATTACCGTTATACACTACTAACTCCGCCTAGTTTGGGATCAGAAATGATTTAATCTAGCCAGTCCCAAGCCTGGATAAAGGAGAAGGGTTTGAGCGCGCAAGGTTAGCACCTGGCTTCTGTAAAAACTTTATGCTGCTACGGAAACAATACAAGAGGACGCCATTCCGGCAAACAGCGGCAAAAAAGTGATCGCGCGTATCTCGATGACAGAGTTACACAAATAACAGGGTTGAGTGAAAGCCGAAAGAAAGCTCAATCTTCGATTTATAGAATCTTCAATACCAACACTTTTTGCTGTAATTGTTATCTTATTGCCCCATGCTTATTTTTTTAAAGCAAAAGGGTTTTGTAATAATAATAATATACACTACTGTTGGTGTGTGTGAGCACACGTTTGTATTCCATTACTAGAACTAAATGCCCTCTTGTCGGGAGCGTTACATTTAAACAGGAGGAATGAAATAAGTAAATGACATGTTACAACCAACATCTACAAATGCATCTACATCTACAGTGCCCGGGTAGTCTAGCGATACAGCGTTCGACTCAAACGTGGGTGGACATGGGTTCGAATCTCACTACCGGCCCACGTTTGGCTTCGCTAAAATGTCCACTACAAATATTGATTTTTCCATCTTTTCAAGGTCAAACAATCACCTGGACTACTTTGAATGTTTTCCTAGAAGCATCTTTCGGCAGTGGGGACCTTTTAGCGAAGCCGAACGTTGGCCAGCATTTTAGTGGGTCGGATTCGAACCCCCAGGTTTAAATCGAGCGCTGTACCGCTAGGCCAATTAAAGTAAAAAGTAAAAAAATCATTTGCTTAGCATTGAAACATATCAGAAAATAAATAATAAAAATATTAAATATATTTAAATTAATATTTATTGCTTTTCCTAATTAATATAGAGGTCTCATCTTTTTTTAACCTATTGATTTTTCTAATTGAAAATTTCATTTCTTAAGCTAGTTATTTACTTTTTTTGGTTTTTATTTTTACTGCTTAGAATGTTGTAAAGGGAAATGCGTATCTTTCGGCAGTGGGGACATTTTAGCGAAGCCAAACGTGGGCCAGCATTTAGTGGGTCGAATTCGAACACCCATCCGCACCCAGGTTCGAATTAAGCGCCGTACCGCTAAACCACATATAATATTTTATTTTTAAAAAATACATTGTATAAAAACAGGTAGAAACGTTGATGATAATAGTTTACACAACATTTAGTAACTGAACTTATTAATGCCCGCTTGTGTATAATTAAAATTAACATTTGTTGTTTCGACATTGCTCAGCGATGATCAAGTCGAGATAAAAGAGACGCTCAAGCCTTTCGACCGTTTCATCCAGTGTGGTAGAGTTGGTACAGGGATAGACACGAAATTAGGTTGGGCATAAATTCGAATTCCATTGAGGCTACTTAATGCGGGCCCTTTTAATTTGCTTCACTGTGCGGTGCTTTCGTAAAATGCAACATTGGGCTTTCAAAATTGTGAATTTCAAATTAGAAATAGTCAAACTGACATGATCGGATTTGTACTTAATTGGAAATATATTGGCTAATGTAAAAATATTTTCAATATCTAGAAAACTAAGTCGTTATTCTAAATTAAACTTGAGTAGTTTGAGCACAATCTACACATTTTATTATTATTATTATTATTATTATCAATATCAGTATTGTTCCTCCATTCAAATTGCAAAATACTTCGAAGGCGTTCAAGAGGACTAAATTCAATCAAGTAATTATTTAAAAAAGCCCTGAATTTATCTAATATTTCCAACATAGTTTTCAAAACATAATTTTAAAATTCTAAATGTCTTTCAACAGTTGACACTTGAACGAAGTCGAACGTAGGCCCCCCATCTGGTGTCGGTAGCTGGAATCAGGTTCGAATCGAGCGCTGTAGCGTAAGACAATTTCGGCAAATACCTCCAAACAACAAAAACCTCAACATAATGTAACTAGAATTGGTAAAATTATTCAATTTTATCATCTAATGCTGGACCTCAGTGCCATAGTTTATAACGTTGAATAATTACCAAACACAATGCTCTGGTCTATTTTTTTTTAAGAAGATAACATCATTTGTATTATATTTTTGAAATTAATGTATTTTTAATTCTATAAATTATTACACAATTTTTGACTAAAATAAATGTTACATTTATACAATTGCTTCTAGACAACAAAAATCTTAATAAAATTGGGAATTGTTAAAAATAATTCTAAAATATAATGCAAATGGTTTGAGAAATAAAAATGTTGAATTAAGAAAATTAATTAGGTAATGCAAAATAAAATTCTACAACATTGAGTTAAAATACGTAGAAATTCCCTACATTAAACGCTTTTAGAAAATTCTAGAAATCAATGAACATTACTTAAAATATTTTAAATATATAGCTTTTATTATCTATTTTGATATATGTATCCATATTGTATAATGTAAATTATTGTAAAGCAACTAATTTTCATGTTTTTCAATTTTTTAAAACGTCATTATTCCTGTTTTTGACCTAACTTAGAATTGTATGGTAATAGTGGAATTTTACTTATACTGCTTAAGGAATGCTTTAGTACAATTTAGATGTGCTTCATGCATTTAGATAGTATCACAAAGGCGAATGAATTATACTCAATTTCAAGTCAATAACTCAGTTTTTTTATCTTTATCAAAATTGTTTTTTGTCAGTTAGTTAGAATTGAGTAATAATGCCTTTTACACACACAATGTATTATTGATACTGTTAAAACAATTTCTATGATATGTTTTAGCAATATGTAAATGCACCTAACGTAATAAATGCTCATAATTTGTAGTGTGTGTGTGTTGATTTTGACAGCAGCCTGTGGACCTACTGTAAATAAATATTTGAAGTTCCAATGGTATTTTGGTGGCTACCTTTCCTAGTAAATGGGACTCCCATCAGTTGACGGTATAATGAAAAGTGTTTTTCATTTGAAATAATTAAAATCATTTATACCAAAACATTTAAACACACACACTTACACCATATCAGCTGATCCTCTAAAGTCATCCACTCTGTTTTGGACTCGGCCGAGTCATCGTTGAGCGAAATAGAAAATTCGAATACCGGATCAGCGCTTCGTTCGACATTTTCTTCATTGTCATCCAGTGACAAAACAAACGTAGCCTCGGTATCTCCAGACATCAAATAATTAATTTTGATTTTTCATAAGTTTCGATACTTTATCCCAAAAGTTACAAATTTTCCATTTAAATGACTGTGCAAAGTGAAAGAATAATTATTTAGTGCAAATTATAGAATAATTTACGTATGTGCATGCGTGGGTGTTTGTACGCATGTGTGCGTGTGTGTGACGTGCTTGTGTCTTGACTGAAAAATCAAGCAATTAAGTGATCGTGAGACAGACACACTCTATGCATATCCTAATTATGGTTGGCAGATGAAACAATAATGGAATTGACACATGTTTTGCTAAAATGACATTAAATTTGACCTCGATTCATCGTCATAGGTGCGACAGCACAGTTGAAAAATGACGACCATACGTCATAGAACACGCGACATCTATGTGACAGAATCATGAAAGTTTTACTAGAAAAATGCAATGTGAAATTGATTATTCACATTTTGAACATTTGCAAATTGTATTTTTTTGAGCAATGCCAAATACACAAAATTATTTCTAATATTTTAGTATAAACGTGATAAGAAGTATGTGTATGTGTACGTACATGCACTATAATAATAATTATTACTATTATTAATATTATTACTATTACTATTATTATTATTATTATTATTATTATTATTATTATTATTATTATTATTATTATTATTATTATTTTTATTATTATTATTATTATTATTATTATTATTATTATTATTATTATTATTATTGTTATTATTATTATTATTATTATTATTATTATCATTATTATTATTATTATAAATATTATACTATAGATATTATTATCATTATTATTATTATTGTTATTATTATTGTTATTATTATTATTATTATTATTATCATTATCATTATTTTTATTACCATTATTATTATTATTATTATTATTATTATTATTATCATTATTATTGTTATTATTATTATTATTACTATATTACTATTATTATTTTTAAAAATTTTTATTATTTCTGTCATTATTATTTTTATGATTGTTATTATTTTTTTATTATTATTATTATTATTATTATTATTATTATTATTATTATTATTATTATTATTATTATTATTATTATTATTATTATTATGTCACTGCTAAAAAATGTTTCTAGTTAAACATTCAAAGTAGCAAACATAAAATAAAGAAATAATAATAAATAAAAATATAATAATAATTATTATTTCAATGTTTGAAAGGAGACATATTTGAGTAGTTCAAATCAAGTCTGGCCAAATCATTTGCGAGTCTTCACTCTGTGTTGTTTTATTTCAAAAAAGAAGAACATTTTAATGATGTCAGTAATTAATTAGACCCAAGTTACGTCTAATTCTGCTGTTGGCGGTTGCACGTCGGATTGGAGCACAAAATTAGCATCATGACCTCAGTAATTCCAATGACCGAATTGGCCGAAATGCGAATAAAATTTTAATGCATGGAACAATCTTTAAAAAAAAAGAAATAAATAATACCAAGTTGTCATACACGTTTATACAAATATCGTATCCAAAATATAAACTATCAAATATAAATCGTGTTTATAGGTCAAAGTTATTTATCACACGAACAAAACGACCAAAACAAAAAGTATGTCACGATAAATAATTACCGATGTCAGGTGGCACCATGTTGTCCCCCAAGGTGAAACTATCGGGTCGATAGCAATAAAATAATTTATTTATTCAATTTTTTTTGTTCTAACGATTATCCTATTGCCCCATACTTATTTTTAAAGCAAATGGGTTTTGTAATAATAAAATAATTAAAAGACTACAATGCAATAAAAATTGATTAAACCCTATTTATAGACTATAAGTGTTTCACGCGTGCCCGAGTGCAGGTAAGTTCGATTTCCCCTGCCACCATTAAATGTAAGCTCTATGCTAAAATGCCCACTTGTTGATAAGTGTTGCTTGTAAGGCATTTAAATAATAATAATAATAATAATAATAATAATAATAATAATAATAATAATAATAATTAAATATATATATGTTATTATTAATAATAAAAGGACGCTGTTTATCTATTGAAAGCCAAAAAGAAACTCAATTTTTGATATACAAAATCTAAAAAATTAACTGAAACGTGTGAAACTATGGAATATGTGTGCAGTTTTGCTAAAGTGAAGATTTGGAACAAGTTTTCTTTCTGAAAAATGAAAAGATACAATTGAAATATGTTGAGTGAGATGTCAGAAACGTTTGACAAGGAGAAATGCAAAAAGTCTATTATATTCGTAAAGTTGGAATTTTATTGATTAAACATACTGCTAGAGGTTTTGTTGGATCGACGGAATCATTTCGGTCAACTTCAAATCAAAATTAAACAAATGTTGAATCAGACCGGCACTGAAATGCGGGCGCTCACGTCCGGATTAGCTAAAATTTCTACTGTTAAAAAATGTTTTTCGTAAAACATTTAAAGTAACAAACATAAAACAACAATAAAAATAAATGACAATAAGGTTGTTAACACTAAGCAGTTTGTATGGAATGAGCGTTGATAACACATTTAGGCTTTAAAAAAGGTGAATTTTTTTGAAAGAAAACACAACAAGCAAAATAGCAATAAAGTGGTTTTCTCCTTTTTGTAATTTAACAATAAAGCGTATTAAATATGTAATTAAAAATTGCTTGTGATGAATCAGATACATTATTTCCCATCTTTAAAGCACCGGTGAGTACTACTTACAAGTAGCTTAAAATTTGACGCAAAAAATTAAAACAAATATCGATTCCGATTTCGATGGCACTTATCTCCAATGATCCTACCTCCACGTTGTTATCAAAAAATCAATAATATTTATCTATTTACCTATAGTTTAACTTTATCAATTGTAATTTTTTTTTATGTATACAAATTTTTTTAAATTATCTACATTCACAGTATGAAATTCAAACTGTAGTATTCAACAAAAAATAAATAAATGTATGTGAATATTTTGTCATTTTTTATAAATTTAAAATACATGTATTTTTTCGTTTAACTAGTTTAAAAAAATAATATTAAATTAAATTAAAAACAATATTGATCCATGTTTTAAAAATGGAGTCACTTGTAGCAGCATTTTCATCTGTAGTCCAAGTGTGTATTAAATAATACGTTAATTAACTAACCGGGATTATTGAAAACATAATGCCAAAGTAATCTAGTAGTATTTTGCTGGATTTGTGTGCTATTACCAGCACTAAATAGGGGAAATATCTTTTAACAGTTGACATTTTAACCGGGCTGAACGTGGGCCCACATGTGGTGCCAGTGGCGGGACGTAAATCCATGTCCAACCCGATCAGAGTTGAGTGTTGTACTGCTGGAACACTTTGGCATTGACAAACTGCATTATTGTAACGGCGTTTCTATTTTGCAACAATTAATAGACAAAGATGCCTGATTGTTTGTCAAAGTTGTGTTACTTAAGTATTGTGGGTGTATGCTTGCACCCATTCACTTGAACATAAGCCTAGTTATATTGTTGTGTACTCGGTTGCTAATCTGTATTAATTCAATTCGAAGATGCATCATGTGGAGGTATAAAATTGTAAGCATTACTTAAATCCTCAGAATTATTGACATGTCAACTCCACATAGAACAAACAATTTATAAATATATACGTTTTTGTTATTGAACTTATCAAAAGATATAAAAATGGAAAATTTTTGCGAATTGTTTGATCTACCCAATTGAAACAAAATAAAACTGGAATTAACAAGTATTATATATAATATTTATTCAACATTCGCTTTGTTGTCAAAGCCTGCGTGGTGTGTCAATTGGTAAATTTGCACTTAAATTAATTATATTTTTTTACAACAATTCTAAATGCGGCTTCTATTAATTGCTGAAAATGTATGTGGCATGCAAGATAATTAATAGGTATTTTTATAACTTTTTATTTGTAAAAAAATGCAATAATTATAACATATACTTTGCAATTTGAAATAAAATAAGAATGATTATTGTTTATTCTAAAAAATATACATAAATTAATGGATATTTTTGACATATAATATAAAAAATTGATTATTATGAAATTAATTGAATTTGATTAAAAATCAATAATACATTGAAAAAAAATTAAATGTCATAATTGTAAAAAATTAATTAATTCGTGCATGTAAACGATTATTATTATTATTATTATTATTTTGGTTTTTATTTTTTAAGAATGTTTTATAGAAACTACTTTTTTTTCAACAACTCCGCCTAGTTTGGATTAGAAATGATTCAATCTAGCCAGTCCCAAGCCTGGATAAAGTAAGAGGGTTTGAGCGCTCAAGGTTAACAACCTGGCCTCTGTAAATAATTATACTGCTACGGAAACAATCAAAGCGACGCCATTCCGGCAAACAACGGCAAAGAAGTAATCGCACGTATCTGGATAACAGCGTTGAGTAAAAGCCGAAAGGAAGCTCAATCTTTGATTTGCAGAATGCTCAATACCAACAAGATTTTGTTGTTGTTGTTTTGTTGTAATTGTTGTCTTATTGCCTCATGATTATTTTTAAAGCAAAAGGGTTTTGTATAATATAATAATAATAATAATAATATATTTTTTCAGTTAAGTCAACTGTGGGCCTCGATTAGTGGTCATACTCGAAGCTGTGGGTTCGAAAAGCAGTTGGTCTGGAATGTTGTTGGAATGTCTTCCAATGTCCCGCAGTTTGTTATCTCGAAGATACCGAAGTTTGACCAATTTAAATTAATATAATTATTAATTAATTCGTAATAATATAGGTTTCCAGTAAGTTGGAAAAAAAACACAGATGAACAAAACCACGTATATATTGAACGGAAGTTGTACAAAATACAAAATCCAAATCAAACTGTCGCTAATGACTATAGCAATCGTTTATTCTGGCGTCTTCTACAGTAATAAGAATGGTCGTCCGGGTTCGTCTACAACTGCAAAAGAATTGACAATAATATAATTGAATCACATTATTGGATTATTACAATCATCGCCCTTTGGCGAAAAGGCACCGTCCTCAGTGACCTTCGTGACGACAACTTTTTGGCCACCCATGGTACATCGTTGATTTCTTCTCCAAGACATGCCTGCTGTCCACTTAGTCAGTATGTATTTGAACAATAACGTACGATCCACTTTGATTTAGCCATATTTGAGTTGAGCGCCCAACCAACTGAGCAGTAGTTCACATTCGAATTTCACTAAGTTTGTCGAATTGCCAAAACATATCGATTATTTGGTACACAACCTACAATAATTACCTTGTACAGTTTGACAGTATTATAAATTACAAACAACAACAAAATCACAAATTTTTAATCGGTAAGTTTATCACAATTTAAACAATGTTGAAAATATTTACATTTGTAAAGTAACAAAATTGAGAATTGAAAATGTTTCTCTAGCTGAGATTACAAAACGAATAAACTTTTGTTTGTTACATGACGCTGTCATAATTAGGCAAAGAATATTATATCTTCCATTTTTATCATTATTATTTTTATAATTGTCAGTATTATTATTATTATTATTATTATTATTATTATTATTATTATTATTAATATTAGTAAAATTATCATTATTATTATTATTATCATTACTAGTATAGTTATTACCGTTATCATTATTATCATTACAGTTACTATTATTACTATCTCTATTATTATCATTATTATTACTAGTATAATTATAATTATTATTATTACAGTATAATAATAATTATTTTTATTAATATTATTATTATTACAATTACTATTACTGCTATTATTATTACTATTATTATTGTTTTTATTGTTATTATTATCACTATTACCATTATTATTTTTATTTTTTTTAATTATTACAATTACCATTATTACTATCACTATTATTATTATTAGTGTTATTATTAGTATAATTATTACTGTCATTATTATTATTATTACAGTTACTATTATTATTATTATTATTATTACTAGAATAATAATAATAGTTATTATTATTATTACATTTACTAATATTGTAATTATTATTATTATTATTATTATTATTATTACTATTATTATCGTTATGTGTGCAAGATAATGTGCAAATTAAACACGTCTTCTCATTTCTCAATCGTATCAACCAACAAAATGGCAATAAAATGGTGTCGTAATTTATAAACATGTAAATTGCACAAATAAACGTTTTTATCGTTGAGTTTGACATTCGAATGGCATAAAAACAATAAATCGGCAATCGGCAGCAACTTGCCCATGTGCTAATATTGTTACTTATTCATGTAAATTAGATAAAAAACGGAAAGATAATAAGAGTCTTCAATGAATGCTTCTGTTTGAAAAACTCAACATCTTTGATTTCCCCCCCCAAAAAAAGCTTCGGCAAACACAACTCTAAAAATGAACAAAACTCGAGATTTTAAATTGTGGTACATTAGTGATAATTTCGGTCAGTCCATAACATTGCAACTTGGAATGTTTTGACGAGAAACAAGCGCATCTTTCGGCAGTAAAGACATTTTAGCCCAGACGAATGTTGGGCCGCATTTTAGTGGGCCGGTAGTGGAATTCGAACTCATGCCCACCCAGATCCAAATCGAGCGCTGTACTGCTGGACCACCCCGGCACACAGGCTGAAAATTGATTAATAAAAATATTTAGTTACTTTGTACACAATGTTTGTTATTTAACACAAAATATTCTTTAAATACTTATTAAAATTTTCCTTTCTTTTACAAAAAAGATTGTTAATTGAAGAATATATTCCAATTGAACTTTACATTGGAAATAATGCAATAAATATGTCAATAACAACTGACACTTCAATTGTTTAAATTATATCTTTATTTTATATGAAATATAATTTTAAACAAATTTGATTGCTATTAAAAAAATTAATTAAATTTTTAATTAAACTTTTTTGTTTTATTGAATTAAAGATGAATTATATTTTTTTAAATTGGAATTTATAAGTACAATATTTAACATTATTATTATTAGTAGTATTATTATTATTAATTATTTTTTCTTTTGTATTTGTACAGTTGATGAAACGATATACTTCGATAGTTTTGTAAGTATAACAAACGTAGAAAAATAACGAACGTTTTTGACTGGTAGACGGCGACGCTGTTTATCGTTATGTCGAGGCCTCACAAAGAGCTTGTCGGCATTATTTCTATCAAACCAAAGGCTACATGTGGTCTACACACACGTTAAGATTCATTTTAAATACCCTAAATATATACTTGCATTCATCCAGAATGAGAAATAAATCGATTCAACCACTTGCAAAAGGAGGAAGGGGATGTGGTAGTGAAACAACCTCCGCCAAAACTATTTAATCATATTGGTTTTATACAGAACCAACTAAAGGAAAACAACCGGAAACAATAACACTTTACAAAAGAGGCAAAAGAAGAAGAACCCTCGATTAGCAAAAATCGAATAAAATAATACCACTCGTGTAAATTTGATTTCCTCATTGTTGGAACAACTACAACATTTCAACCGACCTTGAACTTTAAACAACAATTAACAACCAGATATGTGTCCAACAAATTTATTTAATCAAAATACTGAAAGCCCATAACATTAATGTTAATTAACAAATAAATATATTAACTGATTTAATTAAATTATATATTTAAAATTGTAGTTGAAAAAAAAATAATTAAAATTAAATTTTTATGTATAACAAAATGGTGGAATACACTTTTTTTAGCCAAGTCGAAAACATAAAATTTATTACATCAAGGTGTCTTTTCATATCGTCAATATTTATTCATTTTTAATAAAGGCAAATTTAAATTAATCAGTAACATGTTTTAAAATTTGCATTACATTTAGAACAGACATTCGTAAAATTGATTCGACAATTTTGGACAAAAAGTATTTATAAAATTGACTTCATTTGTTTTTTGTAATTTACA
The DNA here is from genome assembly GCA_025895645.1 of Cardicola forsteri. Classification (NCBI taxonomy): domain Eukaryota; kingdom Metazoa; phylum Platyhelminthes; class Trematoda; order Strigeidida; family Aporocotylidae; genus Cardicola; species Cardicola forsteri. The sequence goes on along the minus strand of JAKXYG010000480.1, from coordinate 21,519 downwards.
ATAATTGATTTCTCTCCCTCTTTCTATCTATCCATATATATATATATATATATATATATATATATATATATATATATATATATATATATATAATTAGAATAAATCACATTGCATTTTTAAGATAAATAACAATTCTGTATTTATTATAAAAATACATTTCGTGTGGCTTTATGCAATATACAACGTTTTTATACATTGTTCAATCGCAAACAACCAAATTATTTATTATTTACATAAACAAACACATGCGACATTGTGCAAAATAAAGTTTAATGTGTAAAAATAATTAGTTATTTAAAAAAAAAATTTTGTATTTATTTAGTTGGTTGCTAATGCTTTACAAGAAGAAGCGGTAGATGATCAAACCGACCAAGGGAAAAAAATGAGAAAAAATCCTATTGGTCAATTTCCGTCAGTGAATGTGAGTCACGTTGGTGCATTCTTCTATCAAAAGGAGACGGTTTGACCTTGAAATGTGTATAAGGTGAAAAAATCAATATTTACATAGCACTATACCGATTTGTATTGCGTCATTGTGCAAATTTGGTCACACACAGACACATATTTTTAGCAAAGCCGAATAGGGGTCCATATTCAGTCCCAGAGGCTGGAAATGAATCCACACCCACCTCAGTTCAAGTCGACTGCGGTACAACCAGTCCACAATTCAACTTATTTATTGTTTGACATAATTTTTGTTAATTACTGCAGTTTATATTTGTCCAAAAATGAATTGGACAGTCCGAAATTGATGCAAAGTTGCGTCGTGCAAGATTACACAAAAGTCAATATTTCGCTTTGCACACCAAATCCTCAATTTACAAAAACTAAAAGTGCCACCATTAAATCTTGCACCTACTTTCTTCAATTTACCATTTTTTACGAAGCGCCTAAACAGTAAAAACACTATTAAAAAGTTTAATAATAATAATAATAATAATAATAATAATAATACGAAACCCTTTTGTTTTAAAAATAAGCATGGGGCAATAAGACAACAATTACAGCAAAACAACAGCAACAAAGTCTCATTGGCATTGAAGATGCTGCAAATCGAAAATTGAGCTTCCTTTCGGCTTTCACTCAACCTTGTCGTCTGTGTAACTCTGTCATCCAGATACGTGCGATCACTTTTTTGCCGTTGTTTGCCTGAATAACTTCCTCTTGTATTGTTTCCGTAGCAGAGGCCAGGTTGCTAACCTTGGGCGCTCAAACCCTCCTCCTTTATCCAGGCTTGGGACTGGCTCGATTGAATCATTTCTAATCCAAACTAGTCTAACTTTTAAAAATAATCCTCTTCTATAGTTTTTTTTCAAACCAAACATACTTGAAACGCCATTTTTTACAAGTTGCATACGAATCACAATATTCATGTTTCTAATCAAACGCTAACAACTGTCTTGTTTTAGATAAATTTGAAATATGTACATATCTATGCACTTTTTACACGTTTTAAAATTTACGAGATGCACTTATCAAAAAGCTACAAAAAATGTATATATACTACTTTAAAAAAAGCATTACACATATTATTTAAAACGTCCATGAATAAAAAACTTGTCATTGTCTGTCCATGAATTGGCCAAAATGTCCAATTTTTCTAGTATTGGTGTGGACAAGTTTGTAAAGGCACCTACACACACACACACGCGCGGAACATGACCTGGATATTTTATTCTTGGAAAAATGTTTAACATTTGCATTGAAAATGTCACTTACTTTGGATAGTTGACAATGTAAAATGTAGTAATTTGATTTTGTTCAAATTTAACTGTTGCACACTAAATATTAATTGTGTTTATAATTGCTTAATTGATAATAATGTTTGACCGTATTTTTAATGAAAAAGTTGTTCAATTGAATTCATTTTTACGTATATACAAAGTCATTGTACATTCATATTTTGGACGCAAGAAAAATGCTTGTATTTATTTATTTTATGTTTATTACTTTGAATGTTTTACAAGAAACATCTTTCAGCGGTGGACATTTCAGTAAAGCCGAACATAGACCATCCCGGCACAAAATATTTAGCAAAGCGTGCGTATGTGCATGCACATGGCAAATAGTTACTTTCAAAATACCTTTTAAGCATCGTGAGTGTATGCTAGCACTCATTCACTGAATGAGAATTCAGTAAAAACCCAGTTATACCGCCGTGTATTTGGTTTCTGTAGTTATTAGTCCAGATGTCTGTTGGCACCTAGTCCATGATGCACCACGTGGAGGAGGAACAGTCAGGAATATCAACATCATTAAAAATTGAGACTTTATAAGCATTACTCGAATTCATTTTTTATGTTTACTACTTTGAATGTTTTACAAGAAACATCTTTCAGCAGTGGACATTTTAGCGAAGCCAAACGTGGGTCAGCATTTTAGTGGGCCGGTGGTGGGATTCGAACCCCCATGCCCACCAAGGTCCAAATTCGAGCGCTGTACCGCTAGACCACTCCGGCACAGGATCATTAACATCACAACGTAGGTGATAAATATTTTTTTCGCTAATAAACGGGATTGCTTTGACGATGCAACTGTTTACAAAAACTAACAAGGCCACCTGATTATGTGTAAAATTTATTTGTCCTAGCCCAGCTGTTACATATGATACATGACGTTTGCACCCACTGACCAAATCGAAAGTCTCGATTAATGTTAAATTGTGTCGAAAGTGGTTCAAATGAAGGTGTACAAGTAGGATTATTATTATTATTAGAAATTAAGACTTTATAAGCACTACTCAAAATTTCAAGATCCACTACAGAAAAATATTTAAAATAGTTGTAAAAAATAATGATTTTATGGAAATGTAACAAACCAGCAGGTTAGAAAAATACTACATTTTATCTATTTATTTTTGCTACTTTGAATGTTTTAACAAGAAACTCATCTTTCAGCAGTGGACCTAGGTTCGAATCCCACCACCGACCCACCAAATGCGGGCCCACGTTTGGCTTCGCGCAAATGTCCCCACTGCTGAAAGATGCCTTTCCTGTAGAATATTAAGTTGTAAAAATAATAAATGACAATTTTGTTTTTTAACATGAAACCATTCAAAAGGTTTTATAAACCAATTAGTCTAAATTTAATCTAATATGTAGGGATAGAAAACAATATTCCAATCTAAACGATCCAAACCGAATTGCAATAAGGTTTTTGCATTCATTTATTCAACAACTTGAAATAAAATGTACTTTATTGTAAACGTTAAAATTTAATTTATAATTTGCTAACTTTATACAAATATGATTTTTTTCAAGCAAAAAATTGTTTCTATTTACAGCAAAAAGCATTGTACAAAGTCATACCAAAAAAGCGAACAACTATAATTGTGTAGCAAAAACGTTTAAATTTCCCAGCACAATTTTCGTTCGTCAAAAGTAACATTTAAATATTGAAAAAAATATTTTAAAAACCAATTAGTCAATATTTATTATTATAATTTATGAAAAACTTGAACTAAAGCATCTTTGTTGTTCAACAATTGTAATTTATATTTTGACTTGAAAGGACAACCATTCTATTATCGAAAAATTAAGTCAAATTACTACAAACTACTTATAAGTAGTTAGAGATTTAAAGTAGTTTTAAACAGTGGGTTTTTTGTAAAAAATTAATTATTTAGCATTTCAACCAAAGTAAGAAATATGCTGTTAATGTTAAATCCAAAATTTGTAACACAACAGAACACATTTTCAAACTTATCTTCTAAAATCATGTGCTGGGGTGGTCTAGCGGTACAGCGCTCGATTCGAACCTGGGTGCGGATGGGTTCAAGATTCCAGAAACAACGGTTGGTGGTAGAACTATCTTTTTATTAATTTCAAGTTCGCATAGCATCCCAAATTGAACTTAGAGGGATAAATGAAGATACTTTTGGCCAAAAATCCACATCCTCGCGACGACGCCAGTGTTCACAGGAATTAACGAGACGGCCTTCTCCATGAGGATTGGGGGTTGATGGATCTACAGGTCTAGAAGGCTAAATGTGAAAAGTAAATACCTTGGGATACCTTTCAGTCATTTTGAGTATATGCTAGCACCTATTCACTAAAGAGGAATCCAATAAAAGCCCAGTTGTACCGCTATGTACTCTGTTCATCCTGTTATTATTCTAGATGATTACCGAAATGGATCGTAGTCTTAATGTGCAATAAATGTAGAACTTCTAGATCTTAACAAGTGTATTTAGAATAGGTTGGTTCATTGATGTTCATACTGGTTAAAACTAAATCTAATTTATTCATTACTCAGTATGATTGACACAACCGCTTGGTGTATATCAACATTCATTTACTGTGATTGGTGACATCATTTCTATTTTTGTACGGTATATAAAACGATCAATTTCAATGGCCTAACAAGCGTAACAAGAGGAAATAAATAGCAACGTCTGTCAGGATCATCACCCTTAGCTCAACGACTTCATCATCATCGGGGATAAACATCCCCCACCGGTTATTATCACTCAGGGTAGTCCAAAAAACCGAAACGTCTGCAAAAACGTCAACTTTTGTCGTGTGTACTTAAAGAATGACATTAAATGTTAATTACATTCCCCGAGTTAAACCCCTCCAATAATCTCTGTTGACTGCATAGGATAAACAAACGGACGCCCATTTAAATAATTCATTTGGATGAGGGGGCTTAGCATGAATAAAAGGACTGAGTTCGCATGCTACAATGTCCGTCCAAATTTTCCGTTGGCCACCTGACCTTCTTTTCCATCCGGGTAATGGGTGGGCTTCCATAGCTATTCTGACTGGATGAGTGGGCGATCTACGTAAAACATGGCCAATCCATTTTAATCGTCTTTCTTTAACTGTGCTAGAGTTGCATGGCCAATAAATGTTAAGAGACTCACAACGACTAAATATAGTATACGTATACTTTAAAATATCTTTTAAATACCCCGGATGTATGCTTACATCCACCCGCTAAAGCGGAAACCCAGTTATACCGCTGTGCACTCGGACCCTGTTGTTATTAGTCTAGACGCTAATTGGCACCTAGTCCAGGATACACCACATGAAGGATAAACAATCAGAAATATCATTATCATTAGAAATCGAGACTTCACTCAAATTCTCAAGATTATTAGTATCCATAAACATAAAAAATTACTATCACACATTTTTATATTATCACATTTTGTACATTTTAAAAATGAAAAAATCACATATTTAAAATTATGCGTTTTGTAAGTTGAAACGCGAAACAAATATTACAGGCATTTCGTGAACAACAAACCCCGGTCGAGTTAATAAATCGATCAACCGATTAATTTGAAAAATTTCATCATATGCCAAGCGACGCACCAATCTAGACTTGGCCGTTTCGTGTAATTTGGGAACGTCAATGGAATACGTTTGGACATAAAAATAATAATCCTTTTCAAAACTCAAATTGGCATCGTTGGTATGGCAAAGCCACGACGACAATTTTGCAAAAGGAGGAGCATTGGGTGGACTGTAGGAAATAAGCAAATCCTGACTGTCTGGGTCCTGATCGAGTACTCGTTCTTTCCAAATAAGTGACAACCGCGTGTTATGTTCCCAGTTGTGAACCACAAACCGAATCGAAGAATTGAACAGTGATTTTGTTTGAATATCAAATTTGTGTTTCAAGTTGGGGTCAATCAAAACGAATTCGACACTCCACAAAATAGTTTTGGGATTGGGTGGTTGCAACAAAATTCGACTAAGATTGAATTTGGCGCGTGTAAAGACAGGATTTGGAGCCAAACGTAAAACAATTCCAAAGTCGGACGCTTCTTTTAATAAACGTTTGCGGTTTCTACTTAGGGATGCATTCTTCTGTGCCAGCTGGTATTATATATATATATAATTTGGAAAAAAATTGAACATTATATTTTGTAAAAAATAGTTTCGGTTCTTTCAATCATCGCCTCTTGTTTAAGCTTGGACAACCAATAATACAATCCTAAAATTACATTAAGATAAGAGAACAAGTAACAGTGCAATTAGACTTAAGCAACCACCAACTAGCCGATTGGAGTGTCCCAATAAAAAACCGTTTATTATTTTTTTAAATGTGTTATATAATCTAAATTATTGAAAAGTGAACGGACAATCAAAACGTTAATAATTCTGTAAAGATAGTAAAACATCCATTAAAGAATAATAAAAAGTTAAAAATATCTATTTAATAAGTTTTATTACTCTTTATAAACCAGTTAATAAAAATAATCTTAATATTTAAGTGTGTATTTAACAAGTATATCTCTCCTTGTAAAAGTTTCTAAATCTTCTAAACATTTTCTAAAAATATATTAACTCTTGAAAGAAACCTACAACTAACAAGAAGATAACAAAAGGAATAGATATAGTATTATAACCAATATTAAAGCATTTCTAAGTTGATTAACAACAATTAAGTTTATGGATTGTCGACTGCTGAAGAACATAAAAGTACTTCACTTTGTAACAGTATTCCAACTTCTCACAAAAATTATTCTTAAAAGTATTATCGGATTAAAAACAAGTAAAAATATATCACATTTTGCTTCAATAAAATATAAATTAAAAGTAGAATTATTTAACGGCATTCAATAATTACAAAACGATTTAATATGATTAAGATAAACAAACATTAAAAAATATGGGTAAAAAAAATATCTAGAATTCAAATACAAATTTTGAAAACATTAAATTCACTTGTGCAAAAAATTTAATAAATTATTTTTAAATATGAAAAAATTCAGTTGTATACGAGTTAAGTAGGCAAAATGTCCTTTTGATATTCAGTTCTAATGCATTGGATAGGGACAAAATATTAAGGATAAAATAAAAAAGCAATTTATAGCAAAAAATGGGAAATAAAGATGCAAAACAGAGAAATAGTGTAGTCGATTGAGTTAAAATTATGAAAAGTAAATAAAAAATGATATTATTAAAAACCCATAAAACAAATTTCGCATTATAATGCAAAAAAAAACAATAATCCTTAAAACAGAAAAAAAATTACGTCCTTGATGAAGTACAGCTGCCTCATCCCCAGAATAATTAAACCCATGAAACATTTTATACACGTACCGTTAGTAATTTTTTTTCGCGAACAGCATTTCTTCTATCTACATCTTCCAACAATCTATAATCTCGTTGAAAACTAAATGTATCATAATCGTTTTTAAAACAAAATGTAACACGATCATTTACACCAGAACAATCATAACGGCTTTTATGCAGTTTACAACAAGTTAAACTACATGTCTTTAATTCACACAAAGGACAAGTATATTTATAATATTTGTCTTGACAAATTGCGCATAACTTAGGATCAAACTCATCCGACTCGTTAACTTCATTTGTAGTCATGCGTAAATGTAAATTACGAATTCAAAAATGGACCTTAAAAAAAAAGTTTTTAACTTATTTGTACAAATAAAATTATTTATTATTAAAAAAAATTAATTTATTATTTTAAATTATAATTTTAAACGGTTATCATTATAATTTTTATTACATTAAGTTTTAATACCTCACTAAAGATACATTAAGCACAGAATATATAAATATTTATTTTATAGTTACATAAAAATAAAAAAATTATTTTACTAAAAATTATACGCAAAAATATTTTCTTAAACAATGTATCTAAATGTTGTGTTTATATCATTCGTTAACTTAGACACTGTAAATTAATTATTTTAATTTGTCTTCTGAATACATTATAATGATAAGTTTAACTTTATTTAATTATATAATAAAAAGAATTAGTTTTATATTTGCTTATAATTAAAAGTTTTTATTTTATTGACTAATTATATAACAGAGTTTTGTTTATTTTTTACTGCTTAAATTTATTTATTGCTGTAAATATTTTTTAATTAAAAAAACGCAAAACATATTACTTTTTATAATGTATTTAGTTAAAAAATGTATATATTGTTTTAAAAAAATATTTAATAACAAATTTAGTTATTAAAATTACAAAAGATTTTCGCATTTCTTATCTGTTTTTTACAATTATGTATTTTTATCTATTGTTATTATTTTAAACCGATTATTTTTAAACAATAAGGTGTATTTAAAATAAATACAAAATATTTTTAAACAGAATATTTAGAATAATTTAAATAAAACAAACTTTTAGAGAATAAAATTATTTATGACTTTTTAAAACAAATAATTTTTTTAAATAATATAATTGAAAATAATATTAAAGGAAATAACTAACATATGTTAAGCAATAATTCAACTTTTACTAAATACTAAATGGAATTAACAAGTTAGATATACTATTATTAGTATACTAATTCATTATTAGAATTTAAGTTATTTTATATTAATTTTATTCTACACTATTGTTTTTATTTTATCTTACATTTTAAGTTTTTTAATACCACAAAAAAATGAATAGTGATGATGATGACATATTTGTTGATCGGGAGGAATTAATGAAGGAAGATTATGAAAGTTTATTAAAAGAACAAGATTTAGTGTTTGAAAATACATTACAATTGTAATTTTTTTATCTAAATTTATTTAAAAGACAAGACAAATTAAAAATTTTAAATCAGAAAATTAAGGAACAAGAAATTAAAAATGTAAATATTACTTTTAAATATTTTAGATGGAATATGTAGCTTATGTGGATAAAAAGGTACGAATGAAAGAAGTTAGTGCTACAACTTTAAGTGAATATCATCAAGAAATTTTAACTCAATTTAAAAAACAAAGACAAAATCTGTTTGCAAAATACAATATAGTGCATGATGGTCTCAAATTATTTCTAATTAATACTAATTTATTTTTTAATAAAACTTAATAGAATTAGAAAACGTCTATAATGAAGAAAAACAGAGTTTGAAAAAACATACAGAAGAATTAGATGCTACCCATCAATTGCAAGTTAGTTTAAAATAAAACAAAGATAATGTTTGCTAAAACATTTTAACCTTAAAATATTAAAACTAAAATGGGTAATTTGTGTCACTAAATCTAATTGTTTCATATTAAAACCAAATTACATGCTTAATTCTATTTAGGGAATTTTTATTAATTAATACAATTTTGTTGATTTAAGCTAATTTGCCAAAAACAAGAAGCCGACATTGAAAATTTGGAGAAAAAAATTCGACAAACTCGTGAAGTACATCGTAAAAAATTGGAACAAATTAAATCGGAGATTTGTCAAGAACAAAACGAAATTGACTTGCAAAGTAAATTATTTTTGACCAAAATTTCAAAGCAAACCAATGAAGTATGTGAACTTATTAAATAAAATGTAATCAAAATAATGTTTATTTATAAAAATTTTATTAAATTGGTTTTAAACCAAAATATTGACAATTATCGTATATTATTTAAAATAAAATTGCATCAAGAATTAAATTAGTCACCTTTATAGTTAATTCAAAAACATTTTCGTACACATTAATAAGCTTTTGAAAATGTTAGTTTTATCCACATTATTATTAACTGTTTTAAATATACTGACAAATAATAGTTTTTGTAAATAGTATTAAATTTTTTTTTTAACTAGTTGGCAAGTAGTTTAAACAATATAGTGAGGTTTATAACTTAAAACTTATTAGGCTTTATAAAATGTTATTTAATAATAAATAAGGATGCAAACATTTAAAAAATTATATTTATACAATATATTTGTCTACTTTGATTTTGTAAAAATTGGTTAAAGTACATCGATTATACAAATAAAATATTTGATATAAACGTAAACAAAAACGTAATTAAGTATTTACAGATTCAATTTTTAAATTGTCCTAATCCAAATTTGAAATCTTAAAAATATTATAATTTTTGTAAAAATATAGATAAATAATGCGATGCTTCTATTAATATTAGAATCACATGTTGTGTTTACCCATATATTAATTAGTAAAAAAATTTATTTAGCAATTTAAGTCTCTGGAGTTATTACATAGAAGCCAGGAATTAAGCTTTCTAACTTCAGGTGACCATTATTTGGTTGTTCAAAAATACAAAAATACCTACTTTACTGTTGGAGTGAACTAGCGATACATCACTCGACTCGAACTTGAGTGAACATAGGTTCGAGTCCCATCATCGATACTAAATAAAAGCCCTTGTTAGGCTTCGCTGAAATATCCACTGCTAAAAGATGCGTTTTCCGCAAAACGTTAAAAGCAGTAACAATTTAAAAATTAACAAAATGCACATCACATCTTTCAATAAATCAGCACTCAATGTATGGGACACGAATAATCAGTAATTAGTAAGTGGTTAAAACAACATATATTCCTGTCTAATAATTCAGATGTCCAAAAACTTGATTATTGAGCATGCTTCCGAAATTATCAAACAAAATGAACAAGTTCATAAACAAATCAAGGCCAAATTGAATCAAATTAAAGCTTTGGAAATTCAAGAACGTTTGCTGCAATTCGAATTTGAAAATTTAAATGTTAAACTTGTTCGTGCGCAAGTATGTCAAAATTTATCAAGTGTTTCATTATGTTTTCTTCGTTTTTTTTTTATGGAATATCTTACAGTAACAAACGTGCAGTTAGACGTGCAATTTCATTCATTTTGGTTGGTAACGTAATCACTTCTTCGATATTTATACGGCATAGCAAACGATCAACTTCAAAGCGTAACAAACGTAGAAAAATAAAAGTTTCTTGGCTGGTGGACGACATCCTGGTGTAGCGCAACTGTCTGCAATGACTGATAAGACCGTCCAATAGTTACAAATAATATATACGTACACCTTAAGATACCTTTTAAGTATCCTGGATGTATGCTCGCACACACCCGCTGTATCGAAATCCCAGTTACACTACTGTGCATTTGGTCCTTGCTGTTATTAGTCTAGATGCCTAGTCCAGGATGCACCACGTGGGGGATGAACAGTCAGGAATATCGCCATCATCGGAAATTAAAACTTTATAAGCATTACTCAGATCCTCGTGGATCATTAGCATCCCACGTATAATGCAACCGAACAACTTAGTCTGCAAAGTCAACTACGAGTTCTAACGTCCAAAACAACGGTAAACACAATTCAAGGTGAAAACGACAGAAACACCCGTAAAATTGACAAAAATGAAAAATATTAATAGTAGTAAACGAGTAGTTTGTTAAAACGCCCGATGATAATAATCCTGTTTCCATGTAGCGCATTCTGGACCAAGGACTGAGTGTATAGTGATATAACTGGGCTTCCACCTTGGTAGATGAGTGTACGTATATATCGAGGATATCATTACATTGAGAGAAATAATTCTATCAAAAAATCGGACCATGTCCTTGAATAGTGGCGCTGTCATAAGAATGCCATCTAATAGTCCTACGTTTGTTTTGTATGCCATATATCCTGCCAATAAAACACTTCATAGTCGTATTTTTACAACGACAATTAGAATAAAGTTGAAATATAAAAAAAAAAATTTTAATTAAATATCCTAACCAAATTATTTCTTATATCTTGTGCAGGAATTGAATCATTTGGAATTTCAACGTACAAAAAATCTTAGCCAACTTGAAGACAAATAACAATTGTTTTTCAATGTTGAATTGTACACAATTGGACGCTAAACCATCATTTATTTATCATAATAAAATGCTAATAAAACTGACGATTTGAGTAAAGCTTATAAATTAAAATTTCCACTAATGGTAATATTCCTAACTGTTCGTCCTCCACGTGGTGCATCCTGGACTAGGTGCACAGTGGTACCGCTTTGGCGAGTAGTTGCAAACACACGCCTGGGGTGCTTAAAAGATATCTTAAGGTATACAGTTTCCAAGATAAATTCCAGGTCAAAATAACGCAAAGATCGTCCCAAACAGCATCCATCCAAGTGCATTTTGTAACTACCTTTTCTTTTCCTCCACTCGGCATTTGGGCAGGCATCAGGATTAGTGGAACTCGAACCCTATTCTTTATCGTTCGAGCCCCCTCCACCCAATGGCATGAGCTACACAACACCCTCACCCCGCCCCCAAATAAAAGAAACATACAAAAACAAAGCTGATTCATCGTAATGTAATTTATTTACAAACCGGGCGGTGGCGGAGTGGTCGAACGGAAGCCAACGTCGTCAGTTGCATCGTCGCCGTACGGAACCAAAGGTTTTGGCCTGCGATTGAGCACCTTCAACGACGTTTCAATTTGACTAGCACCAGCTCCACTTTTGCCACGTGACGCCAAGCAGTCGCTGTAATTAGGCTCAGTGTCAGACTTGTGTTGGGGCAGGACACACGTCGCATAAACGTAGGCCGAATAGTCGTCTTTTCTCGACCGGATTTCGGCCAACTCGGCAGCTACTTGACGTGCAGCCCGGCTGGCAGCTTCGCGTTCCTTCAACGCCTTTTGATTGGCCGTTTGCTGGGCCGCACTTTGAGCTGCCCAATTTGCCATCATTTCGGCTTGAATCAGACCATTGGCTTCGACGTACGTTTGATCGGCCTGCGACCAATAGTAGTACGTTTGTTGGGAAGCATCGTAAAAGTAGCCTCGGGTCGAATCGTAATACAAACACGTTTCGGGATCGTAATACAACTGACTTGTAGGTTCGAACTGCAAACGATTCGAGTCGGGAGCAGTGCGGAATCGGCGATGTCGTCTAATGTAATCCATAACTTCCGACTCGGGTGTATTGTGCAAACGGGCGTAGCACGTCAGTGCCGATTGATAGACAGCTCCCGACGGCATCAAGTCGGACAAATAGGAACTGCGATGTAGTTTGCATATTTTTGAATCGTTTCGATCGAGAGCTTGGCGTTCGTCTAGTAATTCGCGAATCAGCGATTCCGACGTCTTTTTCAATTCCTCGTCTTCGTCACTCGAAGAGTCGTCTTCGGACTTTTTCAAGGCAACGGTTTGGTGTGGATTGACCTTGTGGGGATCCCAGACAACGGGCGTCGACAAAATCAATTCGCCACCAATTTGATTCCAGTCGAGCCAGCTGAAATTGTTGGAAGTTGGCGTTCTGGTAACGACTGGGAAACGGTTGGCAAAGCGGTGACAGCCGCAGAAATCCATATTTTCGACTGCCCAAACCTGTAAATTAAGTTGGATTAATTAAGAAGCGTTTTTCTGTGGGGTCGGCAAACAAATCATACTAAGGACATAGCAATGCTGTCGTAGGATGTATTAAAATCGGCCGTTTTCAATGGGTTTTAAAAAAGTACAAAATGTACATTTTTCAAGTAAAATTGAAAATAATCAATATACGTGACCTTGACATCCACCATCTTAGAAAAGGATCAACAGACTTACATATTTTAACCCCGATCGGAATTGCAATTTTGAACAAATCTGAAGTGTCTTGTCCCATAAAACGGTCCATTTTGTCAATCGCGTCACTTGTTTTGCCCAAGGTCGAACGCATTCTGCCGGACCCCACGTAATCACGATGTAATTGACATTGAATTGAGCCAAATCTGACTGAAAAAAAAACAAAAATTTTTGAACACAACTCAAATTGTCAAGATATGATTAATAAAAATGCTAATGAATTTAGAATTGTCAGATTCACTTAAATAGGAAATCCACTAGGTTTTTAAGTCAACCAGGAGCACTGTACAGCTGTTTCAAATCCTTACATTTAGAATCATCAGCAGCGCATACCTATCAAGTTTTACACACACACACATGAACTTGAATCCACACCCTATCTGGTGTCAAGCCAGTGCCTTAAACCACTGAGCTACGGGTAGATGACCTTGGCCCTGTAAATTTATTATTTATAATGAATTTAATCAATTCGAATTGCCCAGTGTCCTCAAATGTTGATATTCCTGACTATTCCGCCTCCATGTGATGCACCCTAGACTAAATGCATATAAGCATCTAGACTAATCACAGCAGGGAACGATTGCACAGCCGTATAACTGGGATTCCACTACTTTGTTATTCTTCCACGTTTGTCTACGCTTGTCAAGCCATCGAAATCGATCGTTCTACATGTCGTATAAATATGGGAAATAATGAAGAGGTGATCACGTCACCAACCAAAATGAATGAATGAATAAATGAAATGAATTCCACTACAGCGGGTGGGTGCGAGCATACGTCCAGGATACCTTAAAATTATCTTGAGATGTACGTATGCCATATGTAGCCGTTGGGCTAAGAAAGAAAACCCTGACAAAAAATTAGGCGGACTGGTCAATCTATCCAAACAGTAGCGACATCATAAAAATGCCATCTGTCAGTTAAGAAACTTTGGTACTCTTGTACGTCTGTTACGCTCATTAACCCACCGAAGTCGATCGTTTATATGCTGCATAAATAAGGAAAATAATGATGAGTTGATTACGCCACAAACTGGACTGTCACAATATTAACCAGTAATTACAATATATTCAATATATGTAAATACAAATTTGCCAGAAAATATTCCACTGCCACTAATACTATCTTTCAATGCGAGATCTACTGTTGACAAAATTAATAATTTGCAAAAATTTATGTCAACAGTTGCTTTGAATTAATTCAAAAATCCTGATTAAACAAATTCATTGATGTCAGTTGATAATTATATAAACCAATTAATTTATCTCATTTTTACCTTTATTTTAAAGCACTAATTACGTTTATATATATAACTCACCTTAGCTTTTGTCACTTCTGAATGTCTCCAGAGTACACAAGTATCGGGCCAAAATGCAGGCTGACACGTCACAAATACACATGTGTGTCGACGAACAAAAGAATGCAAATCAAATTCCTTATTCGTTTGACAATCAATCAAAAGCAACGAAGGCAAATAAATGTAGCTGGGTATATCGTCGTCCGACGTTTCTGCCGATACTAACGAACCCGCTGTCACTTCATCATTCAAATTGGTCAAAAAGTTGCGCCAATTGCCCTCGGTTTCCTCAATTGCATCCTGCGTATCTTGAATTTCATCACATTCGGAGAATTTTTGAAATAATCGATCCAAGGCCTCGCGAGATTTCAAATTCAACTTTTCGTACATGTCTGCATAGGATTCGATAGCGCGAAACAAGAATGAAATACCCGATTGGGCAAACAATGTAGCGCTCGACTGAGACTTGCGTCGAGAACCCTGCAACAAATCATCCAATTCTCGAGCACAGTGACGCACCGAAATAAGCACGTTGCGTTCCTCGTCTGTCAATTCTCGTTCTGGTTTGGATCGTTTCATAATTGGGCTACAATAAAAGATCAAATTTATGTAAATTATCAATTAACTAATCAACGGTTTATCGGGTAAAAACTTTCAAGTTGCGTAAAATAAATCGCACCAAAAGTCTGTCACTAGAATTCAAATGCTTGACCTTCCACTCTAAAAACCAGAGGTCTTATACCTTTACCAAATTGCTATTCAAACTAGTTTACAAAAAAATTAACAAAAAACGTTTGGTACTAAGTGTTCTTAGCGATATCCATTCCGAAAGCCAAATTATAACTGTAAAATAAAAAACGTGATTAAGTAACATTACCAACCCCGACTTTAAGTGTAATAACGTTACTAAAAGTGCATTATGAATATAATCTAAACTTACAACTACATCAATCAAAAAATAAAATTAATAATTTCCTAAACAACAACTCTAATTTGATTGCTCTTTAAAATCAACTGCACAACTAGGTAGTCCTGTATCGTGCTTAAATACTGCTAGAGGTTTAAAAACTACAGTCACCCGTATTCAACAATTAGTTGCAAACTGGAAGCCCTATGCCATAACCACTAGATTAATCTAAAACTAAGAGCATAATTTTATTTAGTTATTATCTAGTTCAACAGTAGAATATAGTTACAAACCGTATTTAAAAATGTTAAAAACAAAATTGGTATCCATGCTCACATGATTGTAGACTATTTTTACACTCTTAATATTAATTATTCTATAAATAAATAGGATATACCACCTCAAATATATATATATATATATATATATATATATATTCCCAATCAAATACTCGTTAATTAGAAACGCGTAGTCCTTATATTCGTTATCTCACATTAACTATATAAACATAAAAATAACAAGAGCAGTGTTTACTCAATCATGTTAAAATATCTTCAATTCAGTATAACGATACAAACTAGAATAACAAAACTGACAACCAGCAAATTAAAATATGTAATGTATATATTTTATAGAAAAAATCCGTAATTATAATTGTTTATAACAATTTTTTAAATTATATAGTTAAATTATATTAAGCATATTTTCTATAATTCGAAATAGCTATAGCATAAATTAATTTATTGAAAAATATTATCGTAAAATATCAATCAACTACTTGAAAAACTAACCCAAGTTAAACTAAAACATTGTAACTAAAATCTTTAAATATTTTAAAATTCAACGCTTACTTAAAAAATTCTTTATTTTTCTAAAAACGTATAAAAATAAATTATAAAAATAACTGTTAAATCAAACAGAAAGTAAGTGTTAACCATAAACATTCACAAACTTTTGAATTTTTACAAATTAAATTACCCAGTTTGTTTTTAAAACCCTAATTTTACTAATCAAAATATAAGCTTCTAAATGCAAAATATAATCATGAAATATGAATTATATAACTGTAAAAAATGCTAATTTAAAAAATTAATATCCAAAAATACAAACAAATGTAATATAAACTTACTAATATTTTTTAAAATTAATACACAATAAATTTAAGTCATTTAATTAAGTCAAGGGTATATAGTATTAAATTTAACCCTCAGCGTAATAGCCTTCAAAATTAATTAACTTGAATAAACACAAATTGTATTTCTTTTTTTTAAACATTGTTATTATTTATATTGTTTAAAAAATTAATGCAAAATTTAGGTTTATATTGCAAAGTGTTAGTTGATATGCGAGTTATGTAAAATAAACTTTTGTAATTTTTTTTGTATTATAATGCTAAAATAAAAAACAATTTGTGTTAAAGGCATCAAAAATAATAAATATAATGTATTTTTTTATTAAAAGTGTTTTTGTCGTAACTAGACTTTAAAATTTTTGGCTTCGGTGGGATTATTATTAGGAATCAGGAAGTGCAAACGGAGTAATCTAAAAAATATTTTAATTAAAAACTAATTTTTTAAACAAAAACGGTAACGCTGAAAAAATAACAAAATGCAATATGCAATCTGATAAAAAAGAATGAGTAGGCAAAAATGTAACTAGCGGTACAGCGCTTGAATTCGGACCTCGATGGACATGAGTTCGAATCCCACCACCGGCACTAAATGCGGGCCCACGTTTGGCTTTGCTAATTGTCCACTGCTGAAAAATGTTTTTCGTAAAACATTTAAAGTAGTAAACATAAATAATAAAAAAATAATAAATAATAAATAAAATTAAAAAAATTGTTTTACATTATTTCTTTTTTTTTACAGGTTTGATCACAAACTATAAAATTTTTAATATGTTATATATATATATATATATATATATATATATATATATATATATATATATATATATATAGATAATGAATCCAATGTTGACCTATTATGATACTAAAAAATATGTAGCACTTGTTACTTATTTTAGACATATCTAACGCTTGTTCATAAGTACCTAAGATAATACTTTACTAATATAAATACATTTAATAATATTCGCAAAAATTTTTTAAAAATAATGCACAATAATTTTTGTTTTAGCAATAAAGCACAATACCACCATTATGAAAACTTAAAAACAAACACAGATAATTCAGGATTCAGGATTTTTCACGAGTTGAGTAGGCCAAAACGCCTTTTAGTACTCGGTTCTCAAATTGTCTCAAATTTTTAGGGGGAAAAATGAAATGGATGGTGAGGTAAAGGGGGATTAGTGACAGAAAAAATATTTGAAATCAAGATAAAATCAAGGTAGATAGTGGAAGTTAACAATTATAGAAAACGAGCAAAAATTATAATTATGCAAAAATAATAATAAAACAAGTTACGTATTACAATGCAAAAACACTGCAATAATCACTAAAAAAGAAGAAAAGAGAAAAAGATGAATAACGCTCCAATGGACGTGTAGCGTGACGTGTGCCTCACCTCGCGAATGTTTTGGTTTTAAAAAATAGTTTTATCTACTAAAGTACATAAATATACAAAATAAAGGTAACAAACTTAATAATGTCAGTAATTTAAGTGATATCCCCGCTTTTGTTTAACCTCTGCCAGCCGCTTGGGGTAGGAATCTATCAACGTACCAATATAGGCCTTCAAAATGCAATTTTTTACAACATGATTTATTTTCGTTTCTACTGGTACGTCAGTTTCCATGCGGTTTACCTCACGTTTTAAAATACTAAAAAAGTTTTTAATTACATTGAGGTTTGGACTGTATGAAGAAAGTTAAATAAAAGTAAGCTTTTTACTTTTTGAAGGTTTTGTGGTCTAAATAAGGAAAACGTATAGTAAATTGTAAGTTATGTTAAAATACACATTACCACTTTTGAAGTATGCACAGGAGCATCGTTTTAAATAATTGTTAATTGTTCTGTAGCATTTTTATGCAGCTCACTATGAAACAAATCTCTAAATATTTGTACAAATTCA
Organism: Cardicola forsteri; assembly: GCA_025895645.1. Taxonomy (NCBI): domain Eukaryota; kingdom Metazoa; phylum Platyhelminthes; class Trematoda; order Strigeidida; family Aporocotylidae; genus Cardicola; species Cardicola forsteri. Next base: position 3,032 of record JAKXYG010000480.1, on the reverse strand, counting down.
GCGCTGTTTAAATTGTCACTAGTACGCATCCATTTTGGAGACTGATTGTACTTAATTGCAAAATATCCTTTGACACATGAAGGATGTGCAACTTTTATAGCGGTACAAGTGTGGTTGAGTGGGAAATTAAGACTATAAATAACCTTTGAATGTTTAGTCCATGACTCATGGGATATAATACACTCAACTGTGAAGTATATTGATCTTCAAAATGACGATGGATAATGTTTGTACTTTTTAGCAAACTCCACTTGTTGTAATCGATGGGCACGACTAAGTGGAGGTTTCTTAACAGCTGCTTTAAAAATGAAGCCTTCAGATTTCATCCTCTTTCTTACAGTTAAATATGAAAAAACTTCTAAGTATTAATTTTTTATTTGTTTTACATTTATTGTTTTGTTTTTTAAGTTGCATAATTATAAACTGATCATCTTGTTTGGTTGTTGAACGTTTTCTACCAACTGTGGGTGATCTGGGGCTTGTTTTATTGTTCAAAATGTTGTACACAGTTGAAACATCTACATGCATTCGGCAATTGTCTTAACTTTTGTGCCCCTTTTATAAAAACTTCAAACTAATTCATAATCATAGGTAGACAAATAACGACGCTAAGCAGTTTTAACCATAAGTATTATATGCGCGGAAATAAGAAGCCTTTTTATCAAAATTCCAAATTTTGAAACGGAAAACAAAAATCGACCTTGTGTTTAAATTATTAAAAATAATTTAATAATTTTTTGGAAAAAGTTTGTTTTAAAATTTTTTATATTAAAATACTTTTAAAATAAATTATTTATTGACTATTTAAAAATACAGTGTAAATTTGTAAATATATGTATGAGCAGTTATTTTATTTTAAAAATAATAATTTTTTAAATAAAAAATATTTTTTAATAATTATTTTTTGCAAATAAATTACACATTTTTATATTTAATAAATTTTAACTAAAAAAAGTTAAAGTTTAGGCATCGCATTACCAGCGTATGTATCAAGGTTATATATTTATAGAAAAATGTACCGTATTAATCAAATCTTTATAATGTGTAAAAAAAATTTTTATTTAAAAAAAATACATTAATTTATTTTACAAGCAAAAATATTTTTAAAAAAATTAACTGAAATGAAATACGTTGCATACTGTATATATTGCGCAAAGTGAAAATATTTATTTATTATTATTTATTATTATTTATTTATTATATAAGCTTTAATAAATTAATAAAAGTACATGCAACATATACATACATACATAACATAACAAAGCAAAAAAAACAGTACAAAATAAAAGTACAAACTGAAAAATGGGACAAATTATTATATTTAATATAAAGTGTGTGAGATTATTTCACATAACAGTATGTATACTTTTTAAATAAGTTAGCAACGGATCATTCATACATTGATTGGAATAAATAAGTAATTTAGATAAATACAAAATACACAAAAATTTTAATTTACTATTCCTTACTCTCAACAATGTGTAAGATTGTGTTGTTTTCTTAAATAATTTTTCTGCTTTAACAATTTAATGCAAAGTGAATAAAGGCTACCGTTTTAAATTTCTTAAACCACAAGCTAAATCTAAGTTTAAATTACAACACATTTTTACGAAATTATTACAGCTTGGAATATTATTCCAGCTTATATAGTTAATTTTCCAAATCTACCAACTTTTAAAAAGACCTATAACAAATGTTATCTTTTTAATTATGTCTTTTAAATTAAGCACATTGCCCCTAATCTGCAGAATGTTTGTGTTTTAATTGTTATTTTATTTGTTTTTAGCTTACATTTTTCAAATTTGATAAGCTGATACAAAGAAGCGAGTTGTCAAAAGGTCTTAGACCTAATCAACTCGTATACCAACTTGCAACCTGTAATAAATTAAAAACACAATTTTTAATTTCTATTAATTATTTTATTTTAATTTGTGTAATAATAATTTTACATGTAAAATGCTTTAAGTGTGCATAAGTTATGAGTTTTTCTTGTGTCTATTTGTGCTCCTTAAAAAGAATTTTGAGAAATTTTAAAAAACATTAAAAACATTAAACAACGCGTTTTAGTTATTAAATAAACTAAAATAATATATGCATAATAATTGCAATCGATTTGTGAATTTATTAAGATTTAAATAATGAATACATTTACAAACTAATTAATTTTTTAATAAACAAATGAAAACGTTTATTTATATATTATGTAAACTTTTAATTCTATAAAAACATTACTAATTTTTATTCTATTGCTGTTATAAAAAATAAATATATTGTTTTTAATAAACGTAGGTTAACAAAAACATGTAATTAATTTATAGAATATTTAAAAAAAGGTAAAGTCTACAATCTAAAATTTTACTTGCATTCTAGGACTTCTAATTACGTTAATCACAATTTTTTATAGAGCATTTTATTAATAATGGGGTTTGCATAACGTTAAAATTAAAAAAGCTTGTTTGTACTACTTTTTTGTAAAACGGAGTGGTATAATATTATTTGTAAACTATATGATTGCTTTTTTTTACAACTTTAATGTACAAAATATAATTTATTATTAATTTTTATTATTAATTTTTACTACTTTAAATACTTTATGGGAGATATTGTTTAACAGTAGACATTTTAGCGAAGTCAAATGTGGGCCTGCATTTGGTGCTGGTAGTGGGGATTACATCCATTTTCACCTAAATTTAAGTCGAGCGTTATACCACTAAACTGCCCCGGCACTACTCAACATAAGTAATAAAGCAATTAGTAATAATTTATATAACAATTGCAAAAATGTTGACAATTTGAAAAAGTAGAAAAATTAATATTAAATTAAAATCTTAATTGTTGCAGTTTAGTGCTTTTATTGCTGCTACAAACAACCATGAATTGTAAATTATAACAAAAATAAATGTTTTTAATATATTATTATTATTACAAAACCCTTTTGCTTTAAAAAAAATAATAAGCATACGGCAATAAGGTAACAATTACAGCAAAAATTAACATCAAAGTCTTGTAATTCAAAGAGAACATGAGAAATC